>CM034157.1:141851455-142451455 GCA_019776745.2 Taxus chinensis
TCCGGATCGTATTCAGCATAATCCGTCGGCTGGAATTATCCAACAAGTCTATCAAGTCTACACAAGGAGGAGACGTGCTCAAGCTAACATGGCGCACCAAATTGTACCTGTTCCATGGGGGGCGGCTTTTGGACCTCTCAACTTGGCTCCACCTATGCACGATCTGCCAAAGGGATCCAGAAAGAATTTTCCGAAATTCTTTGGAGATGGAAAGCAAAACCCGGATGATCATTTGGCAGCCTTCTTCATATCTTGTGGTGTGCTTGCAGTAGAGCATGAAGATGTCTCAGTCAGGCTATTCATTGAGACCTTACATGACTTGGCTGGAGAATGGTTCTATCGGCTGGCTCCTGGCACCATAACCAGTTGGGCGACTATGCGTGAACAATTTATCAAAAGATTCAAGCCTGCAGAGGACACGAGCACGATGATCACCCAACTGACGCAGTTGAAGAAAGAGCCAAACGAGAACATGCGGGACTTTATTGCAAAGTTCCAAAGGATTTTGTATAAAATCCCACTTCTGCTGCATTGAGCGACGAAAATCAAAAGACGTTTTTTATAAACGCTCTATTGCCTGAAGTTGGATATCAGCTAAGAAGGGCAAGACCTGTAACTTTGCTGGATGCACAAAATGCTGCCGTGGAGGTTGAAGACGACTTGATCATGGCTGGAAAACTCAAACAACTATCTCACAAAGGTGATGGGGCTTCTTCTAGTACATCTGATCCTTTGTTGCAGAAATTGGCTAATGACATGCTGCAGATCAAGAAGCAGATCTCTCAACGGGGAATGCACCCCCCTCAAGAATAACTCCTATCCGGACCTTCAATGGTCAAAATCAAAATCAAAATCGAAACAGACTTGCTGCTGCACCACAGCGTTTGGCAATAGAAGCTGCTCCAAGGAATAACTTGGAAACTAATGAAGAGGATCTCGACATTGATGAATCATTTGATGATGAAGACTTTATAGATCCCGCTGGCGACTCCAATATTGGTTACCTGGACTACGAATCTGATGAGGGCTATTATGAATCTTTTGAAGATTCTGATGGTCACACTTTTGCGGTGTTTACAAGGTCTCAGACACGCCAAAATGCCGAAGCATCCACAAGCGGCCGGAAAGAGAGAGAAGATCCTGGCCCGGATGTTACTATCTTGAAAAGAGGTAGCATTCTTCCTTCTTCATTAGCGCCCAAGGAGAAATATTCAAATTCTTTCAATCCGCAGCAAAGAACCAATGCACACCCTGCTGAAGCAAGTCAAGCTTTTGACATAATTGATCACATCAAGAGAAATAAGGTCCAGATGTCAGAAGCTGAGTATTTGAGGGCATTTCCTGATCAGTTGAATAGACTGGTCAAATATGTGCAAAGTAATGGTCCTAGCCCAACGAACAATAATCCACGGGGTATCTTGTCAAGTCCAAAGATTACTCCACCTTCAAATAATGCTGCTGCAAGTTCTTCTTCTTCCACCCCTTCTCCTGCTACATCGGAAAGGATTGAGCCATTCTATGTGTCTTTGCTCATCAACGGACATAAGCTAAGCAATTGCATCCTGGATTCTGGCGCTTCCGACAATGTCATGCCTGCCAAAGTTGCTGATGCCTTGGGTCTTACATTGACAAAAACCATTGGAAGATGTTATTCCATGGAAAGGCAAGTCCCTCTTGTGGGGCAAATCAAAGATGCGCAGGCAGTACTTGCTTCCTTCCCAGACAAAAGACTGAAAATGACTATCCTTGTAGCAGACATTCCAGTCTCCTATGGCATGCTATTGAGTAGAAATTTTTGCAGGGAGCTGGGTGGAGAAGTGAAGATGGATTGGTCTTGTGCGCACATACCAATCAAAGGAGTAAATCAGAAGCTGGAACCTGAGAAGAAATCCAAGTACACAGTATCAAAATCTGAGGATCCTAGATCTCAGATCTTGTTTCAGGAATCGGATCACGGAGTCTATTACCTAGAAATGGATAAAGAAGAAATTCAACCTGGTGATTCGAGAATCACATCAAATTGATAACAAGATTTGGACTCTGGAATTTGATGGTAGCTGCTGTTCATTTGGATCTGGTGCAGGCGTTGTTCTTATCTCTCCTGAAGGGAAAGTGCATGCGCACTCCTTCAAATTGATGTTCGAAAATACTAACAATACGGCTGAGTATGAAGCATTGTTGTTAGGCATGGAGCAGGCGAGAACAATGGGAATCAAATTATTACACGCAAGAGGAGATGCTGAGCTGATTGTAAAGCAGATAAGGGGCCTCTACCAAGTCAAAAAAGACAAACTGCGGCACTACTAGAGATCGGGTCTACTCTGCTATCCTGGATTTTTCAGCTTTCTCGATATCTTATATTCCGAGAGAACAAAATTCAAGAGCTGATTCGCTTGCAGTTACTGCAGCCTTGTTGAATCCGGATCAGCCCCCTGCATTCTTTAGACAGGGAGATTACAAGATGGAAATGGTTTTTCGCCCAAAGGTTCCTGACAACGTCCAGCAATGGCAGGTTTTCAACGATGATACACAGATTGCTGCATTTCTCCAACAGAAAGATAACTTTGAAGAAATCTACTATGAGGGAAGCAATTCACCTCCTAGGCAGACCACTGTCGGAGAAATGGATGCTGACGTCTCAGGAGGTCAGGAGATTATCCAACTAAAGGGAAATAAAATTCCCAAAGGCTTGGTATCTCTTGAAGAAATGTTTGATAAGCATGATCAGATGCTTAAGAAAAATGAAGAAAATGAGGAAGGCTCTTCCTCTGACACACAATTACTAAATTTGGGAGCCGGCAATGATCCCAAATTAGTGAATCTGGGTAAGTGTTGTTCAAAAGCAGAAAAAGAAGCTTTCACTGAGCTTCTTAAGAAATATATGGATGTTTTTGCCTGGTCTTATCAGGATTTAAAGACATATCAGCCTGCGGAAGTTCAACACTACATCCCACTTAAATCAGAACAAAAGCCTTTCAAGCAGAAGCTACGGCGGCACAATCCTACCATTTCAGGAACCATCTTTGCAGAAATCCAGAAGTTGTTAGATGCAAAGATTATCTATCCCATACACCATTCGGAGTGGTTGGCCAACATAGTCCCTGTAAGAAAGAAAAGCGGCGAGATTAGGCTGTGCGTGGATTTCCGCAACCTTAATCAAGCTTCATTGAAGGATAACTACCCTATCCCCATCATGGATCACACTCTGCAGGTGGTCACTGGATCTGAGATGCTTTCCATGCTTGATGGCTTCTCAGGATACAATCAAGTCAAGGTGGCTGAGGAAGATCAATACAAAACAGCGTTCATCACACCTTGGGGAACCTTCGCATATCAGAAGATGCCGTTCGGCCTGATCAATGCTGGTGCTACATTTCAAAGAGCTATGGATCTAGCCTTTGCTCATCTCAAAGATATAAGCATAGTTGTGTACCTGGATGATTTGACAGTCTTCTCTAAAGATAGAAGCACACATATTTCAAATTTAGAAGAGGTCTTCATACAATGCCGCAAGCATGGTATTTCTTTGAATCCTAAGAAATCTATCTTTGCTGTAACTGAAGGAAAGCTGCTTGGGCACATTGTTTCCAAAGAAGGAACAAAGATAGATCCAGAGCGTGTCAAATCCATTCAGATATTACCTTTGCCCACATCCAAAAAAGGAGTTCACTCTTTCTTCGGAAAAGTGAATTTTCTCAGGAGATTCATTCCTGACTTTGCTGAGCTAACCCGTCATATTTCGAATATGATGAAAAAGACACAAGATTTTAAGTGGAGCAGCGAAGGGAAGGAAGCTTTCGAGAAAATCAAAGAGGCCCTGTCGAAAGCACCAGTCTTGGTCTCACCTAACTTCAGTAAAGAATTTATTCTTTATTGTTATTCTTCCGAACATACTATGTCAGCAATATTGATGCAGAAAAATCAAGAGGATGCAGAGACTCCTATTGCTTTCATGAGCACGCCACTCAAAGCCTATGAGTTGAAATACACTCCAATGGAAAAGCACGCATATGCGGTGGTGAAGGCGTGCAAAGCATTCAGGTACTATATTCTTTCCTCACATACTGTGGTTTTGGTCCCAGATACTGCAGTTAAATCTATCCTTACTCAGCAAGAGTTAGGATTGTTGAGAGGCACATGGGTGACAAAAGTTCAAGAATATGACCTGGATATTAAACCACAAAGCTGGTTCGAGGAAGAGGTCTGTGTGAACTAATGACAGAAATTAAAGCATCAGTACCTGAAGCAGATCAGGATGGAATAGATGAAGATTTACCTGCAGTACTGTTTATAGATCTGGTAGAGGAATGGTACAGTAACATTGCTTACTTTCTAACGTATGGAGAATGCCCAGATCGACTTTCCAGAAAAGAGAAACGAACTATTAAATTGAAGTCAAAAGATTTTGTGCTTTGGGATAATGGTTTGTACAAAAGGGGAATTGATGGTGTATTTCTCAGATGCGTGGATAAAGCTCAACAGGATCAACTACTACAACAGTTTCATGACATGGCTTGCGGTGGTCATTTCTCAGCCCGAGTCACTGCACACAAGATCCTTAGAGCAAGGTATTACTGGCCCACCCTTTTTCAAGATACTGCAGAATGGGTAGCTAAGTGTCAAGCATGCCAACATTTTGTTGGGCGTGTGAAATTGCCTGCATTACCCTAAAACCCATTGTGATTGAAGAACCTTTCCAACAGTGGGGTATGGATTTTATTGGAATGATTAACCCGGCTTCCAGCGCCGGTCATCATTACATTCTAACAGCTACTGATTATTTTAGTAAGTGGGTAGAAGCTATTCCTGTGAAGAATGCCACTTCCGCTGAAGTGTGCAATTTTATAAAAGAAAATATTATTGTCAGGTTTGGCGTACCCAGCAAAATTGTAGCAGACAACGCTCCGAATCTTTCTTCTGAGGAGTTGGTGGAATTCTGCTACACGTATGGGATTCAACTTGTTCATTCCTCAAACTACTATCCACAAGGGAATGGTCAAGCTGAATCTAGTAATAAGAACTTGGTAACTATCGTGCGCAAGCTTGTAACAGAAAATCAAAGGACTTGGCATAAAAAGTTGTTTGATGCATTATGGGCCGATAGGAATCACACCAAAGAGGGCGATAGGCATGTCCCCATTTCAGCTGCTATATGGAAGAGACACAGAGCTGCCTCTCACCTTGGAATTGCCTGCCCTACGACTTTCTAAAGCCCTGGAAGATTCCACGTTCACGGATGCTATTGATAAAAGAATCATGTACCTGACTGAATTGAGGGAAGTGCAAACTCAAGTTGCAGATAGGTTGACAGAGCATCAGAGGAAGGTGAAAGTCATCTTCGACAAAAATGCCAGGGGAAAGAAAGTTTGAAGTTAATGACTGGGTCCTTCTATGGGACAAAAGAAGAGAAACAAAAGGCATGCATGGAAAGTTCGATTCACTGTGGAAAGGGCCTTTTGTAATCAAAAAGATCGCCGGAGCAGATAGCTTCATTCTTGCTCATCAGGATGGAGTTGAATTGCCGTTGCCTTTCAATGGGCAACACTTGAAGCTGTTCCGAACATGAGAAGCAGGGTAAAACCTGTATGTACATAAATAAAACCTTTGTTTGTTTTTCCTTGTTTTGTCTTGTTTTGGTATTGTGTTGTGTTGTGTTTGTCTGCCTGACCCCGTGCCCAAAAGACAAGATACGAAACCAGAGATGCTGGGATCTCACCTTTTCCCTTTGTCATTCTGACGAGAGAAAAAGATGTCCACAGACGGAGCCAACTGGTGTCACTCAGATTTCACCCCGAAATCTGTGACTACCCAATTCGAAAAAATTTCGTACTTTTAAAATAGTGGGTCATTTGTTGTTTTTATTGCCTGAAAGTTCCTGTATTGCGTCAAGATAATCCTAAAGAGCCATATTAGCCCTTTTCGCCAAATACCCAGATGCCCAAAATTGTTTTATTCTGTCGTCGGGATTTGTCTGCGGGAAATTTGTATTTAATTATTTTGAGCCCCGTATGAGGCTATTTGCGCTCCGTTTTAACTCCGTTATAAGCGAATATGTTATTATTCCTGTATACCAGAAGGATTTTAACTTATTTTAAGTTTTGAGCTTTATTTGTAACTTTTGGCAATTTTTCGTGTTTTTGTGGTGTCCCGTTCTGTTTTCTGTGAAATTTCTCTGGAACAACTCCTTCGCCGGGTAAGCCCGATTTTTGGCCTGGAGCAGCTGGAAAACATACACGCACATTTTGCCCGGAGGAAGTCATCATCGGAGGTCTGGATCACTGGGAAAAAGCGAAGTCGTGCACAGGAAAGCCCCTGCGGGGATGGGCGCATTTTTGGAAAACAAAGGATTTAAGCTGCGATGGGAAAAATATAAGCCGCAGGCAGGATGGGAATTGTATACCTGCCTGGCAGGGTACTTTTTCCCGTGTTATAAAAGTCACTTAAGCTGCAGTGGGAAAAATAGAGGCTGTAGGCAGGTGGGAATTTATTACCTACCTTGCAGGGTGAAAATTCCCATGATATAATAAAAGGAAAGTGACTTAAGTGAAATCATGGGATTTTAGTGCCTACCTTGCAGGGTAAAGAATCCCATTGCAAAAGTCAAATCACTTAAGTGGATCATGGGATTGTGGTGCCTACCTTGCAGGGTAAAGAATCCCATTATGGTGAAAATTCTTAAAAATAGAATTACATGTGCAAAAAAGTGCGCCCCCTTTGGTGATGGATAAAAATAATTAAATTGATTATTTTTTAGTAAATTCTATCCTTGGAAAAAGTGCGCCCAAGCTTGAGGAGGTTGAAAAGTCAAAGAAGGATTAAAATAGAGCAACTAAATTAATTAAATTTAATTTATTTAGTGGCTGCCCCTCTCCTTGGAAAAAGTGCGCCCCATTTGGGCATTATTTAATGATTTTTAAGGCATTAAATCATTGAATTAATTTCTATTTTCAGTGGCTATGGTCAAAGCACACTGTGAGGCTAAAGTTAAGTGCTGTGTGAAGGATTAAATTGGATTAATTTAATTTATTGGATGGCTGTCCTTAAACATGCAATTTTTAAAAGAGAAAAGCATGATTTTTAATTAATTAATTGCCTTTAATTGTTAGGGCAATTATTAATTATAGAATTATGAAGGTTATATAAGCATGGGCAGCCATATGGATTTATTATTCAACACACAGGTAAAGAATTGCAGCAAGGAGGAAAAGTGTGCCCCCTTTAGAAGAAGGATTTTGCACAGACAAATTGCTAACAAAGGCTAAAAGCTTCCAGATTTGGCGCATGCTTTGGAAAAGGTTCATCTTCGTCTGCACAATTGTTTTCACAGGTGTTAAAGGAGCTCAGGTGTTGATTGAAAGGATTCATGCTCTCTTTATGTGCAAATTAAACACCAATTTTTGGGGCAGCAGGCTTGAAAAGTGCAGATTTTTATAATTTAAATTCACTATTCATGCTCCGGTGGCCATTTTTGTCTGAATAAATTGCAGGAACTCATTACAGGTGCTTTATAAAAGAAAAGGAGTATTTATCAATGTCCAATACATTGCAAATATCCTCCGAATCTGAAGAATTGTCCAGATCTGCACCAGTATTGAAGAAAGCAGGCCAAATTAGAAGAAAAAGAATTATTCAGACAAAGATTGATAAAGCTATGGCAAAAGGAGATGAAAAAGAGAGCACGATGGATTCATGCATTGCTTCTAAACTCACAGACATAGGAGACACGGATCTAGGCCCAGAACCTCTTTCTGATTTGATTGATAGATCCAGAGCTGGAAAGACTTCACTCATGCGTGCGGTCAAAAGTAGCGGAATTATTCGAACTGCAGCTTTCCCATGTACAGCCCAATTGCCAGAGTTTGTGATGGAGTGTGCTAGATCCTATCATCCTTCATCTAGATCAGTGCGTGATGTTGCGGGAAAGACAATAATTCGTTTGGATGCAGAATTCTTCGATTATTGTTTGAAGATTCCAGTACGAAAGGTGGTGACTTCTATTAGCATTCAGGATGCTGACAGTAGGTGGGAAAAGCATAGAGCTGACTGTGTGAGCATCATGAATAGCCGGTTCATGAAGAAGCCTAGATCCCCTTCCAGGTTCCCGAGAACTCTTCCACGATCCAATTTGGTGCAGGAGGCGGATGATATTGTCAAATTGCTATGCAGGTTGAATGGTGAAACGAATGCCTACACTTTCCGGACATGGATGTATGCTTTCATCAGGACCATTGAAATCAACAAGGTTGATTCTATAATCAGTTGGTCAGAAATTATTAGCAGCAACATCGGTGAGCAACTGCGGAACGTAAAGCGTACCTTCAGCTTCAAGATGACTTCATACTTGGTATATGCTGCAGCTTCACAGGGTGTCTTTTCCAAGCTGGATAGATGTGGTATTCTTTCCAAGGATCCCATTTTCGAGTGCTACCCACAGCTTACTGCACCTGCGTGCGAGAAGGACTTCAAAGTGATCAACAATGGTTTCTTCTACGATTTCATCTGCAGGTTAGACAAAGACTTGAAGACTCACAGGGTAAGCAAGGAAGCATGGGAAGCAGTGTCCAAGATTGGCAGTGTATTCATCCAGTTTGCTGATTTCACATACCTCAGGGTTACGAGCTTTTCAGGTGAACCAACAAAGATGCCAAGGTACCCAAGTGACAGATTGATTGCCATGGAGCTAAGCAGGCAACTTGTGGAGTTACACGACCTTCAGTCGAAGCGGCACAAGTCCTACGGGCTACTTCCCCACTCACTGTGGGATATTACAGTTGCATCAGCATTCACAGAGCTCGAGGAATGGAAGCACAAATGTTGTCCGAGTATGAGCAAGAGTTCTTCCCTGCAGCGGCTTAATTTGATCCATTTGGAATAGCCAGGAAGACAATCTCCCAGGAGTACGCACATGTACCTTCGCTAGAAGATTTCTGGATGAAGTGCAGAAGTGAGTACGAGGTCAGAAAGAAAGATTTCAGCAGGCTGTCGGCAAAGCAAGTATTTGACTTTGGTACTAGCGCGGATACCTGCGGATCTTAAGATGATGGGAACGTGGTACTGGACACTTACCATCAAATGGGAGGAGGATAAAGCTCTACTACAGGATAGCAATGGCGGCTGCAGCACAATAGAAGAAAGATCTGGAGCTGTGTTGGTGAGTACTTCGAGCTGGCTGCTAACGAGGGGATACTGCCTTGATGAAGTATTGATGAATCAAATCACGGGCAACTCGCGGCAGAAGATTCCCTCAAGCGAAGCATGAAGGAGAGAGCAGCAGAGGTCCGAGAAGTTGAAAGTACGCAGAAGATCTCAAGAGAAAGAGAAGACCACTTCTACGACCATAGCTTTGACTCCGACTTCTCCAGTACCTAGTGAATCACCAAACTATTGCACCAGCAGCAGCAGGATGTTTCCATGCCTTCATTAAACCAGCAACGTTCAGTCTTCTCTCCCGCAGCCACTTCGTTCAGCAGCCCTGTCCAGAGGAGATGTTGAAGCTGCAGATGACGGAGTTCGAAAGAGCTTTGTCCTTGGGAGGTTCAGAGGATGGCAGCCATGATACTGTAGGCACTTTCTGATGGAGAGGTGCAGAGCGGGAAATAGTAGCGCACTCAGCAACTTCTCATTCTCCGAGAAGTAATTTCTCGGAATGGTTAGCTTGCAGTTGGTTCCGGAAGCAAGAATAGAGATGAACTTAGAGGAACATGACTTGCAGCTACTTCAGGATCTGAGCAGAAGAGACAGAAGGCCTAAAGTTGCTAAAGAAACTTCTAGGTTGATCATCAAGGATTCGGGAGAGAAGTTTGCTAAGATATCAATTCCGGCGGAAGGAAAGATAGAAGAGGAGCTCACGGCAAAAGATGTGACGGTGACCAAAATACCACTCGGTCAAGCTACCACTGAAGGATTGAAGCAGGACATGCAGACGTTGCTGGATGCTTTGTTCCTTAGGCTTGACAGTGAAAAGGCGGAGAAAGAAGAGCTGCAGAAGCAAATATCTCAATTATGTGAGATCATAGCCAAGGTTGCTAAACCTTCCATTCAACCCATTTCAGCGCAGGTGAGTGATCATCTTATGCAGGAAATGGAGGACGCAAGTAATCAAGTAAAGGCTATCGACGAATGGAAGGATTTGATTATTCGTCAAGTTTCTGTGCAACTTGGAGAAGTGTCAGCCCGCCTAAAGGTTATGGATGATGCAGCAAATCAACTAAAGCAACTAATGGCAAAGCATAGAAGGCATGAATACAGTTGCAGAGAGTAACTTGATTATTTTGGCTGAGATCAACAAGATGCCGAGAGATGTATTGGATTGCGGAATAGATTGTACCAGACGGATCAGTCGAGACGGGGGAAGCAACTAGAGTTTGCAGTATCTCTCCATTTGGACATCTGTAGAGTTTTGCTGAAGAGGATGCAGGCAATTGAGAGTAGGACATCAGATTTACCAGACAGTGTCATTTCTTTCACTGAGGAGAGAGTGGACGGAGGTGTCACTTCATACGTGCAGATCGTCTCTAACTAAGGTGCCTAATTCCCTAGAACAGTTCTCTTCTGATGATACAAAAAAGAATTGATAAAGCTACCAAGCCTTTCACGATGAATTCTATCAGTAGACTGGTGGTGCTGCAGGTAAACATTGCGAGGGTTTGGGCCGAGTTTGGAAGATGTGGAAGCATGCATCAGAGTGTTGAATGAAGGGTTGTTACAGTTCAGGACAGAGAAAGGAAACAGTAGCTAAAACAGATGGGAAAGATGTTGAATTACATTTTTCGACAAGTATATCCGATATTAGAACAAGAAAAAGATGTAAACATTATAGCTTGGCATGACTTCTTCTATTTCTTTCTTCTTCTACTTTCTATGTTCCCAGATGAAATTGTAAAACTTCTAAGTTATTGGTTTTACAACCATTACTTAAAGTCATGTGGAGCCATTCTATTAGTTAAGTGATACATGTGTCCACTTAAGGAGAAAATAGTTGAGGATGATTTCAAAATGTCATCTTTACTTGTTGTTCATGCTTTCAGTTCAGTTTGAGTTTTCCCATTTGTACTTTCTCTCCTACATTTTATAAGTAGGGGAAGAACCTCCAGGTTAATGATTGATCAGAATTTGTAAGCAGCAATCTTGAGTTCTAGACTTTGTGTTGAACCCCTAAGAGCCAACTTCGTTGCAAAGGAATACAAAGGAGCAGGTTTCCGGAGAACTTTGTGTCACGACGTACTTTGTTTCTTGCTTTTAAATCTTAGATCTCTTAAAGTAAACTTTGTGTTATTTTAGATCTGGATCTAGAGCTGCCTTTGTTTTTATAATTTTGTGTGTTCATGTCTATTAAGTTTCTTCTATGTGCATGCAATTAGCTCTGGTATCTACTAATTGGGATGCACATCTTCCCTATTTCTTCTTTGTATTTCCTTTACTTCCTTCTTCTATAAAATACTTCCTTTCTTGAATAGCTGCTTACTTGTTGCAGAACTTCTTAGTTATGGTTCATAAACTAAGTGGTTAAAGTAAAACCCCTGATAGATAATAACACATTTTATATTGACAAATCTGACACGGGAGCCTCACCGGTTAAATGAGGGAGATTTATCTCATGACTGCCTAGGTTTGATGTGCTATGCAGAAAATCATAGCCAATTCATCACCTAGACTTAAATCAAATGTAGAAATCATCGTTAAATGACCTTGCGAAACCACTCCAGAGAATGCATAACAAGTATGTTGTACCTTAATGATCCACGAAGAATGAGTACGAAAGTTACAAACTACAATGCTTAGTAGTCCCAACCTTTGTGAATTTTCCTTCACACATCCGAGGGTGGCCAACTTGTATGTAGCTTGATTCTAAAAGCACCACGCCATGCTTAGTCTGAAAATCTCGAATATTTTACTTACCACCTTTCAACATCAAGCATCTTGTTGTCCCTTGCAACTGTGACTATCTGCATACGAAATAAACCTCATGTCTTCAAGTCCCATAAAACTGTAGCTCCAAGGAGTAGATGCATATCTAATTGTCAGACCATTGATAACTCTCACAACCGTCAATGTGTTAGAATCCACAACGTACTCTATATGGTTCCTCATGGATTCATTTCTTTCGATCCAAATGCATAGTTTTGAAGAATTCACTAGAAATAGTAATACAAGATGCTCAACAAAGCGTCTTTATCAGACTTCTTGATTTACCTCAAAAGACGCACACGGATCCCATATGCCAAAACAATTTGTGGGAAAACTTGAAGACAAAGAATCTATATGCCCCTATGTTGCAATGTTGAATTATTCACCCTATCACCATGTTTTTTAGAATGCTGTTCCATGATGACTTTTAAGAATCACTACTGTAAATGGCATAGTATGAATACAAACAAATCTGAAATATGACCATCATTTTCATACCTTGGGTTGTAATCAAATGACATGAGAAATGAATGTAGAGAATGCATAAGAATATTTTCTATTAATTTTTGACCAAAAAAGAGTCAAAAGTTACAAATTACAATGCTCATACTCATATAAAATATCATATGTACATAGAGTCACAAGAAGTGCTTCTCAACGATACAGGAATTCTTCTGGTCTTATTTGTGGCCCCTTCAGATAGTTCTTTGTCCCTTGCATCAGGTATATGCATACGAAATAGATCTCATGCTACTGAGTCCCATGCCCTGTGTGCCCTCAACTAGATGTATATCCCTACTTATCACACCCTGCAGATAACTCTCTCAACTCATCAATGTGCAGTTTGCTCTTTCTCGTGCTTCACTAGACTGCAAATCCTTGCGGAATCATATCCTTACCTGGTTTTTGTATCTTTCACTCTGTTTTGGTCTTCAACAAGATGCCTGAATTTCATCTATAGTAGACCTTTAGCCTACTTTTTATTTCCCATAGGTGTAAATGGTATGGTAAGGGAAATAATTTAACACTTGAAGTTGTTGAAAAAGTAACTTTATGTTATATTCATAAAGGGACTTATGTTGTTGAAAAAGTAATAAAGTGACTTAAGTTGTTGAAAAAGTAACGTTATGTTATAGTTATAAAAAGGCAACTTATGTTTTATTGTTAAAGGTGACTTTCTAATAAAGCAAAGTCAAACATCAAAATAGAAGTGGGACATCCCATTTGGGGATCTTTCCTCGTGAAATGTACCATGAAAAGTTATAAAAGAACATGAGTGGTCATTTGGAGCTTACTTTTGAATACATCTCTCTTTCATTTTGATAAGTTTGAGCTTTGTGCTTCAACTTCTGCATTTGAGGACAAAAACCCTCATTTGTAATCTACATCTGAGGACGAAAAGCTTCCGGTCTATTCAGATTTGAGGACTCTAATCTTCAAGGGTAACTCCATACAAGAGTTGCATTTGACACCCATTCAGAGTTTTGCAATTCCATATCCGATTCAGCAGATAGGGCATCAACTAGGGCATGTTTCAGATCAGTTTATAAAATTTTATAGATAAGGCATCACATTCTAGGTCAATTTTCATGACTATACAGCTAGGGCATCAAAGACACCAATTGGGACAACAAGTTTTGGGGTTTTCCCCCTTATTTTGGGCAGGTTTTAGGGCTGGACAGCCCCCTTCTAGGACTGTTGTAGCTGTGATTCGAAGTGGGTTGGGTGTTAGGGTTTGCACATAGCCAAATTCTGCCCTAGAGCATCATTTTCAGTCAGCTGGAGCCATTCATTTACAAGATTTTTCCAATAACTTTCAGCTGCTCTTTTTATATATTTCCAGTCAGAAAATAAAAAGAAAAAATTCAGTTTTGATGTAAATCTGATCTTTTCAATTGAATCCATATTTTTGGAGGTGTTATCAATGTTTTCCAATATTTGGGTAATTTTATTTTGAGGTTTGCGTTAATAAATCAAAGAAATCAGACTGCGGTCCTTTTATCACAAGGGTTTATTGAAGAAAATCAGATTGTTGTTATTTTGTCATAAGGGTTTTCTAGGAAATCCAAATTTCATTAATTTATTCCCTTAATGGACATTACAATGGTATTAAAACTTAGATCTTGCTAGCCTGCAGGGTTAGATTTAAATTTTAATGCAGCATAATGGGAAAAGATGTGGAAGATAAGCTTTACAGAGCAGGGAAAAAACTAGGGCATTTGCCTCAGCTAAAGGATGACTTACTTAGCATTTTGGAAGAAGTGGAAAATTGTTAGTCCAAGGTAAAACTGTCACAATACGTGACTATGAAATGTGCGGTGAAACCCTCAATGATTTATTTGGTTAAGCCCTAGATTTTGAGACACCTGGACAAAGAGGTGAGACTTGTAGTTATCACTTGTATTAGTGAAATTACAAGAATAACAACTCCTAAAGTTCCATACAACAGAGAAACCATGAGGGAGATATTTCAGCTGATTGTGGAAAGTTTTTAGGGTTTAGAGGACACCAAAAATCCTTTTGCTAGGAGGGTCACAATTCTAGAAACTATGGCAACAATTAGGTCATGTGTTGTGATATTGGATCTTGAATGTGATGATCTTATTATTGAAATGTTTCAACATTTCCTTGCAACTGCCAGTAAATATCATACATAAAATGTAGTAGCTTCAATGTAGACACTTATGACCTTGGTTTTGAATGAGAGTGATGATATTTCTTTACAATTATTATCTATATTATTGGCTGGTTTTGAGTAGGAAGCTTCACTAGTTGCACATACACTAGCTAAAAAATGTTGTTGAACAGTGTGTAGAGAAGTTGAAGCCATATTTGATAATTGAGGGACTTACTTCTAGTGATCAACAAGAAAAAAATTCTTCCATTGTGAGAAGGAAAGAGGAAGAAATCAAGAAGCAAGAAGAGTAGATTAATCAAGAACAGGAAGGAACCAACATCTAGGTTGAAGGTAAAGATCCTTTGATAGTAGAAGATGTTTTATTGACTTTTAATAATTGCATGTATCGGCAAAATAGTGAGGGAGTTAAAGAGGATCAGACCTTGTTGAATGCAAAATTGAAAGGATATTTCAGTCCAAAAGGCAGCCATAAAGGAATTTTTTATCACAGGGAAGATGCATTTTCCACCTATTGTCATTAATGAGTTGTTTGCAGCTGATACAAGATGGGTTCCAACCACTACAATTCTGATTTTGAGCAAGAAAATGCAATGCTCCAGCCATGATTGCGACAACATGGAAGGAACCTGTGGAGTCCAAGGTAATCATTATAGCAACAATATAGAAGAGGTGAGTATAGTCGTTGGGATGCATTGGTTATATTTATTTGAGAGGCTCATTACTAAGAAGGGGTTGAAGGTGAAGGGGTTGTGTGTCAAGGACAACTATCTTATTTGGGTAGTCATGGGCATCACATGGAGACTTCAAAGAAGTTTACATCAAAATTAGAATGGTGCAACAGACACATGGTGAGATAGCACCAAACTTTGAAGGTGGTGCAAAGATTCACCCACACGGAAAAGAGGAGAGCAATGGTTGATAATCTCCTACCACCCAAGGAAGGAGGGAACATATCTGGGACAGCCATGTACTAAATCTCCAGCCTTAATGCTGCTGTCATAATCATTATCAACCCCCATACCACTTCAATACAATTGGTTTTACAGGGACTCCTAATCACGAGGAGGAAGGGGTTATAATTTATGATTGTTGATAAAACAAAGCATTTTCAGTTTGTACCTTGTACACACCTTTGATTTTTGCAAAGAAATATTAGTTTAGCTGCTGCTATATCATTACCAGGCTGCTAGAACTACTGTTATCATTTATGCATAGCTGCAATTTTCCACATTTTAAGGGCATTTTATCATTGGATGATGTGGGCAAAAGGTTTCCACTGAAGGGAACATACATTTTAGACACCATAGTTCTGATTTGGGTGAAATTGTATGTGGGTGGTGGCTGTTGTAATTTGTTTCCATCCTATACACACTTGGATTTACACCATATTGTGGGAGTAACAACTAGCCATAACATTGAAGGATCCATCTCAACAAATAGAATGGAGGGTATCACATGATGGTAGTACTTTTTCTAGATCCCAATTGATTCATGACTCAACTATTCTTGATGCACTCATTGAGATTGTTGAAGGAGCTTCACCTGGTACAGAATATTCTATTCATGTTAGAGGGGTGCAATAGAAGCCAACTACTTCACAAAGTAGTGTAAGGGTTGGTAATTGCCAATCTCCAAGACTGATTTGGGATCTTGGGATTTGCAGAAAGGTTCAGTCCAAAGGAGTTGAAGAGTTGAGCTTGCAATTGCTTCAGGACAAACAATTTTGGGAGGGGAGGTCTGTAATGTCCCCTTCTCAAAATTAGTTTGGAGAAGACCTTTAGATTACTTTTTATTTCCCCTAGGCGTAAAGGGTGTGGTAAGGGAAATAATTTAACAATTCAACTTAAGTTATTGAAAAAGTAACTTTATGTTATATTCATAAAGTGACTTAAGTTGTTGAAAAAATAATGCTAAGTTATATTCATAAAAAGGCAACTTATGTTTTATTGTTTGAGATGAATTTCTGATAAAGCAAAGTTAAACATCAAAATAGAAGTGGGACATCCCATTTGGGGGTCTTTCCTCGTGAAATGTACCATGAAAAGTTATAAAAAAACATGAGGGGTCATTTGGAGCTCACTTTTGACTACATCTCTCTTTCATTTTGACGAGTTTGAGCTTTTTGCTTCAACTTCTGCATTTGAGGATGAATACCCTCCTTTGCAATCTACATATGAGGACGAAAACCCTCCGGTGTATTTAGATTCGAGGACGAAAACTCTCTAATCTTCAAGGGTGACTCCATATAGGAGTTGCATTTGGGCACCCATTCAGAGTTTTGCAATTCCAGTTTTGATTCAACAGCTAGGGCATTAGCTAGGGCATCAACTAGGGCATGTTTCAGATCAATTTCCAGAATTTTATAGTGAAGGCATCACATTCCAAGTCAGATTTCATGATTATACAACTAGGGCATCAAAGACAAGGGAAGTCCTTGTGTTTTTTTTTCATTTTCTTTCATTGTCATTAATGCTTTTTTTAGTGTTTTACTCCCTAAGGCAGGTTGGCTGGGGTATAGTGCTCCTAACATGAAATTAAAAGATAAAGTAAGCTCGTTAAGAGGTCGACAAGGTTCCAGAGTTTCCAACATGGAAATAGAAGATAAAACAAGCTTAAGAGGTCGGTTTACTCTCTTATGACTCTTGGTGCCAACTAAAGGGTATAAGAGGAGTCTCATAGGCTCATTTGCACATCACTTTTGGCATATATACTTTATCTATTTGGACTCTAGGGCTGATTGCTCTATTTCCAACTCCACTAAGAGCGAAAATCCATAGTGTGGCACCCAAGGAGGACACCGACCTTCCTTGTGGCATATTGGAGAACGAAAAACTCTCCAAATTGGGTGGTGTGAAGGAAAATACTTTTGTGGTCATTCGTTGGACATTAATATAATTATCTTATCTTGCTGGTTTATATCTAGGGCATCAAGGAAAAAACCTATCAAGAGCTTTTGCATGATTTAGAGTCCCTCTCCCAAGGATCGACTAGGGTTGGAGACATTTTAAGTGCCTCCTAGGGCATGGAACTCATTTATTATTTGATACTCAGACTCAGCATAATTTATAACGCTGAAATCATTCATATTTGGCCATTGTTGGGGTTTGGAAACCTCTATTTTGATTATTTCTCTTAGCTATACTTCTGCTGTTGATAAATTAATTGCCAACTGTGTTTGAGATTGGTTTTCATGGTGAAAATTGTACTAAAGTGTTTCTAAAAGGTTTATAAATATTGTGGATGAGTTTTAGGATGATATTTGGGTGAAATCTTGTTGTTTACAAGCTGTTGTTCCAAGAATCAGACCGTTGTACTGTATTGATCTAATTTTCAGTTTGCTGGTCCAAAATGAAATTGGGGTTTGTGCATTTTTTGATATTAGAACACCTTATTAAAATCTATTATAAATATATAATTATAGAAATATATCCATCACAAATATCTTTTAAAATGTGTTTCATTTACTATACCAAATCTACTAAAGGATAGTCAGTTCTAAAACTATTTTTAATAGTATTTATTTTAGTCCAACAGTGATTATTTCAGGAACATTCATTTTCCTTTTATCTATAAATGTACAATAGTTTATTATGAAATCTTTTAGTTCAAAATTTTATTTCGGATCATTCTTATCAACTATTTTTTTCACTATATAATTAGAATCTAAAAAATTTAACACAATTTTTTTTAATGAAGTCTTACAAATTAAACTTATGATTAATATAAAAAAATATTATTTTTTATTTGTAATAAATATAAGCAAAATTGAAATTGAAGGTAATAGTAATTTCTTTTTTAATTTAGAAATGTAGGGCTGCACGGCCATTCCTAAGCTGGAAAAAAAACAAAAATTAAATACCTCTTACTTTTGTTTTTCAAAAAGTGTGCACTAAATACCTCCATGCATGTGAAGATAGCAGAAAAATATGATATTTTTATAGTCAATGGTTGGAGGCATTTTAATTCATTAAAAATATTCATGATAACAACAGTAAATTTTAAAGCTTATAAAAAACTCAAAACTGCTACTATTTTTTATTGGCCTGAACTTATACTGATTAATGGTGCCATTACAAAAATATAATAAAAAATTACATTGTTTAATCAGGATAAACCATATCCATAAAATAGCAGAGTTTAATCAGGTCAAACCGTATCTGTAAAAATATTTTAATAAATATGAAGTTTAAGCGATTTTTTTACAATTTTGATGACAAATAAAGTATTTTAGTTTTCCTGAATAGTTAACAGTGGGAAGATATAAAACCTTTCAAGATTATTCCTCATTCGTGATGCCTCTTGCTCTCTTATGAAGAGTGAAGAAGGTTGTGCTTATGAAATATGAAGGTTAAAAATTAAGTCTAAAACAGTGATGATCCCTCTCAAAAGTCGATGTCATATGATGTAGCAGCAGAAATTAGAGCATTGTGAAACATTACAAGAACAAAACATTAAATTTCTTGCAAATATTTTCTTCATTTTACACAACATAAAACTTTCCTTAATGCATTCCCCTGGGAGAAATCAAACCTTGCATGAAACATTGTGACAAAATACACAGAAAAGAAGGCACATTTCCCCCCAAAACCTAACATTATGCGACCTGTGAAGCAAATTTCAAAATAAATATAAATAACAGATAAAGAACACTGTTAGGTATTCCAACGAATACAAAAATCAGTAATACAAACATGGAAATGATAAAGAGAGACCCGTCACTATCGCTGTCTTGCTTCTCCGTGATCTTCTTGCTTCCAGTCAAGGTGCAGATGATAAATTTAACAAAAGAAAAAATACAAAACCTAAATAGGATTTGGCCCCTCCTGCTGTGAGATATCTCGCAAACCAAACAATACTTAATTTCTCTCGTTGTAAAACCGTTGAACCGTTTTTTAATATGTTTATTTTATTTACAATTTTTTATTTAATATGTTATATGATTTTAATTTGCAATATCTTACTATTTTAAGATTTTATATTATGTTGCCATTTGTCATCCAACCTATGGAAAAGGGCTGCAGGACAGGTGTCGAAATTCATTGAGTGAAGTTATATGTTAGGCCTATCGGCCTAATTATGATATTTGAGTGAGATTTTACTAGCTATATTTTTTCTTAATTCATGTTAGAGATAATTGGCCCTACCTTATGAAGGTTGTTACATTCAGACATCGAGATGTCAAAAGGACTTCTAGGGCCATCAAATTTATTGCTTCTTGTTTCAGCCTGTCTCATCCATAGTTGTCCGATGTCAAGTGCCCATTAGCTTCATTAGTCACTATCACGGGTGGTTCTAGATCTGTGAGGCTTCTCCATCTCCCTCACCTAGCAAGTGGTGATCATGGTGCCTCAGATATCCTTTTCTTATTCTTGCTGTAGAGCTGACGAATTTTCACTACTCACAGTCTGAACTACAGGGCAGGTGCACAGTGCCAATTTTCTTTCTACATCTAGAGGATTGCCCAATTGTGCGTGTTAGGAGAAGCCTTGAGAAGGCAACCTTGAATCCTCCTAGGATTTTTTAGTCACTCTCGTAGCCTGTCACAAGGGCATCGTCTATCTCTATATCAGCCCTTTAGTGGTCCCTTTTGTACCCTTGGTACCAATGCATACTAGAACCTTGTTCTCCTTTGGCTTTGCTTGCTATTGATCTATTGGCAACTCTCCCAGACTTGTTCATATATTGTTGCATAACAGTGGAAAGGATCATCCTCGCCAAGAGCATTTTAAGTCAAAACTTTGCAATATGACTATAAAGGATTTGCTATGATCAGTGACCATCAAAGGAAAGTTCATCTTCATTTGCTTTTAAGTCAAAACAAGTGTTGTAGAGAACGATCGAGCCTTGACTTCAAATTGAGTGCCCAACATGCCACTGTTGAAATTTGTCAGTACACGAGCTGGTTTACATCTTATCTGAGGCATGACTTTTCCTCCAACAAATCCATGTATGATTACAAACATTCACAGATTACTCCAGAAAATCAACAGAGATGCAACACTGTGAACAGAACCTCCAAACTCAGAAGGATAAGTATTGATTGAAATGAAGGTCTAATACAAAACAGGCACATCAAAATCACTGAACCATCTCTAAGAAGAGTACTCTTGCCACTAAAGGAAAATCCCAATTTAGCCATTCTATGATCAATTTTCTATTTTCTATTTTCCTGGCCACCTATATATAATTAGTGGATGTTTTAGCTATCCATATAAACTCATGGATTCTGAACCTGTATGAGCACTTTTAGGCAAAGCCAAACCATATGCAAAACATTTATAACATAGCAACCATGATATGGCATTATTCTGGCAGTGCACTCTGCAATCTCGGCTCCAATCAACAATGATGCCACTATTGGGATCTTAGTATGGCATAGGCAGCTGTGAGCTACACAATATACTCATTTTTCTAGAAACTAAAAAGATCCTTCATGTACAATTTGCAGCACATAAAAGAAGCCCTTCAAAAAAATACATTGAACAACGGGGGCAACCAAGGACCTTGGAAAAATGTACAGGTAACAGCCATATGAATTCTTCCTTAGTTGTGGATCAAAGCTAATAGAAATAAAGCTAGATAAAATTAGCTTGAAACTATAGTATAATCGTCCATTGTAAAAACAAGTTTCTCTGAACCTGGTAAAAGAATACTTTTTATTGTCTGATTGGACGTACATAATGGAAGGGTATAAATATTGCATATTGCCCTCAGAGTTTCTCAAAGAGACCATTTACAAGTAACAAGGATGTAGTATACAAAACGGCCAACCAGGTATTTTCAGAGTTGACCTTCACATTCAATTAATTTCTAGGAGAAAAAAATGCTGAGCAATATGAATCGTTTCATTCTGCACCGTAATAAACCTTCATCTCCTGATTCAGGGAAAATTTTTATGAAGCTTTGAATAGCGTGACTCCAATCCATCGTACACGGCAGTGAATATTTGTTTTCCTGCAATCAATCAATATGGCATTGCAAAACTTCTCATTAGGTGACAAAGGAATGATTATTTTACTCGTGAACATCATTCAGAAATCTTGAATAGAAAAATACCCCGTTGCCTCCATCTCGTGGGTAATTGTTAGTGCGATCTATCTCCTCCACAAAAAGTATGAATCATTCTATGGTCTTCATAAATAGAATTAAACCAAATTCAAATCATAGGATGGTCTTCATCCATAGGCTTAAACCAACATCTATAGGGATTGACCTTGCAACCATGATTACACTTAACTCTCGTCAATAATCGTTAAGTTTGTTGTAGTGTAATCAGAATTGTTTTTAGCTTTTCAGCTCAACTACTTTATATTCAAGCTTAACCCAACATTTTTGAAAAGAATGGTTTTACCACAATGCTCACGGTTCTTCCTTATTAGGCCGATAGGCCTAACATATAACTTCACTCAATTATTTTTGACATCTGTCCTGCAGCTCTTTTCCACAGGTCTGGATTGACAATTGTTCTATTAAATTATTGACAAGTGTAAAATAAAATAAAAATAAATAAGATAAATGCAAAGAAAAAACATTTAAAATATTAATAATAAAATAATTCACTGAACGAATATAAATAAACCATAAAAATAAAACGGTTCAAACAGTTTCTACTGCGAGAGAAATCTAAGTTTCTGATTCGGAAATCCTTAAATACACTATTTCAAAAGCAGGAGCCTGTATCTCAAATCTCTATGAAGGTTTTGTATTTTGTCTCAAGTTAAATGTATCACGACTACGACACATGATCTGGAAGTACGAAGATTGCACGGATAAGCAAGACAGCGATAGTAACGGGTCTCTGTTTATCATTTAGATGATTGTATTACGTGATTTTGGTATTCCTTTGAATACCTAACAGTTTTCTTTTTTCTCAAATTCAACACGGGATTTTTGAAATGATTGCTTCACAGGTCGCATTCATGTCAGGATCTTCACTGGAAATGTAACTTCTATTCAATGTATTCTTGTCTCTATGTTTCATGCAAGGTTAGCCATTTGCAGTTGCAGGGGAACACATTAAGGAAAGTTTTATGGTGTGTTAAATGAAGAAAATATTTGCCAAGACAATTTAATGTTTTGTTCTTGTAATGTTTGACCATGCTCTAATTTCTGCTTCTACAACAGAAGGATTCCCACCGACTTTTCACAGGTATTCAATAACTGTTATAGACTTCATTTTCTAATCTTCGTATGTCAGTCAATCTACTAACCTTCTCTAATGTGGGTTTGACATATTTAGATGTTTTTAATGTGTGCATCAATAATGAGGAAGAATCTTGAAGGATGGGTATAAAAAATGTAGTACCGGCACTATTAACTGGATCCAGGACATACTAGATAAGGACCTGCGTATGGGTGTAAGTTTCAACGTCTGTAAAGTGACTGGCTACGATAACACCACATTCCACCTATGTTATATAAAATACTTTTTACAGATACGGTTTAATCTGATTAATTTCATTGCTTAATTTTTATGGGCAGGGTTTATCCTGATCTAAACTAATGTGATTTTTTATTCATAATTACTACCAATGGCAAACATTAACCAGTAATCCATAGCATACAGGCCAAGGTGAAGGAAAATGAATGTTCCTGAAATAATCACTGTTGGACTAAAATAAATACTATTAAAAATAGTTTTAGAACTGACTATCCTTTAGTAGATTTGGTATAGTAAATGAAACACATTTTAAAAGATATTTGTGATGGATATATTTCTATAATTATATATTTATAATAGATTTTAATAAGGTATTCTAATATCAAAATTTTTTAATTGCGAAATATTTTTTTTTGTCATGAAAAAATATGAATAATTTATTCTATAAATAATTTTCTTATTATTAAGATTATTTATGTAGATTTTATATTTTATTTTGTAAATGTAAAAATTTTATTTTAATTTTTGTTTGGTAATTGTGGTTTCTTGAAATTATTTTTTGTTTATTTAATATAAGTAACAAACTATTTAACAAGTTTGAAGATGGTGTAAATCATTGTATTTTTATAAATGATACAATAATTTGAACATCTCATGTGTTTATTAATTATCGTATGATAAAATGGTAGCTGTGCATTTTTTTCATTAAAATTGGATAAAAATGCACTTTATATTTTTTTTGCAAGTGGTCAATTTGTTGACACTCTCCTTATAAATCAATTTTTGGGTTGTTGCAGCTTTGTGTTGGCAAAATGAAGACGCGAAGTCAATCTAACATCCCCATTCCTCCTGAGACTCCTACATGGACGGTATGCATTAGAGACATTCAGTGCGAGGAAGATTTTTGTAGAAAACAATTTGTTGTTCATGTTCTTCATCATAGAAGACCGAATTTGAGTCACAATGAGATAAAGGAAGAGCTCTATAAAAGGTTTAAAGTCCGTGATATGAGGACTATTTTCCTTTCTTCGTTTAGGACAAAGAAAACACGTTCTAGAGGATTTGGCCTTATCTACGACACTGTGGAGGATGCAATCAGATTTGAACCCGGAAGTAAACTGATGAAGAATGAAATTGAAGTCTCGAATCCGAGAGCTAAGAAAGATTGCCCGAATAGGGCTAAAAAAATAAGGGGGGTTAAGAAATTTGGGGATTCAAAATGAATATATGGAAGTTGAACTTGTTTTGATGAAAACTTTAGTATTTTAATTTTTAAAACAGGTTTTGCGGGATTAAATTATGTTTATTTTCTTATACGAACAGTGAAAAATGATTTCAATATTGTTGACACAATAAAATTTGAAACTATTAATGGTCTGTTTAGATGTCCTTTCTTGTATCCAGAACACTTGAAAGTTTTAATACTTGTTAGTGGAGTTGAAAAATAGTCATGCTCTGTTTATATGTCTTTTCTTTTTTAGTAGTTTGTATTCTTCTACAATCCTAGAAAACTTTATTCTAAGTTTATCTATAGCTAAGGCTTGGTGCTCATGGAAAACATTGTTGTGGACTTGATTTTTTGCAATCATGGAGATTTTTATTGTCAGTTTAGCTATATTTGTAAATATTTAATTATATTTGAATGATAATATGATGAATAGTAAGTGTAATGATTATCTTGTTTTGATTTCATACATTATATTATCATGATGAATACACCATAGAAAGTAGTTCAACAACTTAATAAGTCATGGGAGATTTTGAACCATAAACACCACCTTAAATAATAGCGGATCGGTGTGAGTATCGATGAAAGATAAAGCATATTATAAGCTAATTTCCCCAAATATTTTTGAATACACAATTGAGATTTCATTGTTTGATACTTTATTTTTTTAAATTGTATTATTTATGAGAGGAACATTGTTCAACTGTTACAACTTGTCGGAATAATAATGATTTAAACAATGATATCGATGAAGACTTGTTGTGTTAACAAGAAATTGATGTATTGTTTGTTTTTTTGTAGATGTGATCAATTGTAAAAATAAAACATGTTTTTGGTTTTATTTATGTAATGTAAAATAACTTGATTTGAAGATCTAATGCTATGCGTGTGTATAAAATATGTTTAGAATATGTAATTGGCGATGATAGTTTGTGATTTATTGTTGTGATGGATTTAATTGTATTTATGTGTATTCGTATTATTCTTGTAGAATAAATTTTTATCTATGTTATTGTACATTTTTTCTACAATAATCTTTGCTTTAGATTATATTGTGTTGGATTTCGTGTGGTCATTAATACCTTCGTTCAATTTTGTCTATAGATTAGTAGGGCAGAATGGATCAAACTATTTGGAAGCATCTTCCCATGGAGATTTTAGATTACATTATTTCTAAGTTGCCGCTTCGGAATCTTGTTATATTTCATTTATTGTGCACAAGAATGAATGCAATGTTAAGAAACTCAGAGTTTTTAGCTACATGTGGAACCATCGTCAATCGTTGCATAGGATTTTTGTTATATCGACCCTTGACATTGGCAAATGTGTTAAACCCTTTGTATTTCACGCGCGAAGGTGAAGCTGTATATTTACATGTTAGTTTGAATGGAATGAATGACATTAGATTTGAATGTGCTGTTGGATCGATGCTTTGTGTATCTTCAGCAACTGTGAATCGAAGCATACGTTCCTATGCGATTATAAATCCTTTTACTCAGATATCTGTGAGAATGGGTGACATTCGTATCAATGAGAGGAATGCATGGTTTAGGCTATGTCAGGGTTTGACAGGGTACATGTATGATTGGATAGCCATCCGATATGATCCACATGCTACAGGGGTGATTGAGATTCAATCTTTTGATATATCTTTCTATATGTGTAGTAACCTTCGTCATATTTGGAGTCTGATTGTAATTCCGACGCGTCTTCAAGCTCCAAAACATGTTGTTGTTGTTGATGGAAAAATGTATTGGCTGAGTTTGGATCTTGAACAAAGTGGCGATGTTTTATACAGAGGTGAGGTTCTGACTTATTTGATTTTCCCCGCCGTACGATAGATTAAGATTCATGCCAGATGTCAATGTGTGACTTGAAGATCGAGATGGTCAGATAGGAAGTATCAGAGACAAAGATAGAGATTACTCTTTGAATGTGAGAATTGTGCCTGTTGTAGTTGAGACAAATGCGCACCCCATAGATGTGGGGCTGAGTGGAAGTTATAGCTACGGGAGAGGGTCATTACAGGATATTTCTGTTGGAATATCTTATATTCCTCATCTGATGTAAAATGAAATGTCACAGCAGCAACACAACAACTCAGTCGTGAAATGATGTGCAGGTGAAATTTTATTTGTGATATATTTTTAAAAAATTATGCATTAAAATAATATGAGACGTCAGAGATGGTGTGTTTCTATTCTCCATTCGATAGATTCCCTGTCAAAGTTTTAAAAATATGAGTTGTTACAGTTGGTTGGATTCTTATTAACCAATATCTCTTTACATGTTATGTATATCTGAATTTTTTGAAATTTTATAAAATATATCACAAAGTGAAATTGCTATAGATAGATATAGGAATGAGCGGGAGTAGATATGGTAGAGGGTCGTTACAAGATATTACTGTTGGAATATCTGATATTCCTGATCTGATGTTGAATGAAATCTCACGGCAGCAACAAAAAAATTTGATCGTGAACCGAACTACAGGTGCAATTTTATTTGTGAGATATTTTTTAAATGTATGCATCAAAATAAGTTGTGATGTCAGACATGGTGCATTTTTATTCTCCAGTTTATAGATTCCCTGCAATAGTTTTGAATTTATGATCTATTGGAGTTGGTCATATTTTTTTTAACCAAAATGTCTTTGAATGTTATTTATATGTGAATTTTCAAAATTTTATAAAAATGTCTCATGAATTGCTATTCTTATACATAAACGTAACAATGAGTAGAAGTAGCTAGGGGAGAGGTTCATTGCAGGATATTTTTATTGGAATATCTTATATTGCTCATCCGATGTTGGATGAAATGTTGCAGTAGAAACAAAACAACTCAGTCGTGAATCGAAGTGCAGGTGAAATTTTCTTTGTGATATATTTTTAAAAAATTATGCATTAAAATAAGATGCGACGTCAGAGGTGGTGCATTTTTCATTTATTAGATCTTTATGACTCTGTATATTTGTGTGTAGGTTGTCAAGGAGATATATTATCTAGAAGTCTTATGTGAAATGGAGTGGATAGAACATGTCCGAGAGCATCAGGTTCATGTGAATTGCATGTTGGGATCCAAAGTGATGTACGTGAGAATTTGGAGAATAACATGAACGCCTGCGATCGGAATTTACTCGGGAAAATGAATTATATGGATTATTTTGTAAATGTGGATGGTGAGGGTGAGAGGTCTGTGAACAGGGAAAATATGGAGTGTCATGCAACACATTTAGTAGGGAACAACAACATCCACTATCTCAGGGATGGTGAGCATGATATTGAGTCAGAACAGGACATTCAACATTGAAACATACCTACGATAAGTGGTGTGAATAATTTCTCGAATCATAGTTACACACAATTTTACTCATTGCGTTATGGTGTACGATTGAATAGGATGCTCGAGTCTCGTCGTGAATTTTTGAAAAGGATTGATGTGCTAGAAGTTATTCAGATGTGTGGTATATGTAAAGAGTCATATCCTGGTATAGTTGTGACACTTTCAGTGGAAGGACCTATTTGCAAGAGATGCAAGTGTGAACGAGGTAGTCATTGATATTCAAATTGGAACAATATGGATCCCGGGGATCAGCCAGAAGTGTTGCGTGTACTGACACAGGTGGAAGAAATGTTGATAGCGCGGGTGAATCCCATATTTCATGTAACTCATGCACGTGGTGGCCACTACAAATATAGTGGACACACGATTTGCTTTCCCCAAGATGTATCTTCTATTGCTAGACTGCTTCCTCATCGAATAGAGGATGTGGATATTCTTATTGTGAAAAGACAAAATGCTGGATAGAGGGAGTATGAATGTATTGTTAGTCGCTCGTGTGTATTGGATGGTTTGCATTACAAAATTCGTAATGACAGGTATTACAAATACGTGGAGATAGACTACACAGCATTAGAAGATCTCCCGGAAGTAGAGGGAGATGTATCAGAAAGAATTCGTCAGGTGGAATCTGAGATACAAGATGAGCACGTCGGGAGAGAAGGAACAACGGTTATAGTGAGTGTTGAAGAAGAACATGTACATAGTCATCCATCATCGTTTTCTTTAAGGCTTCCTAATCCACGAAGGGAGATGGATGAAGTTAGATTGTTTGTTGAAAATATGGACTTGAGGTCGGTCGATGTTGTCGATTGGCCACTGATTGGGTCTTCGCCAATAAATGAATACAACACGGAGGGCATGTTGTCCATAGCATTTCCGACCCTCTTTCCTATGGGAGATGCTAAATGGTTGTAGCTGAGGATTAGAATAGTACAGTTTCATGATTATGTGAAGCATTTGATAAGGTATCATGACAATAGGTTTGGAAGGCACCAGAGATTTAGATATTGTGCATATAATAGACAAATACGGGACCATAGTCATGCCACAACTTCTATTTTTTTCAAGAGAACTTTGGAGGACAATGTTCCCATGACTATTGAAGACTTGCGTTGTCACATTAATAATGTGACTGATGATAAGTTGGTAGAACAGGTGATGCATTTTGGAACAAAAATTTGTGGGACTAGGTCTTACTGGTACTCATGTCGTAGTGAGCTGACGGATATGATTGTTCAGTTGGGTAGCCTGACTCTTTTTTTTACACTTACCGCAACAGACACATAGTGGTTTGATTTACACCGGTTGATTCCGGGGGAACCTCCTTTAAATTCTTCGAGGGCGTATAGGTGGCGGATTGAGAATGTGATAGATTATCCTCATATCATCGTGACTTACATGCACAAAATATTTGAGATATTTCGTGAAGAGGTGATACAGAAACTAATTGGTGCAAAGGATTACTGGTACAGGTTTGTAGTTGTCTATTCGATTGAAATTTATTTAAATTTGTGTAGTGATCTGATCCATTTTCAATATTGTGAACAAATGGTTTTGTAAGATGTGTTTTTTTGGCATGGTATTTGTAGGTTTGAGTGGCAACATCGAGGATCTACACATGTCCACGGATTCATGTGGGTTTCCAGTAGCCCTTGCATGGAAACATTGGATTGGGAAGATGAGAATCAGGTAATGGCTGCGAGATCATTTTTTGATAGATACGTCACTTCGTGGAATCCCTGTGACAACCATCAAATATTAGAGCATGACCCACTTTATGACTATGAAGAACTTGTCAACCATGTGCAGAGGCACACTAAATGTAGCAAGATGTCCTGTTTGAGAAAGAAAGGATCATCCATGGTTTTTTGTTATAATGTTCCGTGGGACCTCTAGGATGATTCGTATTTGTTTGTTGATAGAGATGGTCGGAAGAGATTTGAACCTTCTCACAATGATGTGAGATTGAACCTTCAGAACTCGGACATGTTGGCCATATGGCACAGTAATATAGATTGCCAGCCTGTTGTTTCTAGGCACGCGGTGTTAAAGTATATAGCAAAATATGCTTCGAAGGCAGAGAAGAGGTTAGAGAGCTTTCATGATATGTTGACAAGGATATCAGATGATGTGGAGGGGGAAGAGTCTGCACTATGTATATATTGGAGGATTTTGACAGAAACAATTGTGGAACGTGATATTGGGGCGAAAGAGACATGTCACATGCTATTGAAGTTGTCGTTGTTTCAATGCAGTCATGCCTTTATGACTCTTAATGTTGGTAGGAAGGTTTTTCGCAAGGTGATTACGAGGTCTGATGAGAATGAAAGTGGATCGTGTTTCATTGATGCATATAAAGATCGACTGATACAGTTGGAATCCATCTCATTGATTGATGCTGCGAGATCGTGGTCGTTTAATGCGAAGAGAAATAAAGACAAATGGAAGTTGAGGGATACGCCTGCTATCATACACGTGTGTTCGTTGTATTTCTCTGTTCCTAAAAGTGGATGAGAGGATTGCGAGAACTTTTGTTGGAGTGAATTGTTGTTGTATAATCCATTTCATGATATACACAGGGACATAGGTCATACTAGAGAGGAAATTTTAGAAAATTGGGAGAGAATTAAGAATACATATCGTCAATGGCATGTTGATCGGAAGGATGCAATGGTGGAAGAAGACATAGAAGAAACTGACGACGATGAGATGCAAAGTTTTGTGGGCGTGGATGGAATGGATGAGTGGGAGTTGTTTTCTGGCATTGTTCCTCCCAATCAGGTGCATTTGAGTGATCTTCATATGCTTGAAAGATAGGATTTTGATTTGAACCATGTTTGGGATATAGAGGAGGATGAGGACGTACAGGACACGTCAGCATATTTTATAGAAACGAACAAATCCATGCAAAATGTGGTGGATTCTTCAGACAATTCGGTATCAGGTGTGGACATGTTGTCAAGAAAACAACGTATTGCTCTAGAAACTATAGTCAAACATTCTAGAAAGGGCCTCGAGAAAGCTCCGCTCAGAATGATAATACAAGGTACTGCCAGGATGGGGAAATATTTTTTGATTAATTGCATTAAGAATGTCTTTGAAAATAGTGTCATGACAGGTAAGAATCCTCTTTTTCTTTTGGCACCGACAGGAGTTTCTGCTTTCAACATCAATCCTTATGCTGCGAGAACAACATATTTGGAGGTAGGTCCGTAATTCTGTCGGGGATCTTGCCCAACTCCCTCTGTAAAGGACATGCCGATGTATGTAGGAAACACAGAGAGGGAAAAAAGGTGTCATTCGAAGATTGGGAGTTGTTGATGTCCAAAATAGATTCGCTTTGGTGAAAATTTCAATTGTTGTCATTTGTTTTGACATGAGATGTTTGGCTAGACAGTTGTTACACCCGTGTGAGAAGAGTGACATATGGAGAAAGTGACGATGACCAGTTGGAGAGTGAGGTGTTGCTTTGCAATGGTCAACATGTTATGTTGGTGTGCAATTTGTGGGTGGATAGGTTTAGTTAACATATCTCTTGGACAAGTGAAGAACATAGTGTATTTCCCTAAGATGAAGCCTCCAGATCTACCGATATTTGTTGTTGTGGAGTTTCAGAATTACGTCGGCGTCCCATGGGATTTGAGTCACCTGAAATATGTACCATTGCCTCTAGTATTGAGGGGACGTCACAGACAAGTGCCTTTGAATATGTCATGGGCTCTTACAATTCACAAGTCACAGGGACTCACTCTCGATCGACATTCGACAGGGGCTGATATTCAGATGCAAGAGTGAAGTCTTTTGAGGCATATGTCCTCCTTTTTCTTATGAGCGTTATTCTAAGATAAGGTGCATACGTTTCTATTAGGAAGGAGGAAGATCATCTGCTGAAATGTGAACAAACATCATCACGAACAACATTGATCGCTCATCCTTGAATACTTAAATATGTGTCTTTTCTGATATGTTGATAGTTGTGTGTTTCCTGTAATTTTGTTCAGTGATATATGGTGATCGATTTTTCTAAACGTGAATCATTTAAAATACGTTGAGGTTTATTAATTACGTGTGATTTACATTTTGATTTTGTAATTTCGTATTTATTTCTACATATTTATAGTTAACGTTTGTATAAATTTATGTAATTTATTTGATGCAATATGAGGACTTTTACATTTCATGGTGTCTCACAAACTCATCAGTGCATCGTTATTAGTTGTGAGATCATATGCGATGAGATTTTGTATGGAAGGAAAATAAACACATGTGAAATTAGAGAACTTGGAACTTTACATTTTGATTTTGTAATTTTGTATTTATTTCTACACATGTATAATTAACGTTTGTATAAATTTGATTTATTTGATGCAATATGAGGACTTTTACATTTCATGGTGTCTCACAAACTCATCAGTGCATCGTTATTAGTTGTGAGATCATATGCTACGAGCTTTTGTATGGAAGGAAAATAAACACATGTGAAATTAGAGAACTTGGAACTATGTTTCAATAATATTGTTGACCTTTAATAAGTTAACTAGGTTATTTTTTTTATACTTTGACATGCACAACTTTATATATTTAAATATTAAGGCTTTGAATGCATTGGTGGTGTGTATTATAATATGATAATAATTTATGAAATTTGAAAAATCAAAATTTATTACAATTTAAAAGGTAAGAAACAACAATGATGATGATAATCATGATGACAATGATCAACAATGGTGGTGATGATGATGAGAACGATGATGATCAACGATGGTGGTGATGATGATGATAACAAAAAATATTGACGATGGTGGTGATGATGATGATGACGAAAATGATCGTTGATGGTGGTGATGATAATGATGATGATAATGACTATGAAGACAACAATGATGATGACGATGATGAAAATAATGGTAAAAAACTTAATGGGGATGAGAATGATGATGTTGATGATGATGATTTTATGGAGATGATGATGAGAATGATGATGATGATGAAAATAACGATGATTGATGATTACGAAGACAATAATGATGATGATAATGATAATGAAAATGATCAATGATGTTGGTGATGACAATGATGACAACGATGATCAACGATGGTGGTGATGATAAAGACAATGACAGTGATCGACGATGGTGGTGTTGATAATGGCAATGACGAATGATCATGGCGATGACGATTGACGATGGTAACGATGATGATTACGATGATGATGAAAACAATGATCAACGATGGTGGTGATGATCATGATGATGACAATGATCGACGATGGCGGTGATGATAATGATGATGATAGTAATTACGACGATAATGATGATGATGATGATCATCATAATGAAAATAACGGTAAAAACTTAGATGGGGATGATAATGATGATGCTGATGATAACGATTTGATTGAGAATATGATGAAAATGATGATGATGATGACAATGATAATGATTGGTGATTATGAAGACAATAATGACGATGAAAATGATCAACGGTGGTGGTGGTGATAATGACGATGACAATGATCAACGATGTGGTGATGGTAATGACGAAAAAATGATTGACGATGGTGGTGATGATATTGACGAAGACGATGATCAACGACGATGATTATGATAATGATGATGACAATGATCAACAATGGTAGTGATGATAATAACGATGACAATGATCAACAATGGTGGTGATGATAATAGCATTCATAATAAATTTTATTTTATGTATAAAGTTTTTATAATAATATTAATATTAGTAATAACATTAATATTAATACTATTATTCGTGATATTAATATTCATAATATAAATATTTGTACTAAGAATATTAAAACGAATAATAGCAATACTAATTTTAAAATATTAATGTTATCATACTTTCAGATTTGAACATTAAATCATGGACCATGGATCCCAAGTGCGTGACTCCGAACACATTTCGTAAATGTTAATAGTACATACTTAAATTTAAACCATAAACACTAACTTTAAATAATAGTCGATCAGTGTGAGTAACGATGACAATTAAAGCATATTATAAACCGATTGACAATGACGATGACAATGATATTTGATGATGATGAAAATTGAAAAAAAAAATATGATGATAATGATGACACTAATGATTATAATATGATAATTTAGTTTTTGATAATTTTTAATTTTTAGTTTTAATTTAATTTTATACTTTTATTAATATTTACCTTTAAATAATTTTAAATTTTTATTTATTTTTTAGTCTTGTGAATTTTTTAATTTTTAGTAATTTGTAATATTCTATTATTTTTAAATATTTGTAAATTTAATATTTTATTTTTCTAATTAATTTTAATATGTAAATTTAATTTTTATAATTTTTATTCATTTTTTAGTTTTTAATTAATTTTTTTATTTTTATCCATTTTTTATTTTTAAATTTATTTCTAATTTTTATTTTTAATTAATTATTTTATTGATTTTAATTTTTAATTTTTTAATGATTTAATTAATTTTTTAAAAAATTTCTAATATTTATTAAGATTTAATTTTCATTAAAGACAATTTTTTTATTTATTAATATTTATTAATTTTAAGACAATAATTTTAAATTAATATTTATTAATTTAAAGACAATTTTTTTATTAATATTTATTAATTTAATTTTTATTTTTTTTAATTTCTAATTTTTGTTAATTGAATTTTTTAATTTTTAATATTTATTATTACATCCTTGTTACTTGTAAATGGTCTCTTTGAGAAACTCTGAGGGCAATAGGCAATATTTATACCCTTCCATTATGTACGTCCAATCAGACAATAAAAAGTATTCTTTTACCAGGTTCAGAGAAACTTGTTTTTTACAATGGACGATTATACTGTAGTTTCAAGCTAATTTTATCTAGCTTTATTTCTATTAGCTTTGATCCACAACTAAGGAAGAATTCATATGGCTGTTACCTGTACATTTTTCCAAGGTCCTCTTGGTTGCCCCCGTTGTTCAATGTATTTTTTTGAAGGGCTTCTTTTATGTGCTGCAAATTGTAACATGAAGGATCTTTTTAGTTTCTAGAAAAATGAGTATATTGTGTAGCTCACAGCTGCCTATGCCATACTAAGATCCCAATAGTGGCATAATTGTTGATTGGAGCCGAGATTGCAGAGTGCACTGCCAGAATAATGCATATCATGGAGATATTCCATTTTCACAAACCTTAATACTACTGCCATGAGATTGATTTTTATGCCCAAAAAGAATTATTGAACCTTGTGTCTCTATTTCAATGTTTTACCGATGTCTTTTGTTGTTTAAATATATGCATTAGACATGTCTTTTACCGATGTGTTTTGTTGTTTAAATTTGGATTGGTGTTCTATTTGATTGCGCTAATTCTGTATCATATGCACAAAAAATGTGTTTCAGGGAAAGGTGAATCCCACTCAATTGTTCTGCTTTGATAATGGTTTGTGCCCAGGTAAACTTACATTCTCTTCTACAAACATTGCTTTGACTTTAAGATCATCTAAATGTATTCAAAACTTTTCATTTCTGAACTCTGCAACATCACTTGGTATATTTTGTTATCAAATGATTTGTAATTTATGTAATTTATTGAAGCTTGAAAAGTTCATATTTCTGTTTTCATTAATATAGGAGAATATCTTAGGAATTTTTTTTAATAAAAAGTACTATTGATTAGAATTTTACTTTCATTTTTTTTTACAGTCATGGCTTCTTCTGGAACTCCTAATTTGTTTGAGAGGACCGATTTAGAGATTGCAAAATTGCAATCTATTCTCGAAAATCCAACTACAGTTGGGCAGTATAAAGCCCATTGTGAAAGAATACTGGTTGATCTTCGTAGAATAGAGACAAGTTTGAAAACATATAATCCATTTGATTCTGAATCAATAACAAAATTTATGGATTCACTAAAATCAAGTGTCTCAGGAGATGTAGGTTATAATGAGATTACATCACGACTTTCCGATAAGGAAGTCGTTAAGAGGTCTTGTTGGAGTTTTTATGCAGACAAACGGAAAATAAGGGCATATTATGTAAACAAATGTTCATGTCCTTTATGTGCCCCTTTGATTTATCCTAGATTTGTGGCCTCTCAAGGCCAATTTCCAAATAATGACCAATTACCGTTATACTTCATAATGATGCTACATGCTGAGGTTCACTTAAACCTAAAGGTGAACTATTTAGACATCCCTAGTTATTTGGGGCAGGGGCGTGGCCGTATTAGCCACAGGCAGGCATATAGAAAGGAGGGAGCTCCTGCAGTTGTTGATGCGCGGCAGCTTGTACCAAGGCCACAACCATTCTTATCAGGCTTTCAGGATGTCGCAGCACCTGTCGTTATGACTGCACATGAGGGTGCTATCGAGGGTCTTGCTGGCATTGCTCGCGAGACCCAATTGATCTCTTCTGACCGTGTGGGTCAGTACCTTCAGAGACGTGATACTAGCAGTGGAGGTGCTAGTAGCACCAGTGATGCACGCAGCGAGGTATACGCTCGTGCATCTTTGATTTCCCCAGATGACTTTGAGCTAGTTACAGATCCCGCTCAGGCACGTCGGCTAGGACGCATCATGGCTGCTGACTTGTTGCGTGCGTATGAGGTGATTGCTCGGCATTGCAGCATTCCACTATCGGGGGTTTTAGATTTTATAGAGCAGAGTGGGAGTGTATCTTCTAGTCAGGGTACTACTGCCGCTGCTACAGATAGACTTCCTGTAGCTGGGATTGTCACACCTGATGTTCAGCACATTTCTGTTCCGGTGTGTGAAAATTAAACCTTTAATATAATTAAAATTTATTTTAATTGATCATTACTTTACAATTTATTAATATTAAAATTAAACATGTACTTTTGTGTTTAGGCTTCTGCTCCAGTGTGTGGAGCTTCACAGCCCACACCATCTACCCGTGTCACATACACACAGCTCTTGACTGAGCACAACATGGATCTTGATGTTCCGGGTCTGAGTCAACTTGGCTTAGTTGGCGAGATATTTGCTGGTGTTGAGGTCGTGGATGACAATCCCATACATTTGGAGACGCGTTCCGCAGAGGTATAAATACATGTGTTTTAATATAATTAATATTTAATCTAAATTGAAATGTTAGAAATTAATGAACTTTATTCAAAAAACTTATTTATCAACTTCTTACATTTTATTTATTTTGTTTCACAGGGATCTACGGGACAGAGATCTACGGGTAGCGTAGATACTCCCAACATCCGCGCAGGGACAGATACTGAGGTAATCAATTGTACATATCAGTTATATAATGTATTGAATTATTTAAGAAATTGTTGTAGATTTCTGCTTATATATTTTAATATATGGTACATGCTATATATAGTTTATGACATGTATATTCCTTTTTTTTAACATGCAGGGTGCAGCAGAGCGTAGTGAGGGGTCTGGCACTCGCCCTAGTGCACGGAGGAGACTTCAGTGATATTTTATAGATTTCAAACATTTTAGACATACTTCTGGAGATTTTAGACATGTATATATATTCATACTCATTCTAGACATTATTATTATATTTTGATATATGTCTTAGACACGTGTATTTACAATTATGGATGTGAATATAAGACACCCCCTTATGTGACAGCTGAATATATTGCTCAGTGTTCAACAATTTATTATGGAAATATATCATTTTGTTGCAATTTGCAATTCAAGATAGTACGTTCAGCAGCTCCATTCTTATTTACTGGATACATAGTTTGCGTAATTGATAACTGATCTCACTCCATCTGGTTTGTAGTATACATTGCCAATAAATGTGTAATTGAGCTATCATAATTATGGTAGATGGTAAAGACTGCTGATTAAATGTTTTAACGATCTAATGTTTTAAGCTTTCCCAGCAAATTGAGTTTGAAGATCGCTTTTTAGGTCAAGTGTCATATATATCACTGTCCAATGGAGTATTACTGACAGCCCTCACGAGCTGAGTGAAAGATGTTTTATTTTCAAACCGTATGTAGTCACTGGGGCGTTTTGCTGCATCTTTACCAGTCATGTTTCTCAAAGCTGGTAAGGTTCACAACCTTAAAAAGCAAGCACACAATTGATTAAATCCACATCAAAATCAGGTAAGTTGATTTCTTTTCTTTTAGTACATTTCTTATGAATCACCATATTCAGAGAAGATTCCTTGATAATGAGTAGTTGTTCAAGTTCTTGCTGTAGCTTTCAGCATTGTATTCTCACAGATCTTTACCCTAGAGTGTCTTTTGAGTGTATTATTCATGTTGCTGGAAATTTCTGCCGACTCTCATGCAAGACTCTTGTCTGAAAGTCGAGATCACAAAGTTTGTGTTTGTAACATACAAAAAGAATTGCTTCCCTTCTTTGATTTTTTGTGTTCATAACATTGGGAGGGGTGACTGTGACATTGCTTGTAGTATCTCCTAGTATTGACTTCAGAATGAAAATCCTTCCAGCAGACTGATGTTGAGATCTCAGTCACAACTGTCACAGGGCTTGTGGTTATTTGGCTAGGGAAAACCCTGTAACATATTTGGCTAGGGCAAACTCCTTTTTGGTCTCAGGGCTTGGGGCGATTTCCCTTTGACGTGTTTTGTGGGTCATTGAATCAGTAAACGAATAATGCATATTCGCCTACTAGTGATTGTGAGTTGTGGTGGCATTTCGAGTGTGTACCTCTAGTGGATGATAGTTAAGTGGACAAGCAACAAAAAACGCTTGGTTTCATTTGAGCTTGAGCATACTGTCCGGTATCTTCCATTTCTCACCAGCGCAAATTAAAAAAAAAAAAAAACATTGGCCTTCAAAATGTTTGAAAATTGTTAAAGCAAAACTAATTAAAATGATTGCATGTCTTATTGTACACTCTTTCAATAACCACTACTCATAGGTGTCTCAGTGCAAACTGTTTGATTGAAATCGTTGTCTGCAATTATGTAATTCTGACCAACTTTGCTGCCATTTTCTTTTCCTTTTTGAGAGTATGAACTAGAATAATAAAATTTATCCTCTACTTCTTTCTTATTTTGTCCAGTATTTATCCTCTACTTCATTTATCTGTATCTCCAGCTTAGGCGTTTGAACAGAGTATGGCTTAGCAGGATAATGATTACATTTATTATACTTCAGCGAAACTATTTTAGATTATAAATGTTTTGAAATACCTATCTAGCCAAGTATATACGGAATGGATTTGTGGATTGTTCAACAAGAGTCTTATAGTAAAATTCTTAAATTGGTTATGACATCTTCTTGTAACTTTCTATCGGGCTTTATCTTGAAGAAGAAATACACATATCTATATCACAAGCAATACCATGTTTAAGATAGATCTTGAAGTATCATTCGTGACCGAAGTTTTTATCATAGTTATCATAAACACCGTGCTATCTTATGCTTTTAGAGTTTGTTTCTGACAACAAGATCTTCCTTCATATCAAATATTTATGCCTCTACCTCTTTTTTTTTGCACCAATTATTTTGTGATTGATTGTATTTAGGTATCTTAGAATTTATGATAGCTTTTCACAACCACCAATATTTTAATTTGTAGAGGCTGTATTTAGAACTTTGTACCTCGTCTTCTCCATGAATTCATATCGAACTATGTCTTAGACTAGTGGATTTTTACTTTTAATTGCTCACAAGTCTGTTGTTGCATTGAACTGGGTTGCATCCCAATCAGGGCATAAAGACTTATTTAAAAATGGATAATAAAGAGCACTGATCCTGCCAAAATTTCAATTAGAATCCTGTTATGAAAGGCCTTGTTATGGTTTATTTGCCATGCACGCCAGGACTATCTGTTTAAGATTCACATCTGAAGAAGGAATGCAGTTTATAAGGGTCCAAAACTTACAGTTCACCTCAGCTTGAGTTTTCTACTTGTGCACTGGTTTTTAAGATTGATTCGACTCATTAGCCTCTGTCTCTTCAACTGCACCTTTGGCCTTGTTCATCACATCTCAGAATATCTAATGAAGGTGCCAAATCTGATCAACTCTGTCAAAAGGTTAAATGTTGCTGTGGAATTGACTTTAAAATATATATGGCCAAGGTGTGTACCCCTCCGCACCAAGCATGCAACAAGGGGAGAGGAAGCTCTGTCAAATCCTTATCCATCAAAAATGGGAGAGGCACAAATAAACTATGGACCTCGTCTTCTATGAATCAGTGACCCCCTTACTGAGGACAAAGTCAATAGTAAAAGTGTTTGGTTCACCTCGATAATAACCAGAAAGGGAATAAGAAGTTTACTCTAGGTTGGATTAGGTTTTATTTCAACGAAGGAACAAATGTTCATCTGGCTATGGATTCTAATGCTGTTCAATGTCTGTTAACTGTAATCTTTACTTTCTCAATGTCCGACGTAATCTGAACAAAAAACAATGATAGAAAGCCAAGCATATCTGAAACTATGGTCATGTCAACGTTGAGACCAATATAGGCCATATGATACTCAACCAACATTTTGGTGTATTACCATTGAATGTTCATCCCAAATACATTTTAACCATTAGGAATTGCAAAATTTGTTGTCATCTATTATGGTTATTTGAACATTGTTTATAGGCATAAACAATGGATTTAAATAATTGTGGGTTGGCCCCCTCCCCATGGAAACACATCTTCAATTGTTTTTGGTGGCATTTTCTAACTCAAATTATCTCTTTTTAAAACAATCAATCTGATCTACAATTGAAGGCTTGGCTATATTCTATACCCACAGACATGGGTTTATACCTTTAATATGGTCCAGACTATTATGTCTAGAATCAAACTTTAAATTTGGCAAAATTGACAACAGTAGGTCATTAATTTTGGTACTCAATCGATATTGCACCATTCTGATTTGCAAAATGGTGTAATGGTCATGGGGATTTTCGGCATTTTCAGGTTTGCCTTCTAGATCTTAACTGGTATTCCTTTTCATCTGGGATTCCTATGTTAATTTTCTGCCTCTTTACTAATCTAAATATTTGTAGGCCATGTTTCTAGATGTTTTCTGGAATTGACTTGTATTTGTGATATCACAATGATTCCTTTTCTTGAAAAATTGTTCTCGTGGTTAAACTTTAAAAAAATCTAAACCTGAAATTCAGCTGGCATAATTTGTGGATTTGTGTTTCTGATTCGTACACCGATTACAATGCTTTGGTTATTTCTAATCCCCAGAATAACGATCCCTTTAGATATTGATTTAGAATCAAAGAATATGTTTACTTTGTTTAAAAAGAAACTTTCTTTTGAAATTTCACATAGTTTTGACAGCTGCACTTTAGTTCATACCTATTAATTATTCTACCATTTTCTAAAGTCTTCTTACCTCATTTTCCTTGTTGTATTGCAAACTATGCTGAGATTTAAAGGAAGAAATCTTTATTGAAGGTTTGGAAAAAATTAACCTTTATCATTACCATAACTTGAAAATATTACTTACTTTGCATAATGGAGATTCTTGCTGACTCAATTTTCATCATATTAAATCTTCTATAAACTCTCTTAGGTGAACTACATAACTTTTGCCAATGCTTAGAAATTGCACATGAAAACATATACCATTCAAACTATTTATTGTAAATACATTTTGTGACCACTTTTTATCTTATTTTGACCTGAAACCATAAAGTACTAAATTTTCCAGAAGTGAAGTGGCATCTTGTTCTATAAGATAAAATTAGTGGGCATGTATACTTACTTTGATTCTTGACCCTATCCTTCCATATCTTGATAATGTGTAACCTGGTTGAAAGAAACTTAGTCTCAAGAAGTTAATTGTGCAATTTTATCTGATGTCTTATTTTTGTAACAACATCAATGTTTGAAACTTCAAAGTAGTTTCTAAAAGAACTATACTTGACAAAAATTTTTAGGGGGGCATGTACTATTGTTAAGACTCTTTCCTTGCTGGAAAGTAACTATCAATAAATACCCTGTTTTCAAACCTCATTGTATGAATTAAGGGGTTGAATGTATTGATTTTATTCATTCACATCTAGTGTGATATCTAGTTTATGGGTCGAACATCTCTTGTGCCCAATTACAAGAGTTGAGTCTGCAAGAGAAACATTATCTCTCCTTTCTGAACAATCCCACAATGATAGAAAGCCAAGCATCTGAAGCTATAGGTTCAACGTTGAGACCAATAAGCCATGTGCATGAGACTTCCACAGGGCATACCAGACCAACGATTGAAAAATGGTGTATGCATGGAATTCTCATCCCAAATACAAAATAACCAATACAAACCTCTTATGGATCCATCATAATTTGATCTTTCATTTAATCGAATCCTGCATTTTTCATTCAAAGTGGTGGAAACTTTCCTTTAGCCATGGTTTCAGATTTCTATTTTTCAGGCATTTTATGCACAAATGTTAATATTGCCATGATAACCTGAGTGCATGTGATACTGGGTATGCTCCCCGTCTTTGGGCATAATAGAAGCTAAAAACTGGACAATGCTGAGTACAAGTTCCAGCCCGATTTTGGCACAATATATACCACTTCTTCATGGTTTTGCAATCACGAGGTAGCCTAAACTTTAATATTGCACTCTACAGAGGGATTGGGTATTTACGAATTTCACAAAATTAATTGTAATGAAAATAAGAATAATAATAACGCATTTGATATTGCAAAGGAGTTGTGATGTAATGGTAATGGGGATACTCCTAAGAACATCACCGCCATAAAGCCGTACTAAGCTGCATTGACTTAGGCAATTGTTGGAGCCTGGTTAAGTATCATATCAATTATGGCTCTTGCCATCCAGTTTTCATAGGAACAGAATTTGCCATCCTGTACAACTATTGTACATTGAACGCAACCAAACTGAGCTCAAGAATTGAGTCACCAATGCTGAGTTGCTTTCGGTCATCTACGATCATCACGTTAACAGTAGAAGGAATTGGGTATTTGTACATCAGTCAATAGGTTGACATGGTCACAATTATGTCTTGTGTTAGAGTATTATTCTTTGAAACTATAGATTGTTGGATATTCACTAATTCCTTGGATTACCAAAAAGAAAATTTGTTGTTTCACTAATAGATATTTCGATTGAACATTTAATTAAAATAGAAGGCTGAACTACATAATTGCTATGAAGAGCGGTCTAATTGCACTATTACTCTTCAAACTATTTATTTTAGCCATTAGAAACCATTGAAACTCTTGGAGTTCAAGCAGCGATGAAGTGGTGCAGCAATTATGCAAATGTTCAAGCAAAACCCATGTTTAGAAATCTCAACAACCTGGGTTCAATAAAGAAGTTCTGTAGCTATTATGGTGCAATTTCAGTGTGACCCATGTTTAGATCTTAAGAACTACCATTCAAAAAGTTGGGCTGTGTTGTAACGATTATGGATACATCCGAATGTGACCCATGTTTACAACCCAAATTGTGTTATAGCTATTTGGGGAACATTCTAAGTTAGGAGAGACTAACCATTATGGAGCTCATTCAATTATGACCCGTGTTCACAAATCTTATCATAGCTTACCCCACAGAGCGCTGGAGCATTATATTATAACAATTATGGAATATTTGGCCCTGTTTAAAATTGTTAGTTTAACCTCAACCTATTTACCGGAGGAAAGGAAAGAAAAAGTGGACAGAGAGAAAAATGTAATGTTGTAATTGATCCATAATCAGCCTATCATGAGTCAATAAATCATGTTTATACCATACATACTTCCATGTAACAACCATATCACAATACTTGTAAACCATAAACCATCTCACAACAAGTAAGAATCACAAGTATTAAACAACTTTATTGTATAGTGGTCTCCATAGTCCCTTCAAGTAGAAAATACAATGCTATCTAGCTTAATAGTTTATTACCAACAAGGTTTAGTAATTTATTCCATGTCCTTCTATATAATACCAAGTGGCTCTGCTCGTTGTTCAATGACTTGTAAAAGTTTTTCATGGTCTTCTACATCTAGTCTCCATTTTTTGCGTTTACTATTTGTAGTCTTCACCTGCTGCAATTGTAACCCTGTAGCAATTATGTGATGGGTGTAATGATACACCTTTTTGTCTGGTTTGTAATCAACAAAGTGAATCCCACTTTGGAGGGCTTTCACTTGTTGTAAGTATGTTCCCTGCACTACAACTGAGCCAGTAAAAAATGTTGTCACTTCACTTGTTATTTCACATGTTAGCTTTGTTCTCTCCTCTGTGCAACGCAACAAGTAGTACTCCACTTTCTCAATATTGGCTTCTTCAGCAATGACTGCAAATACATCTCCTACAACAAAATGCAAAGAAACATTCAATGATCGGATGTATAGTATAAATTATATATACATATATATATTTAATTATCAAATTATACTTGATCCTTTCAAATAAAACATACCTTGTTTAACCAGTCCAGATATGTGGTCATAATCAATTGAAATTAATGGCACATCTTCAAAACTATCATCATGATCTGATCCATATGTGTCATCCACAACTAAAGGAACTTGCTTCCACTCACCTACATACCCATGTTTTTGACTATTGCACTCTGAATATGATTTGTTCATGCATTCATAACAAAAACAAGAATAATCTCTTGTACAGATTGTCCAGTTATTACTATCCATAGTCATCAGAGAGTGCAAAGACCTAGAATTGGGAATCCTTTCACATCCATACTTTGTCCTCCGATCAATACCTTCATTTAATCATGCTCAAAAGATCAATAAAGTTTAAAACAAACAATAAAAATCAGAATAAAAAATTTAAAGTTAGTAACTTGTAGTTCACTTAATAAATCACATAAAGATTTACATATCTATGTTTTAAATGTGCATGTACCTTTTATCTCCCAAAATACTCTGTGCGGGGTTGAAACATGTGAGGTTGAAGCCTGTGAGGTTGAAGCCTGTGAGGTTGAAACCTGAACTGCAAAATGTTTCTTACACCATTCAACAACTGTGTGGGCATCAATCAATCGATCTCCCTCATAATCAAAGCTTTGTTTCTTTAGAGCACGTTTGATGCATGCACCCGCACCATCGTGTTCTCCCTTCCCATGACCACTCTCAAAAAAACTCCATAAATGAGGAATTTTGTGATGACGATGATAACGACTGAGTGCAAAGAAAGGGCGAGAGGATTTGAATTGTGATGCGCAACCATCTGACCAAACAAAATGGTGATCTATCTGTATTCCTCGCTGATGAAGATATTGAAAGAACAAACCAAAACAATGTTGCACAAAGTGGGTGTCATGTTCTTTGTCATCACTTATATAGAAGTGATACTCCTTCTTGATCATTCGCTTCACATATGTACTTTCAACCCCATCCAAATCCAATTGTGCATGCCTATAAAATACTTGAACCATGATAGTAACCTGGTCAGTATGATAATACTGTGTTTGAATTTCTTTTTGATGAGAAAATGAGTAATTCTCAGCAAAATCAACCACGGACAATATGGAACCAATAGGGAATGTGTCCCTATTAGTCTTGAATTGTGTAGCCTGCCACTTTGAATAGTGAGAATGTTTGATGTACGGACTAATTAAACTTCGGAAACTTTGCATGAATGTAGCAATGGGGATTTCCTCTTCTACCAAATCCAACCTGGTTGCATCTTTTCCAAGCCTTGTTGAATATTTTATGTATTTGAACCTACAAAATCAATTCATAACATGGACAAATTGTCATGTATTCATTTGCAGTAAAATAAAAATCAAAATAAAATCTAACATCCAAATTTAAAAACATAAATTTATATATATCACCTCTTGCAAGCAACCAGGTTAACTGTGTCCAAATCTTCATTTGTTTTTGGCAATAATTTCAAGTCCCCACACTTGTCACAGACACCTTTGATGCAAGTCATACGATCATCAACATGATCATCAGATACGTTGCAAATAATTGAAGTTATGAATTCACTGACACGTGTAGGTGGGGCAATTTCTTCTCGTAACTTTCTATACACCTGAAAAAAACATAGATTTTGAAATACATTAATTTTAAATCACATGTCTCAAAAAACGATATTTAAACAAATTTTAAATATATAGATATAAATGAAAGCACGCCTCAAAATATATATACATTGAATCTATAAATTTTTATGTACCTGATAGTGATAATCAAACTCAACGTGATAGCGACAACAACATGTGTCAAGGACTTTATCAGCTCGCACATACCAAGGCTTCAAATTTTCAAACATTCGTTGTCCAATCTTAACATCTGGATTTTCTTCTGTAAACTTTATGTACATCTCGTGTTGAGTTATTTCAAGCCAATGTTTTATATGTTCGTCATAGTTATTGCGAGTTACCCTATGTTTTAAAACATCCCTCACATTCGGAGAAGGACGAGTCCTTTCAGTCCAAAAATCAGAAACTATCTTCACAATATTATCCTCTATTTTATCAGAACGTGGATTTCTACACATTAGTGCCCAATTTCCTTCCATAGTAGAGTCATCCAATGTCTTCCTCCTTTTTGCATACCTGCTAACCGTCTTTCTAGATAAACCCAATGCCTTGGCAAATGCGGTAACATGACGATTCTTTGTTGTATCTTCACTTACAACTGAAGTTAATATTGCTCTACGAGAAATACTCTTATCAGCAGACCTAGTTTTTGTACCCAAAGAACTTATTCCTTTAAAAACATTCCCAACAAATTCTTCTTCTACACGTTTTGAATTTTTCTGTCCAAAATCAACACCTAACAATTCTAATGTTTCCTTCATATCAACATGATTCAAGAATGTAACCAACAAATGTGCTCTAGCAACTGTAGTCAAATTAACAAATTCACCATATATTATCTCTACACTTTTTGCTGTTTTCTTTCGTGATAGTGGTTCTTGTTCGGAAAATTCTTTTAATTTTTGTAAATCCATCTTCACCAAGTGTTTCACATTCTTTTTGGGAAGTAATTCCATAACTTTTGATATCACTTCAGCATAATGTTGCGCATCATGATCTGTGTCCATAAACATACACATGGGATCCTATCAAAACCCTTGCCTTTACGCAATCTAAAAAACATAAATTATCATATTTAAACCTTAGAACTAAAAAAAAATTAGGATCTATCAAGGGTTTCTATACATATGTACCAATTTTTGCAGCGTTGTCTTTCATTTGTTGTGTCTTCTCTCTCTCTCTTTGTGCCCTCCTACGAACAGATCTTCTAGCATTCTTCTCTGCATTCTCTTCCTCGGTATATTTTCGTTTCTCATTCTTTGCATTTCCCATGATTCATCCACTTCAAAAAATTTCACCTGCACACTTGATACAAATCTGAATGTGTAAGAGTAAACTTGATACAAAACTATATGTGCATGCATGCATGCAACTCTATTTATATACAAATCTCAGTAGAAATTATGTTATTTTTAATTTTAGTTTTCTATAACTTTAAAACAACTTTTTTAATTTAATATTACATTACATATTTTTGGTTAAAAACAATTTAAAAAAGAACACACTTACTTTAAAACAAAAAAAATATGTAAAAAATTAAATTTAAAACATAAAAAGCGAACAATATTAAGTAAGTAACCTGTAAAATATTAAATTTAGAAGGGGAGACGCAATTGCGAATCATTAAAGCTAGGAGGAGACGTTTTGGCGGCGTTTTGGTGGCGCAGAGGGGGTTCGCGCGAACCATATTCGCGCGAACCCTAGTTCGCGCGAACCCTGCTGAGTGGCAATGACGTGGTGCCCAAATGGCACATTTTGGCCCCAAATCTTTTTGGGGACAATTGTGACCCAAAATCTGCCACTCGGATGCCACGTAACCAGGGTAAACGAAATAGTTAACTTACAAAATTTTGACACAAAATTCATATTTTTATTGGCTTTCTAAAAATGCAATTTTCATTTTTTAAAAATCTGTTTTGCTATTTATTTTTTAATTCTTACTAACATACGGTATTTTAGGGCAATCAATAGTACACAATCAACCAAATTTGAAAAATAGTACAATATATCAAAAAAAATTGAAAAAAATATACTTAGTATTTGTTGAATTCTTCTTCTTGCCTGTGAAAAAAAAAATTAATTTCGATATAAATATTAAAAGTTATTGGCATTGAAATATGGACGCCATTTATTTTAAAATATAGTTACTAAATAATTAATTAAAAAAAAAATATAAGTCAAAAAAATATGAAATTTTGACTGCACGTCAAAATTATAATCTTGAACATATATCTAAAATTTCATAGTAAAAAGATAAGTTTTCATTTTAAAAAACCACCAAGGGACAGTCATTCCTCTTTAATAACATAAGAAACAACATATGAATAAAATTAAGAAAAATACTAGATTTTTTGCCAAATATTTTTTAAAAAAATATACATGTATTCTACACTCTAAACACAACATTTCGTTAGTTCGTAGAATTTCATGAATGTGTACGGTTTTGTGGCTATTAACTTTAGAAAATCAATTAAACTGAAAATTCATGTTTACTAAGGTACAAACCATACCAAAAAGTGGGACATTTTATTGTGCTTTTACAGAGCTGAAAAAAATGAATAGTAACAAACAATAAGATTAAGGTGAAGAAGATACCTCCTTAAAGTTGAAATCATCACTGCCATTGGTAATGTGCTAGATCTGTGTTTTAAGAAAACCCAACACGAGAAATGGATTAGTAGATAGATGGGTGAATTGCCTGACATTTTCAGTCCCGAGAAGGACCAATAAAAAGATTGTAGTTAAATAAATTTAAATATATAGACTTGTAACATCTTTAATGATAAAAAGAGCTGAACAAAAATGTAAAGTGACAAACAATAAGATTAAGATAAAGATAAAGAAGATACCTATTTAAAGTTGAAACAATCCATTATCAATAGCTTCATCAAACTCGATGTTGTCTTCTGTAGAATGTGATGATGAGCCAATTACACTCTCAAGGTTGGGAATATTTGTACTTGTAGCTGTATTATTCACACCTCTTCTTTCGCAAAGGGAATTCCAGTGTGCAATTGCTCTGTCGAACGGAAAGGTTTTGATGGAGTATCGAGAAACATAACACCTCATGCAACTTTCCAGATTTTTATCCAACCTGTTTCTCAGTTTTGATTTTATAAATGATAATGCACTGAAAACCCTTTCGTCCTCCACAGACCCCAAAATCATTGTTTGGCATAACTCATATAATCTGAAATACTCACTGATATCTTCTTGTAAGATAGAACTTTGATAGATTCCTCGCCACAGCCTTGTAATAGAACCACTACTAGAAGGTTGGTCTAAATTCTTATATTGGTTCCTCATTGTTGTTGCAAAATTTGTTGATTGAAACTTTAATAAATCGGCATTCAGTATACCTTTGATTTCCATACCCTTGAGCTCTGAAGTCTTTGTAAATTGTTTCATTATTGTACTCATGGATTTATGGAAATGCTGACAAAGTTTGCACAGCCACCTTCAGTATTCCAAAAATTAGGATTCATCACACCCATGGCTTCTAGAATTTTATATTTACAGAAACGTTCCCTAATTTCTGATGACAAGGTTTTTGAAATTTTTTTAAGCTTTATTCTTGTTTCAACTATAACAAACTCAAACAGATTATGTGTCACGAGAACATCTTCTCGTTCCGATCCTGTAATATCTTGACGTTTTTGAAAAATGTGCAGTGGTATTTCCCTCCCATTAACAGTGATGCAGAGGTGATCGTGGATATTAAATCTCAAAAAGGTGTTAGGATTTTTAAGATCTAATAAAGCTTTCCAATTCTCAAAAATAGGTGCATCAAAACTATCTTGGGAACAATACAATATATCAAGACTTTGACATACCATTTTTCTCATCCGTATAAAATCCACAATATAGATTAATCTGCCCTATGCATGCTTCATCAGTGTATTGATCTCCTTTAACATTGGAAGAATACCAACCAATGTAAGCAATGTCTCCAAATCAGTTAAACGGAACAAAGTCCCTCGCCCTATCAACTTCATGATGGTATTTGTGCATGAAACCAACCAATGAAGGATACTCCTCACGAACTCTGCATGCAGGTTCATACAAAGAGATCCATCTAGTCTCCACATCCTTCAGAAGTTTTTTGCCATCTGTAATTCCAATTGAAAATTTTTGGAACTCGAGAAATCACTTTGGGCTGCTTGACATATAGGCATGAAGTTCTCTTATAAGGTCTTCTAATTTAGCAACATTTTCGTGGTTGCTTACCATTTTATACGCTAAATTCATTCTATGAGCCATACAGTGAATTGGTAGCATATATGGGGCCACTGTTGTTTGTAATCTAACACACAACCCTGTTCGGTGACCCTGCATGACAGATGCACCATCTGCTCCAACGCATACCAACTTCGTAGCAATTTCATAATCAGTCATTCCAGCAATGTCTTTCAAATGAGAAACAACTATTTTATGTAGGTTTTCGGCATTGCAGTTTTCAACCATTTTCATAACACCCAATAGATGAGGTGTCCTTATATGATTTTCTAAAGTATAGACGTGGATACATACCCATGCGGTGTTGTCGACTGCTGTCACTTCATCAATTGAAAGAGAGATAAAGTTTACTTTTTTTACATTCTCTTTCAAATCTTCCTTCTCTATCATCGAGAGGCATTTTGCCATTTCCCATCCACTACTTTCAGACCAATGAGACTGAGGTACATTCAGCATTCCGTTAAATTGATACAAAACTTTGAAATCGAGGAAATCTGAAATCGCTCTTCCTTTTTTTAGTATTTGAAAAAGAGTAGAGAATTGTATGTTCATTTTGATTGTAGATTTGTTTCTTTCATCTTACCAATATGCGATGTGATCGTTCCTCCCTTTTCCAACAGATGTCTGTGTTTTTTCTGCTCTGCCTCATATTCCGCTGCGTATCTAATATGCATGCATTCTTTTTCAGTTTTCGACCTATGTGTTTTGATTTTCTAGCCATCCACCCCCTTTATAGTCAAATATTGTTTTCCACAATGTTTTTCTATAGTGTCCAGCTTCAGTTGCATTTTTTGTTGCTTTCCCAATTTCCACGTACATATTGTACATGTACATTCAGATGGGATCTCTTCAGAATTAGATGATTGTATAGGTTCAATAAATGGAAATTTAGCTGCCCAATCAAACTTGTATGTCCTGCCAATGGTCCACATATTCATGTTCGTTTTCAATGATTTATTTATTTGAGTAGAATTTTGAGCAATATCACAATCACATGGTTTCCTCTTTCTTGGACCGGAGTTTGAATTTGATTTCTGTGTTCCATTTTGCTGAGTATTTGTATGTGTGATATCTTGATGCACTTCTGGTTGCACCCCAACAGGAACAATATCTTCAAGATTTGGCATATTATCATAGGTTTCATTTGTTTGACTTTGATACTATGCAGAATGCATGTCCACCTCAATAATACCTTCCACACAGTCAGCATTCTGATTCTTTGTGGTGGCATCTATATGGTTGGTATTTTCAATATCTGTATCCACAGAGTTTCCAAAATACTTGAAGAGCGATTTCTGAGATTTCTTACTTACTTTTAGGTTATTCGCATTCTTTGAGCTGGCACCTTCCATTATTCTGAAGAGAGTCCTGCGTCAGCAAAAGAACCAAGTAGCGACTCTGTCCACTATCTGAGGTCTCTGTTGCGCGTCCCCTGTCTGAGGTCTTTGTCGCGCGTCAACAAAATTTTCCCTGTAGCGCATCCACTGTCTGAAGTTACTGTCACACGTCAACACTGCCCTTGTCATGCGTCAACTGCTATGCCCAAGTCATGCATCAACACTGCTCTTGTTGCGCATCAACACTGCCCTTGTCACGTGTCAACACTTCCCTTGTCGCGTGTCAACACTGCCCTTGTTGTGCGTCAACAATGCCCTTGTTGCGTGTCTGCAATAACTCTTTTTCGCGCGTCAACAATGTCCCTGTCGCATTTTAACAACGAACCCTCCCATGCCAACAATAATCTCTGGTGCTTAAGGGTATGCGAGTTCAAATTTCATAGTATTGGTAATTTGGTAAGCTACTTGAGCACCCGCACAAATCATTGGGAGACTCTTTTGGATATGATTATGCCATGAATGAATTATGTAGGCGTGGCTTGGAAAGGAAATTTCTTGGCCATTGGAGGATATTACAATTCCTTTGAAGGAGGTAATTTCATGGAAGCTCATGTTTCCGACAAGAGTTTCGATCCCGATATTGTTGAATGGACAATGTTGCCTAATTTGTGCACAAATGGGATCAGATATGCGGAGAATACAAATCTTACAGAGCTTTCTGTTACAGTTGTGGAAGATAATCTTTATGCGATGAAACCTCAGACGAATGAGGTGGTGCAATTGAGGCCAGAGTCTGAGCAGTACTACTGGACACATTTCAGATACGTGGGAGACGATTCTGAATTAAGACACAACTGTGGCATTAATTATAAAGTATTGAGTGTGGGAAGTGAGCTTTGGGAGATTGAGTATATGATGGGGAAGTCCATTCAGATTTATTCGTGCAAGGGTAAGCTCATGTCAATTTCTTTGTTGGATTTAGATTTTTAGGTATGTACTTTGTCTACTAATTCAAAATAATCCCTCATTTTAAAGTAAAATTTTTCTTTCTCTTATATGCATCTACTTTACAATTTTTTGAATTGAAAATAATCCCTCATTTTTTATTTAAGAAGGAATGCTTACATATGAAGTAAATAATGCACCTTTAAAATACAATTGACACATCTATTTACACTGCCTTTCACAATTCTTAATGGAAGCTGGTAAATACCAGTATATTCCCTCTTTATTACACAACCGATAGAGCAGGGGATTACAAGTTTTTGAAGTTTATAAACATATTTGAGCTCTCTCTATTCTATTTGCATTATAGACATAGTAGAAATCCCCTTAGCATCATGTTTTTTTGACAAACTTCCATGTATTTTTCCAAATTTTTTGTTTTAAATTATTATGCTGAAAGGCGTTTCCAAATGGGATGAGCACCTCATCCCGCTGACATGCGAGGCAGTGATCCACAGTAACCGAGGCAATGTACATAGTCGTTCTTTACCAGAGATTGTTTGTGGTTGATTTGTTGGCAACCTAATCGATTTTTACCGTGCCTCATTCCCACCGTTACATTACGGATTTGACAAAAATTCCGTCAATGCTTGGAAGCTTCCTCTGACGACGACATTACTTTTTCTCCATACCCAGCTCAAAAATGTATATAGTTTGAATTATCGTATTCAACTATGGACTGACTGTGGGCATCTCTAGGAGTGATGGCCACTTGTGTGGTTGAGACTGAGATTAGGCATAAGCACCACCAATCATAGAATGTCATTAGCTTCGAGGCACTTATTATCATGATGATCGAAATTTGGAAAAGCATTCACGCCATGGCCTTTTATTGGATATTCTTGATGGTGAGGATGTTGATGGTCTGAACAATATTGTTCTAGATGAGATGCTTTTGTAAGTGATGAAAACCCTCCGAAAAGAAACTAGGATTCCCTTTAACTTACAAATTTATCTCCATGTACAGGTCTGATTTAACCCATAATGGTGCTGATTTTTGGACAGCTATTAGCTAGAGCTCCGGTTAGCACAGCTCCCCGTAACGTTCTGCTTATTTATTTAATTTAATTCTTGTTGCGTCTATCCAATTACTGATAAATTTACAAAGTTAACTTGGGGTTTCAACACGGTTAATGCCTCTAGATCTCAAATAAAGGGCTTGTATTATTGTGCAAGGAAAATGACAGGTGTGAAAGGTTGTTTAGGATGTGTCACTCTCCATGTTCTGCTTTGGGTTTTGAAAGCGGTTAATCCAGTTGGTGGGTTTGTTTTACATGGGTCTATTTTTCCTACTCAAAATTTATTTTGAAGTTAAATATATGGAGAAACAAATACTTATGAAACTATATGATTCATATCTAATCTTTTCAATAAAAAGCTTATCTATATCAAATGCCAATAAAAACAAATTAAAAATGTGTCCCTAATCTTCAAACCCTTAAAAAAAATTCGTAATATACATAAGAGATCATAGGTAATTTAAAAATAAATAAAAAAGTTCTATGTTTTAATTTTCCCTTGCGTGGTGACACATGTGGAACTTTAGTTCTATGTTTTAAATTCTTTGTTGAAAGATATTTTATCCTCTAAAAATTTGGCTCATTGCCTTCATTTTTACCTTTGACAGACATTGGTGAAAGCCAGGTTCAAAACCTGCTGTGGTAGTTGTTTCGGTAAAGATCGGGGAAAATCCTTGTTATCGCCAAGGTTTTTGAGGGTTTTATATAGATAGATTCGTTGTAAGAAAGTTTGGAGATTGCAAGAGAGAAGCGTTTTTCTTTTAGTTGTTCACATGAATTCATGTCTCTCTGCAATTAAATATCGAAGGGTTTAAGGAGGACAACTTCAGTAGAGCTGATTTTCCTCAAGACTTTTTATTTGGTGCAGGCACTTCTACTTACCAGGTATAATCATTTTCCCTTGGTGCTTTCTTCTGTATTATTTCTTATATGGGAATATGAACTTTTGGGTGGGTATATATAGATTGAAGGTGCAGTAGCAGATGATGGCCGGAAACCTTGCATTTGGAACACATACACACATTCAGGTTAGTCCCTCTCTTTTGGGTTGCCAGGATATTTTAAGAAATGGACTCCCTTTGTCTTTCCATGAATTGGTATTGGGGGATTTTTTTTTGTTTCAATGGTAAATGATAAAAACTTTTGTCTTTTATAACTTAATATGAGATATTTTGAGGTCCTTTTTGTCCATTCCAAGTTATCTGTACTTTTACAGTTCACTAACTTTTTTGGGTCCTTTTGAATAAACCAACTTCAAGGGAAAATGCAAGATGGAAGCACTGGAGATGTTTCTGCAGACCAATACCACCATTATAAAGTAATTTCAATTCCTCCACTTTGCTTATTTGGTCCAAGTAATATTATATAAGTTATACTCTATCAGGTTTCAGTTGATGATACCTTGTTCATTATAAACATTTTTTCAGGAGGATGTCTGGACTTTTTTTTTGGTGTTTTTAGCCGTAGGGCTACAAGAATGGGAATTGGGCAATGATAAGTACATTCTGGAAATTCATTTTCACTAACACGACCATAGTCGGAATAGAAATACAACTCGATCAAATGTCTTTGTTTTGTGAATTGAATGCCATAATGTTTGATCTCTTGTGAAATTTACGTGCGCATCGCGAAAAGAACAAAGCCAAAAAATCTAAACACAAAATAACTACTTCTTTGTGAGATACAAAATCCCTCCTGACAAAGAAAAGATTGCGTAAAGTATGGAGTAAGCAGCAGGATTATACTTGGAAAGTATTAGATTGTTGGGAAACCTTAAAAAGAAATCTGGTAGGATAAAATGTGCAGTAAATTATCCTTTTCCTCTTTCTTCTTCTGTTGCAGCATCACTTCCCCAGGCAACTGAAGCTTTACCTTCTATCAAACTTGCAATTTCCAATGAAAGATAATACAAAATCTTTAGAAAGACCTTTCAATAAGAAAGAGGAAATTCATGTCCAGAGAAAAGTGATCAATAATATCATATCGAGTATAAATTGTCACAAGAAGAAAGATAACACATAAAAGGCATTGGTAAAATTGTCTAGAGTTTCAAAACCTTTGCTGATTCTAGAAAATGATGATTTGGATGAAGGGGGTTATGTTATTCCAAAGGATGGGCAGTTCAGGCATAATACAAGAGAATCCGAAAGTTACAGAAGATATATGATGTGGTTATTGGATGAGAACATTTGTGTATAAAGAGAATGACAATATTAAAAGGAATGTATAGGTGGGTGACTCAGTTTCTTGGTCTTATTTTGACCTATATTTTTCTTCTTTACAAGGTCATATAACATGTGACCATGACAAGTTTGGTGGAGATGCTAGGTACCAATGCTCGGGCACAGTTGCGTATGGAGAGTTAACAAATTTTAAGTAACTAATGTCCAACAGTTTTTTCATTTACTATAGGCCAAAAATTGATATTTAAAAGCTAAGAATAAGGAAATATTTCAATGGACACAATAGGTGACAAACCCCCATGCGTATTAATTTTTAATTTTCATCCTGTTATTTTCATTTTTGATCCACAGTTTGTTTAGTTGACACTTTCTTCTGTGAATTTAGCCTCTGCCCTATCATCTTTGTACCCTACACCAAGATTTATGTTAGGAACTATTCCTCTAAATCAAATAACATATATCATTCAACATTCACATTGCATTGTACACATGCGATTGCTAGTTTAGATTGAGTCCACTTATTCGTTTAAAATAGCTCAGAAATAATAGTAACCGCAGCATATATAAAAACATAGGTATACGGATGGGGCCATGTGCTATTTTAAAGGAAATAATGAGCAGTGACTTGTGGTTACATGTACTTCTGCTAACTACATGTCTTGCAATGGAATCCAAATAATTAATTGAAAGATCGGATGCTGCTTTCACACCAATAATATTGATTGAAAATGATAAGAATGTCTAAATTGGGCTGCTTTACAAGTTGGCTGCTAGTTGTTCTTGTCTGCACAACAAACAAAGCAGAAAAATCATAAAATACTGTGAAAGAAGGCGAAGGCCGAACAAAGACAGGTTAGATATCTTGTAATTCAACATGTGTGCGAATATTAAGTTGAGTATGATGTCAAGAGTGGTCAGCAGAGTATAATTATTTATTTCAACCATTTGATGTGATGGAATCTATTTCCTTTGTTAAGTTAGATTGGGTTGTCAATGTTTTGGTGGGTGGAAGGACCCTGCATGAATAAGGAGAAGAGATGGCAATATATCAGTGTGCTGATTTTGATTTTGAGGTGGTGATGTGCAGGGATCAAAAGCTGGTTTTAAGGCATTGAAAAATTCTCTACATAATTTCTAGTTTAGGCTATTCTATTGACTGATCTCTACATATTTGAGATCTCTTAGACTGTTTCTACAACCTAATTAAGCCTTAGGCATTGGTGATGGGAAAAGAAGGTAAAACTGCAAGTTCACATAGAAGGGGAACTAAGCACCCAATCTATATAGGTGTAAGAAAGAGGAAGTGGGGGATGTGGGTATCAGAAATCAGAACACCCATGAAGCAGAAAAGGATATGGCTGGGTTCATTCTCTACCCCAGAAATGGCAGCTCGTGCACATGATGCAGCTGCTTTCGCCTTGAGAGGGGAGTCTGCCCATTTCAATTTTCCTGAGTTGATTCACTCCCTTCCTCGCCCCACAACATCCTCTGAATCAGACATACAGGCCGCTGCTGTCCAAGCCGCATACTCTTCTCGAGGGTCAGAAGAAGAACTTCCTCAGCTCTGCTGCAACAACAACAATAATTGTGTGGACACAGAGATGCTCCTACACAATCCGTGCAAAGAAGCCGAATCCATTGATGTTGCACGAACTGATAACAACAGTGATGTGGTGGACTGGTTCGATTGGCCGGACTCCATTGGTGTTTCAGGAACCGATAACAACAACAACCAGGTGATTGAGTCTTGGCTGGATTGGCCAAACTTTCTAACGAATATTGAAGATGGAATGCCCATTGGATCGTCTCAATGCTGTGATAACGAATTCGTTGGAGAGGAGGAGGAAGATCATCAGTTTATCTCTCTTTGGGATTTCACTTAAGATTATAGAATATATTGTTACTTCACATTTTTCTGAAACAGTTTGTTCGAAAATGTATATACAACCTTCCGGTACCTTAGTTTTAAGTACATTGGTTTTTGGGTATGCTAATGTTGTTGATTTACACTTCTGTAAATGAGAGCGGGAAGATGGAAAGAGCTCAACGTGTCAGTGCTTCCCCCTTATGCACATATTCCGAGGCAGGTGGATATATATAGTTGATTTACATATTTAACCTTTGGGTGTGTATGAGTGGAGTTGGTCTATGCTTTGGATAGCGAAAGTTCTAGGTTAGTCTTTAAAATTATTGGTACACAATGTATTCACAAGTTATGCTTGTGCAACAAGATTAGAAAATATATATAGTTTAACCTTTGGGTATGTATGAGTGTAATCGGTTTATGCGTTTCAATAGTGAAAGTTTTAGGTTAGAGTCTTTTAGATTTGTTGGTATGTAAAGTTTAGTGTCTTATTGGTACATAATGTACCCACAAGTTATGCTTATGCAACAAGATCAGAAAATATCCACACACACGCAGGCACGCGCGCACGTGCGCACACACACACAAATTAATTAAAAAAATAAAAAATAAATAATTATAATAAAAGGAAGGCTAGATGGTAATCATTTGTGTGTACCCATCTAGATAAAATGAGTGCGGTCAACCATTACACAAGCATACAAACCAATAGAGTATAACAAGAAGTAAAAGTCTCACAACTAATGAGAAACCATAGCTGCAAACTAGGGCATGGGTATTGATTCATAGTTTTCATTTATACATAGCTTTCATATCTTACTATCAAAGGTGATCTTTTGGAAGTCCTTTTTACTTCCATTGTATTTAATTTTGTGGAAGTACTTTTTACCAACCTTGTAAATCAATTGTTTAAATAAAAACTATGATACCAATGAGCGAAAATTGTAAACTAGAACATGGCTACAAACTCAAATCCTTGATCATGTAGTCTTAACCATATTCATATTAAATATCTCATTCTGAAAAACGATCTTTTCTACTTTTTAAAAATAACTTGAGACTTTTTTCGTGTGAGAAGAGCCTATTTATTGAACATAGATTAACATGGTTAAAATGTTGATAGACCAATAGATTATTTAGTATTTTCTGGATACTATTTTTCAACATGCTAACATATGTAAGGTTTAGGCACAACATTTTGTGCATAATATTTTAAAGTGTCATATTATATCTTCTTTGAATTTTAAATCCATTTTCCAGTGGTAGTAGGTAACTCAACTTGTTTTAGGCTATCAAGCTCTTCATGGACAGTCATAACCTCCTACTCTTGAATGAGAGTTTAGACCCCTCTCCCAATGAGGGTAAACTCCTTTCTGTGTGATGGAACCATATAGATTCTCCATGTATAATACAAACATCCATCTCTAAATGCCTATGGGACTTTCAAATTTACACTAATATACAAATCAAGTTTTACTTTCTCAAAAAAGAATTTTGAATTGGTGGTCATCAGGAATGTTATTTTGTTAGGTTTTTCATACCTTCTTTGTAGTACTTTTGTTTTTCAAGCTGTTGATTATCAATTGATCTAGGAAGGATATTTATGTTTTTCCGCACTAAGTCGGTTTTTAATTTGTCATTTGGGTGGTGTTTTTGTAAAAACCTTGTTATATTTATGACAACCTTTACTTGATATATACATCAATTGATGCGGATTGTATTGGTGTTATGAAAAGACATGACACCAAAGTGAGAAAGGAAGTTTGGCCTAAAGATGTTCTATGAGGTATTGGTTCTAACTTAGAAATTATTGTGGTTGATGTTATTTTGGATATTCCTAAATTTGATAATACTTACCATCAAGTTTTGAATATTTCACTTTTAGATTGATATTTTATTGGCCAAGTCTCCTCAAAAGGAATTCTCAAGCAATGGGTTTATAAGCACTTGCAACCTCATGACGTTAAGCTTGAGCATGTGTAAAACACGACAAAGGATTTTTGTTTTTGTTTTGCTAGTGTTGATTGTTGTACTGCCATTTCCAATCATGGTTCATAGTTTACCTGCAATACTTTTGTGGTATTTTTCAATTGGACTAGATATTTGCAAGCGTCGAAGAAAGTATAGGCTCAAAATCTGAGTCTAAATTATGTTTGGATTTCCCTCTTCCCCTTTGGGAATTTTTGTATTTAAGCTCATTAAACCCTTAGGGAACTTTATCAGTCATGAACAACCCATGTTTTACTCAACTTGATCTAAAAAACGGGTCTCGGTAGAAATGTATTCATCCAAAGTCATGAAGGAAACTATTGACATCCGAATTAGAGGTTCTTAGTTATCTCATCGTGTGCTTTACATTAATCTCCTAAACACATGTTTATTTGACTGATACTTGCGCAACATGACTCAAAAATGCGTTTTGATGGAAAAATATTGGCTATTTTTGCAATAAAAATAATCTATTGAAACAAAAATTGCCACATGTAATGGCTATAATTGGATTGCTATTACAATTAAAAATCACCCTGCCAACTCTTGTGGAAAAACTAAACTACAAAACCTTGTGTATAGCTTATAAGTGGTGTTGGACCTAGCAAATTGATTGATAATGATAGACAATACATTTGTGTTTCTTAAATGACACAATCCATCTCTTGCACTTTGTGACTGTAGGTGGCGACCACTATTTTACCCATCTTGTCTCATGCATTAAATTCATACTCATTACAACCTCACTTTTGTGTGATATCCAAATATTCACAGGATGATTTGGTGAAATTGAAATCAAAGTAGTTTTCCACTGGTCACACAACTATTTTCTTCTTCGGAAGAGGGAGAATAAACCTAATAGAGATGGTGACCATTCCAAATGATTGATTTTTAGTTAGGAAATCGCAAAAAAAATATCACTAGTCACATATCGTCAGTTCAGGAGGAGGAGGAGGATCATCCTGAGGAGGGATGAACACTCCACTTGATGTATCAGCTGAGGGAGGATCCAATTGCTAACCATTTTGGTCAAGCATCTGGATATGTAAAGGAATAATTATGCCCCAATAAGGGGGAAGAGATCTAACAAAATTATGCATGCAAGGTGGATTAAACACCAACTACATATAGCTAGTGATTCCTTTCCCATTTTAAGGAGGGATCGAGATTGTCTAGAATATTATGGAGATAAAGGGTGACCCCAAGAAGAGACAGAGTGATGGCTACAAGATTGGCTTCTATGATGCAATATAAGAGGTGGCGGCCACCAAGTAAGAGATGGTCAAGGTGGTATTGGAAAAGTGTTTGAAGGGACCCAACTCACCTTGCATAGTGCATTCCCCCAGTTTGCGAGAAAGTCCTATAATTGAGTTAACTCTAGGGAAACTTTCTTATCTTGAAATTGAATCTGTATGCACAAAATAGACAATATAATCACGTTATCATTAGTAGAAAATAAGAAATAGATTGATAAATCTAGAATATCATATAATTTTGATCTTTCCACACATTATATAGAAGACAAGATTAAAAAAATTCCATAAAGTATTAATATATGTAGGACACGGGATGAAACACCAAACAAAGAAAGTCGCTAGTGAAATAATTCAAGGTGGTATGGTTGAAAACAACGATATATCCAAGATCAATTGGCATGAGTCATCGGGGCAAGAAAAAAATAAAATCTTAAAATATTCATGTTTTGAATGTAAGGGGAATTTAGGGTTGGGGATGTCATTGTGACTTAGACATTCTCAGACGGGAAGCCGTGATAATAATGAACCAAAAAATGGTAAAATTTAGGCTCAAGAATGGGTTTCAAAGCACAAGAAAGATGGAAAATCTATGTGGAATGTGCAAATGAAGCACCCAACATAAATTTATTTTAGCGATGATAGGTGAGGTTGGGATCAATATATTGTAAATGGTGTCAGTGTCGTAGCAAAGAAAGATAATTTCATGATTCCACCACCAATTACACAGCCAATATTTTTGGGTTGTAAGCACATGATTATGGACGATAAAATCAGACATTAATTATTTAATTCTACACATAGATAGGAGATATGAATTAGGGAGATTAATTTTTTCTTGAACTCGGGCTAGGGATTCCAGTCTCTACGGGTGATCAAATACCTAATTATATCATCCCTATCAGAGAAATATGTAATATATTTGATTCCCAGAGTTTCCGGAAGTAGAAGACTATCATCGACAATGATTGGAGACAACCATTTTTTTAGATTTTAAAGAGATATTTATGTGAAATCCATCTCCAATCCAACACAACAAGGTTTTCACCGATTGAAAATATTTCCATATGATTTTAAAAATGAAGGTAATAGTATTTTTTACCAGTTCTCTAGTCATAATTAAGGTGTACAACCCAGTATTATACACACATTTTTTCCATACGGAGCACCAGAAGTAATGCAATTCCAAAAAATAATTATCCAAGATTGATTTCCTAAAAATTAATGTACAACCCATTTGGAACATAAAGCCATGATTTTTCTATAAACATCAATAATTTCAATGCCACCTTGATCGCAGGGGAAAAAAAATAGATCCTAAGCCACCCGATGAAAGCGAAATGAACAAAAACTTGTACACCAAAGGTATTCATGAAGAAGCTTGGCAAGATTGGAAAAATATGCAGTTGAGAAGAGAACCAACACGCAAAGTAATAACCATGGGTGGTGGCCATAATATATGTACACACTTGGAATTTACTAGCAAGAAAGAGGGGTTTATAAGTATACCCCAAAACCTTAAGTTAAACTTTTTCAATCACATAATTCCATAGCATGAAAAAATCACTATCAATAGAAAAAGGAATTTCCAAGAATTTAAATTGTTCACCTTTTCCAATCCACATCCATGGGTAATATTTCAACCAGTCTGACATAGGTAAGAATCTTTGTTGATAGCGCAATGTCCTAGCCATCTGAATGATGGATCTTGAAGTAAGGTAGAAATTATCAAGGAAATAAAAAAATGTAGCCACATTCTTCTTGGTATCAACAAGGGTAAGACATAAATCATTGGAAAAATGACCATTAATAAGTTCCATCTCATGATCAAGAAGGAAAATCCCTAGAATATTACATTTATTAACATGGTGAGCAATAATATAGCCCTAGGGATCATCAATGAAAATAAATAAGCCGTCAATGATATAAATAAGGCATGCATTAGAAAGAACCCTTATCTAATAAAATCAGAAGTAGGCATATGTTCAAAGTTATGACCATTAATGGTTAGGCAAGTAGAACCATTAGATAACATATATTTCCCTAAAAAAATTAATAATTCGCTAAAACCGAAGGTCATGAGCATAGAAAAAAAATGTCCATTTGATATGATCATAAGAATTTTCAAATTCAATTTTGAGAAATAAGAAATGGTGGAGATAAATATGGGCACATTCCATTCCTTCCCAAAATGCTATAATATTATCCATAATGTATCAACCTTTGAAAAAAATCATGTTCTCACGGAAAATAATTTTTGGTAAAATATCATCAACAAGAAGAGCTAGATCCTTAGCAATAATTTTGTTTGAGACATTCCACATTGATATGTCTTCAAGTTAGCTTATATTCTCTGAATCAGCCATCCTCATGACGAATGAATTTTATTTTTACTTGATTGATCAAACATTCAAGAGAATTAAATTGGATACAATTTTAGTACACATTTGAAGCCTAGACTTGGGGTGAACAAAATCACCATAGCTTCCTTTGTTATAAATGCTTCACAAGGGAAGACATCAAGACTTGAATATTTAGGTCATCTGAAATGCACAACAGTGGCATAGACTCATCAAAAGAAAGAGGATAATTACAATGGTCCACTCTCCTTAGAAGTTAAAGATTGAAAAAACATCTGTTGAATGTGATTCAGGGAAAGGTCATTATTTTTTCTTGAAAGCATTCCTAGGTCGGATTAAGTTCTAGACCCTCAAATTACAACTTGACTAGTAAACCCCTTAGAGGGTTTCCTTCCTTAGCTAATGCGACAAGAGTAAATCTACGAACCATGGACCAAATTAGATTACAATAATGTTTCAATCTTGTGTTGAGTTACCCAAATTCCTATATCTAAAGAGGAATTTGAAAGTATTTGGACTGATAGCTTCTTGAGCCCCAACAGAATACAACATTGAATCATTTTAACTTATCATGCCCCTTGAAAATAGTGTTTAACTAAGGGAGTGAAAATAATCCCATAAGTAGTGCAAGTATTGCCTAATTAAATTAGGAATATGAAATTTTTGGGCATGTATCTAGATATTAGTTCAGTTTATTTTAGACTGAAATACTTATAGATCCCATAAGTTCGCTAAGATGATGTGTACCATGTGGGTTATTGTACTTCAAATTTTAACCATCATTTAAGTCTTTGTGTGTTTATGTAATAATATTTTTATGTTTTTTAATTCTAGTAAATAGATAAATCTAATTCAATTTTTCAAGTTTACTTTTCTAGCTTAAATTTAACCTCTTAAAATATATTAGCTAGAAAATTTACCATTTAAAATATATTAATAATATTTTTTATTATTATTGGTAAATTATTTTTTTTTGGAGGGACCATACCCTAACAACAACACATTTCAAAAACTAGATTTAGAAAGAAACATCATTGGTTTTTTGACGAAAGTGCGGACGACACTATCAAAGAAAAAGGGCTTTAAAGTCAAATATAGCAGTTAAAGAACAAAAGAGTTACTTGAGTGAGCAACCTACCACAAGGAGTCTCCAATGACTGATGATGTCAATAATAACTCTAAAACCATGTTTGCAAGAAACTTTAGAAAACCTTACACCTACCTAAAAATCCAAAATTGGCTCAGAAACAAATATCAAATTCACATGAGCACGTTGTCAAAAGATTTTTTGAAACTCTATAATTTGAATTATTGAATTTCATTACTCCACAAGTACACATATGATATTGAGTCCTATAGATACATCTTTAATATTTCTAACAATAATGAGAAATTGTATCATAACTATTTTTTTAACAATAGCCTCAAGATTCAATGCCCTTTCAAAATGACATTCCCAAGATCAAGAGCTCCCATAATAAAATTACAACTTAGTGGAATTACATGGAGTTCAATTTGATTATAATTGAAGGTAATTTGACTACCCTTTCAAACTATCAAGTTTGTCTGCACAAAATAAACCATTGACTACAGTATAAACATGGTAATATGTAGGATGTTTAGAATTAGATGTCAAATGAGATCATGATCAATTGTGTTCCTTTTCAAATTCCTATATCTAAATTTAGGACTTGGACCCCTCTATTCTCTTTTTTTCAAGGCAATGCAAGCCTTATGATCACTAAGCAATGAGTTTCTATAGTAAATGAGATCATCAAGGAAGGGTGCATATAAATTTAAGGACTCTAAGATATAGGTATCCTCATGTTCATGAAAAATCCATTTCTCATGGATTGTTTTTTTTCATTATGATAACTAGGGTTTTTGATTGGGAATGATGTTGTTGTATACTCATATATATATAGGGTATATATATATATATCCATATATATTCTGATTGGGATTCAGATTTCTCCTTGTTCCCCTGTGTGTGTAGTGTGTGTGATTTGTGTGTGTGTATTAGATGTTATATTATAAGTCCTCCATGGACTAACCTTAAACATGTAAGCCAGTAATTTGTAGGGGAAATGACAATGTTTATCGTCTGGTTATGTCAGAGAAAGGGAGGCCATGGTGGTTTCTAGGTGTCAGGGGAGTCATAAGGGAAGTGGGGGCACCCACGAGGGGTTCACTTAGTAAAAGTATGGTATAGCACGTGCATTCGAAGGGTATTAAAGAATACCCTTAATTCATTATTTTTTACCTCTAATTATTCAATTGATAATACCCCTCCTGTTATATTATTAGAATGAAAATACCCCCTATTTTTTATCATGTACCTTACTTACCCATTTTTCAATTACAATTTTATTTACCCCTTTTTATTTCTACCCTAATATATTAAACAAAAAATATATCATATTTCTCACTCAAATTTTTTTAATATGCATTTCCTCTCGAAAGATAGTTTGAAGCCATTGAAGACCTATTACAAATCACCTTATAAATGTTAAGCTTTAATCATTTATCAATAGTTCTTAAAATAATTAAGATGGTGAAATAATATCACTTGCATTGAAAAGCATACGCAATCCTAGTTTTCTACCATCTTATTATTTCTTGGTTAAGAATCTCTTAATTGATATTTATTTATTCAAAAAGAGATTATAATTTAACTTTATGACCACACTCCTTTTGCAATTTTAAGGTATTTACTTTTAAAAACTAGGGTTCAAATGTTTTAGTTTTATATTAAAATTAAACCTCCCTTTCCTTTGGCCCACCTCTCTAACCTACCCCCAATACTTGATTCAAAATATTAATATATTAAACCCTTTCACGCCCTAATGTCTACCGGTATATTGACTTTAATTTTATTAATTTTAATTACCTCAATATGAACCCACGTGCCACGATATTTCCTAGCTAATGAATCCCCTGTGTTTCCACCACCCTCACCACTTATTACCACACGACCAACTATTAGAGTGGTGGCAACTCCTATAGATAAAGGAAAATGAAAACTTGAAGAATTTGATATCGGTTTATCTATTTAGAGTGTAAAAGGTTTTATTCATATGGTTCAAGTACAACCACCTATGTTTATTCCCTCCACTACTCTTATATTGATTTTTATTTCTGTTGTTTATGTTATGGTTATGGATGATGTATCCATCATGATGTTTTTTTCTTCTTCCATCGATTCTCCCATTTCTTCTCCCATAGTTCCCATATCAACTCCTCCTTCTCCTATGGTCACTCCACTAATTATTTCCTCATCCCCTTCTTCTACTTATTCTAGTTCTTCTACTTTACCATTATCACCCCAACATTAACTTCTATCTCAACATCCATTATCATTATTGCACCTAGGAGTTCCCATAAATCCAAGCTTATTCATGGATACAATGAAATAGGATGGGTTAAATATAGCCGTGCCATTTCCTGCACTATCCACTCCTTAATCTTGGTCATCAATTCCTTTCATTCCTATATTCTCACTTCTAAAAGTGCTACTTTAAGTTCCTATGGGTGATATCTTTGGTAAAACCTATGCAGCCATTTCCTCCTACATGTCGTCCCATTTTGACACCATCCATTTAGTGTAGACAAAAAAGCATGCACTTATTACTATTACATTATGCCTCTAGTATGTCATTATATGCATGATTCCTAAGTGAGAAAAGTAGACATCGGAAACACTTGTTTGACAATTTTTTATCTTTCCAGGATTTTTTTCTCTACTTTTCTGGAATTATCCCTTTACTTTTAGAAATTGCACAATGTGTTACTTAGCTAATAATTTCATGAGTTATCTTTTGAAATTTCTTGACATAGGTGCCTAGTAAGGTTGTAACCGATGCTACTATCCCCATATTGGTGCTCCTATCTGTTCACTTGGTTCTTATATTGTAAAAAAGACCCACCACTTGTTTATATTTTCTAAAAAAAGTTATCACTATGGGTCAGCCTCTAGTGTTGTTAATGTCGAAATTAAAGAAAAGGAATTATACACACACAACCAAATTTTTTTAAATATAATAAGGGGCAACTGGGTCATTATTTTCTATATACTACTTGGGTAAAATGAACACTTAATGGCTTTATTTGGGTTGCATTATTTACTACATATGAAAGGAAAATTTTGAATTCCATGATACACATTATCTTGGGGGAAAAGTAGTTGTATCACACTATCTTGGTGCTAATTACACAAGGAAAACCTAGTTTCAAGGGATGTAATTTTTATCACACACATAAACCATAACTATATTGAGTATGAAATGTAGTGAAACACTCAATGAAAATCACATTGGGGTGACCTCTGAGGTTAGTTTGACTCAAGAATTTATATATTTTATTTATTCTATTATGTTCTTGAATATTGAACATGTAGTTAGGGTTTGTTTTGTAGGTACAAGTGTGACATGATAACCTTACAATAAAGTGGATGCAACACAAAGTGAAGTGAAGGTCACAGTAACAAACATTGAAAGAACCAAACTTGCACACCTTGTCAGGACACTAGCACCCAATTCAGACATTGACTCCTAGGCGATCATGTCTCCTTCTAGGTAGTATTATCTAGGATAAGTTTCATATCACTATTCTCCAGACGAAGCATATACATTCTAGATTGAGCCTATTCCACCTTCTGTCTAACCCAGATCTAGTCTAGATAGTCTAATATCAAGTAATTCATCCTTATATTCTTATTGGTTGTACTTGATTTTCATCACATGTTTATATTTGTATATTTTTGATATATCTAATTCATCACCTCCTCTTTGATTAAGAATTAAATTATGTTAAATTATTTGATGAACCCAAACCTTGAACATACACTAGATTCTTTCCTTTCTTCGTCTTACGAGGTTATGACTAATTATTTGTCTTTCATTCCCACTTGTCTCTATTACTAAGAGACCATTCAAGCTGATTATATACTAGTTATGACATAGCATCCACCTCACTTCGCACCCACCTCTAGGGACTCTACTATTAATATTGTAACCACTCATCACACTAAAAATCCTTTGGGACCTTATCTATCCCTCTAAAATCCTATTAATTCACCACCTCATCAAACTTCTAATTAATCTAAAAACTATGGTACAATTGAGTAATTAAATAATACCCGCACTAAGATATCTCTCTTTGATATTTTATGTAAGGCCCCTAATTGTCATCATACAATAGAAATGACATTAAGATCCATTCAAATAAAAACTGATGACCCTCCCATAGATTTTTATATTCTCATGGAATCTTTTAAGAAAATAAGAAATTCTATTACATATTCAAATGAGGATATTCCACATGCACACAATAGTACTTGACCCAATACATACTGAGGAATAAACTACATACAATAGTACTTGATCCAGAAGTAAAAAGATTCTTAGTCAAATTGAGTTCGGAGAAGTAAGAGACAAATGGATGTCCAAACTTTAAGAGTTTGATTTAGCGATAGAGACAACCAAGTTAGTCAAAGGAAAAAGATTGTTGAAATCTATTTCTAAAATATATCCAAGGATCATTGCTTTCCAATTGGACCAATCCAAATTATTTTCAGAAATATGGTATGATAAAATCATTTATTTTCTAATGTATGGATATTTCCTTTCTAAAATAAAAATATATATAAATAATTTCTTTGAAGCTCAAAGTAGAGAAATATATGCTCAAGAAAGAAGTGCTCTAAAGAATTAATTACAATGGAATATATCTTTGATGTGTTTCTAGAATAGAGGGAGATCAAATAATGTCTATTTTCCATGAGAAGACTGGAAGTAGTCATTCTGTTGGGAATTAGGACTGCGGAAATGGAAAAAATTCCCCAAAATATACAACAGAGGAAGTGTAGACTAGATAAATCCAAATTAAAAAAAAGTACACACATTTAACACAACATGTACCGTGGTTCACCCAATGTTGGCTACATCCACCAAAGATAGAGATCTCATATATATAATAATCAAAACTACGAATCAAAACTTCCATCTAGGTACAAGAGTATGTCATTACATCAAAACCACCACCAGATCTCACATAACTACTATATCTTTGAACTGCAACCAAGCTCTGATGCTGAATCATGTAAACAAGACCTCTCACATGGGTCTACTAATTTGCAATGCATAACTCTGCACTAAGAAGTAAGTCTCTCCTCCATCACTGCATCAACCTGTGCAAATAAGAGAGACAACCTCCTCTACAATACTAGATCTATCCATTTTTTGGCTTCCACCCCTGACCAGATAAAATTCTTTTGGATTCCCTCAACAGTCGAAATTACTGAGGAAGGCATTTTGAGAAGAGACATGAAGTAGATAGGTAAACTCTGAAGAGTAGCTTTGACCAATTGAAGTTTTCTAGCCTGACTAAGAATGACACCTTTCCAAGCGGCCAATTTTTTTTGGTATCTCTCAATGATAGGATTCCACAGATTCTTGGTTTTTTTTTCCTTGGAAAATGGGAATGCTAAGATAGGAGGAGGGTAAGTCCAAAATTCTGCAACCAAATATGTTAGCAATCCTTCTTCGAGTTTGAGAAGTGGTGTTTAGGAAAGATATACTTCTTTGTTGAAGTTAATCAATTGATGAGAGGAAAGTTGATAGTTTTCTAAAATTTCTTTAAGGGCAAAAGCTTCAATCACCAAGGCTGAACTCAAGAGAAGAGTATCATCCATAAATTGGCTATGAGTGGCAACAGGGGAGCTAGAAGTGATTTTGATACCAGAGATGACCGATTGACTTTTTGCTACCTCAAGAGCTCTACTGAGGGAGTCTACCATTAACAGAAAGAGGAAAGGAGACAGAGGGTCCCCTTGTTGAATACCTCTGCTATTTTTGAAGAATCCTGTTAGGATGCCATTTATGAGTATTGAGAAGAAAGGGGTTGTAATGCAAGAAAAAATCTAGTTACACCATCTTTTTTCAAAACTGTAACTTTTTAGAACCTGGATCAGGAAAGTCCAGCTAACTCTGTCGAACAATTTTTGCATATATAATTTGAGGATCATTACCGTTGACTTCGAGTGGATGGCTTCATGAACAGTGATGATACCCCCTTAGATAAAGTGTCCACTGATGAATCCATTTTGATTCGCCGTGATGAGGTCGTTCATTAGGGGCTTAAGCCGAGCGGCTAAAATTTTGGTGATGATTTTGTAGGTGTTACAGAGGCTAATTGGCTTGAAGTTGGCAACAAAATTAGATCCAACAGCTTTGGGAGCAAGAGCTATGAAGGTGGTGTTCTACTCTTTCAGAAGGGATTTACTGGACTGGAATTCATTAACCACCTTGAGAAGATCTTGCTTGATGATTTCCTGGAAGATTTGGAAAAAAGGCAACATGGAAGACATCGAGGCCTAGGAGATTTGTCACCTTTCATAGTGAAGACCGCTTTATGAATTTCCTCAATTGTGAAGAATCCTGTTAGGATGCCATAGAGAAGGGTTTTGTTAAATTGCTATTCATGTCATTAGATATTAATTTGGGAATGTGTTGGAGCATCTTGGACATAGCTTGCTCATTTTGAGGGTTCTCCACTTGAAGGAGATTAGAATAAAAAGAGACCAATTCATTAGAGATCTCAATGTCAGAGGTTAAAATATTACCTGGCGGAGTTAGCAGTTCTTTGATTTTGTGTTTAGAGGCTATAATGTGGAAGAAATTAGTGTTGCAGTCTCCCTTATCTAGCCAAAGCGCCCAAGATCTCTGCTTCTAATAAGTCTTTTCTTCTTTTAGGGTATTTTGGAAGTCGTTAAGAAGATGCATTTCTTTTTTATGGAGTTGTTCTATCCTTCCTTCTACCTCCATTAGAGAAGAAATGTTAGCTATTTCTTGAGTCAGATTTTGTTTACGAATTTTAATGTTGCCGAACACATTGCTCTTCCAGATCTTAAGCTATTTTTGATTTCCTTAAGTTTACTGAAGAACTTAAACATATCAGAGCCTTATATTTTAATATCCTACCGGCTCTTAATAAGAGGGTCTAGATGATTATTTTCTAGCCACGCAAATTCGAATCTGAAGGGAGGATTTTTTATGTTCATCTTGTTTTTGGCACATAGGATTAAAGGGCTCTGGTCAGAAGCCACTCGGGTTAAGGAACTAAGAAAGAAATCAGGGTAAAGAGAGTTCCTATCCAAGGCTCCCATAACCCTATCCAATCTTATTTTTATATGATTTCTATCCACTCTGTGATTGGACCAAGTGAAGGAGGTAGCATGCAGGTCCATATCAAGGAGAGTCTCCCTGCATATGAAGTTAGCCAGAGCTTCCATGCTGTTGGGATTAGCAGGGGCTCTACCTTGCTTTTCGGAAGGGTATAAAGTGTAGTTGAAGTCTCCCATAATGAGCATAGGGAGATTTCCACAATTGTTTTATGAAATTTGAGATGTCTTGCCAAATTATTTCATGTTGAGATTCCAAGTTCGGGGCATAACAATTGATTGCAATCCAAGTAGTGTCAGAATCTACCTCTTGGAAGAGAATGCAAAAAAAATTGGGGTGTTGCAAAAGGAAATCACCTTTGAGTTGTTTGGGGTCCTAGAGAGTGCATAAGCCTCCCAAATTACCTATAGCAAGTTGTGAATCAAAAGAGGCAGCCGACCAAATTTTCAAGAGACTGTCATCCTTTTTGAGTTTGGTTTCCTGAAGCATGATAATGTTAGGAGATTGGTTAAATTTCATATCCTTGAGGACCCTCAGTTTTTGCAGAGAATTGAGCCCTCTAATATTCCATGAGATCATCTTCATTTCTTGGATTTGGATTTACTCCCCACAACCATGGAGATGGTGCTCTATGTTCCATGGGCCACATTCAGGGCTGATTCTTGCTACAGCTTAACATTTCCTAGGGTACATCCACAAAATTTATCAAAACCAATATCAGGTTTCTTGCAACTGCGTCGGGTCATACGGGGGTTCAAACTGTCTTCAGAGGATTGCGTGGATAGGGAGATTAGGGAATCATAGAGGGGGAGGAAAAAAGGACTGAGGAAAGTGGAGTTAGCAGGAGGAAACTTTCTAGCCAAGACCAGGGAGAGGGGGAAGGGAGAGGAGAAGGTTGGAGGGTAAGGAGTGGGAAGGCAGAGAGGGGGGGGGGGGGGTGGAGGGGGAAAACAACAAGGGAGAAGGGGGAAGGGGATGCCAGGGAGACTTCCACGGGAAAAGAGACCAAAGTGGAAAGAGGTTGGGGGTTGATAGGGGAGACCAAGTTGGAGTCGGCAGTGATCTCTTATTATTCCAGACGACAAAGGGGTTAGATGTGGGGATGACCGTGGTTTCTTCAGGAATGATCATAGGGATATATTTTCCTTTTTTCTTAAGAGAGGTAACCAAGGTTTTGGGTTTAGGCTGAGGCTTAGTGGGGTGGCTAGAAGCTCTATGGCCGATGCTTTTGCAGATAGAACATGCTTGTGGAATATATTCATATTCAATGGCTTGAGACCAGGTTCCAAAATATGATAAGAGATCATTTGATTTCAGAAGTGGGAAACTGAAATCATCGTTGACACAAAAATAAGCATGAATGAATCTAGTCTTGGCCTTAGTGGCCTGGTCTATTACAATTATATAAACCATATATAGAGAAATACCTTCTATAACCGCAGGGTGCCAAAGATACAGAGGAAGGCCCGGAAGATGAACCCAGATTGGATCCTGTGTCATTGTTTCTGTGAGCAGGTTGAAGCCAGGAGACCATTTCCTTATATAGAACCCTCTTCTTCCGAAGAACCACGGACCACCCAACAGAGCTCAAGCAAAGTCTTCTTTCATGCTGAAAGAGAAGAGGACAAATCCGTTTGGCATCGCAGCTATTTCCAGTGTGACACAAGGGTTCCATTTCATACGGGCCCATTTTTTGATGTCTTCAAGGGGGGTCTGGGACCCATCAACTTACCGACTAGGGATAGATCTCTAGAGCCAGTAGCAACCTCCATGATGTGGGAAGGGATGTGAAGAGAGAGGGACCCATCAGAGAACAGGGATGTCAACTTCTCCGAGTGGGAAGCAGACGAGGACCCCTCCACAATTTTCTTACAAGCCTTGGGGGAGGCCAGGGAGGCATTCCGCTAGATTTTGTAGGGCACTACTCCTGATCCAGACTAGAAGGGTCCAACATCAAATCCAACACCAGGGGACTCAGAATTCAAAAAATCAGAGGGCGAAAAAATCAGAGGTAGAATGATCTGTGCTAAAATTTCCTCTAGACATTACACTCTTCTCACCATTCAGATGTACTTGATATTTCCTTCAGTATAACTTCTCTCCATGTAACTATTTTTCTTCTTCTTCATCCTCTCAACCAAGTATTCCACATGCAATAATAATCAATTACATACAAATCTATCTTATAACCCTAGCTTTCAAGCTTATATACCCATATACAACCTTAGGGCACCTTAGCTATACATTTACAACCTTTAGATCACCTTTAAATCAAAGGTTGGATCTAATCCCGCGTATAAAATAAAAACATAAATGCACAGGTAACCGATGTCAGTTCCTTGTTTACTATCTGATGTTAGTTCCTTGTTTTTTGATCGGTGCTAGTTCCTTGACAGATGCCGATTCCTCCTAGGTGACTGATGTTGGTTCCCTGACCAACGTTGGTTACTGTGTAAATTTACAAGTTGTAAAACATGCTACTTGTGAAGTAATTTAGCTCCACAACTCAACAATATCCCACTTGGAGATAAATTGCTGAATTTGTACCTATACATGTACATCACCTTCCTCTACATACCATGAAGACCAACTATTCTTTACTTCAACAATTCTCTCAAGTAATTAGGAAGATTAATCCATCTTCTAAAACCAAGAAGATAACAAACCATGACTTACCATATACCTACACAAAGCTACTACTGATTTGTGATACATGAGCTATCCATACATCAAGCTCCCACTAAATCATAACTCCAAGCCTCTCATGCAACCAAGCCACCATGACTAACACACCTACAAGATCTCCCACTCAAACTGAAATATTGAGCTTCAATCGCAACCATAGCCATACCTATAAAAAACCAACCATGTTCTCCAACCATCTATCCATGTCTCCATGCAACCACCAATGCAACTGACCAAAGACAAATCAAACTGGAATATGCATAAGCAAAACAAGATCCTGGGTAAAGACAACCCAAATGAGTTCTACATGCCTACATAAGTCAAAGAATCCATAACACTGTTTTTTACAAATCCAACCCTGCATAAACAACTTGCATATCCAAGAAAACCATGTAGAAAATATATCTATCATGGAGTAACATAGTAATAAGAAGAAATACAAACCTCCCCTACTCATGCTCAAATGACATCTACACCATGCTCATAGGCATCCACATGCAAAAAAAATCTGCATCATCATTTACTCACAAAATAGAATCTATCCACATGTATAAACTCACCATATACATGCATCCATATCACCAGGCTCTCCAGAAGCTCCAAGTCTCTCACCAAATAACTCCAAGGCCACATATGAATCTTGTGCTCATCAATGTAAACAACAACAACATGCTAACCATGTTACTAATAAATAGTGCAAATACCAGCAAACAATGTCATCAACATACTGCATAACCATCCAAGATGAAATAAAAAAAGGGCAACATAAATAAGATATAAATATATACGACTATCACATTGTAACCTGTAACAAATAGATTTTCCTTCTTTCACCCTTCAAACTCTAAAACATTCTCTCTCTTCTTAACCCAGCTGAACAACCATCAACTACCATCCCATAAGGATATCCACGCACTACAAAATAAAACTAGAAGTGATGTCATCATGCACAAATACAAAATAGCCTGCAAAACCGTGATTGTCCTCCAAAACAACTTGTGCCTCATGCCACTCTGAATAGTAGCATTATCCTCTCACTCCACACATGCATATGTGTCCAACCTGCAATGCCAACAACCATGGCTTGCTCCCACTCAACATGAACTCCCATGCATTTCCTTTAATCACTAAGCTAAAAAGCTCCAATATATCAGTGAGAAATAAAAAAGATGAAAGAAAATATAAAATGATTCCCTTCTTATCAAAGAATACTTCTACATCACAGAAGTTTGGAATTCTTGTGAAGTAGGTTGAACCACCTTCTTTTCATCCATGTGTACTCAACATCTCTCGTTACCTACAACTGTGTCTAAACATGGATTTTCATTGAGGATCTCATCCTTAGACTAGATACCCTTGTCCTTAAGATTCCAACACATCCCAGAAATAAAATTCAAACTCACCAAATATCCATGGTGCATATTTTACTTGTGCACACAATCCAAACATAACACTGGTTACTTCAAATGAAAGAAATAAAACATGAACCATATAGAGATACCTGAATTTGACCCAAGTCTCACTAGACTCCCGAGCCAACTTTTTCCTCTTTTTGATTCAAACATTGAAGTGATCTAATGTTTCTACCTGTACACTATGTGTAAGAAACTTGATCCTCCAAAACTGGACACTAAACCATCCATACCCTCTTATGTTGTAAAAACCTAGTAAAAATTCACTGCCACAGAGACCGACCTTGGTCACCTGATCGGTACCGGCTCCTATGTGACTGATGTCGGTGCTACTGGAATGAATAAAATGCCAAAAATTGGCATAGTACACCAAACTAGGTGCCTACTCTAACCAAAGCTGATAGTTGTGTTGAGCCATTCATTTCAAGAAGCACCCAAATCTTGCACAAAAAACTTAACAGTAATAATACATGCAATAAAACTACACCAAGATGAAATACATCACCTTACCAACACCAAGACACTCACCAACATCTTCAACTAAAGTACTTGCCTCTCTGATGGAAGCCTCGTCTTCATTCTGTGCTATTATATTATTCCTCTCTAACGAAGCCCATGCATCTAACTGCACCAAGGATGCATAACTGCTCCTCTATCTCTTACTCAGATCTGTAATCCCAAACATGCATGTGCAACCAAAACATACAAGCACTGCAATACCAAGATAACAAAACCATACCTCTATAATCTGGATCTACAATCTGACCAACATGCCTGTGCCTCCAAGAACTAGGGACACCTCAGCAATCAAGACACATTCAATGCATCTTCTCAATTACTCAAATATGTGATTTTATGATTAAATAGGTTGCCAACGCTGGTTTCCCACTAGCCGATCACAGTCACCCAACCGATACAGTTAAGGAACTAGTATCGACATTGGTATATCATACTGACACTTGGTCACTGTCATTTTTCTAAAACCTTTCATTTCTAGCTCCCACTTGAGATTAAATCTCTCCCTGTGATTTACACATCAGGAAAAACAAAATGCTGCTCTCATATAGTTGTTAGTAATACCACTAAAAAAATATCTGAAGAAAACCCTTTCTCTGAAAACTAAATCCATCTCTCTAATACCACTTGTTGGTATCAGACAACAAAGCTAACCAATCTTTGATACTAGTTTTTGGTAATTAGGACTGCGGTAATGGAAACAATTACCCAAAATATACAACAGTGGAAGTGTAAACTAGATAAATCCAAATCAAAACAAAGTACACACACATAACACAACATGTACCATGGTTCACCCAATGTGGGCTACATCCACCAAAGATAGAGATCTCATATATATAATAATCAAGAGTACAAATCAACTCTTCCCACAAGAGTACAATGCATCTCTCCAAGAGTATCTCCTCCTAACAGATCTCTAAACGGATCTACATGAGTGCACTACAAACCGTGCCTCCAAACCCACCAACAGATCTCACATAACCAGGAACTACTGCATCTCTGAACTACAACCAAGCTCTCATGTGAATTTGTAAACAAGACCTCTCAAATGGGTCTACTAATGTGCAACCATAACTGTGCACCAAGAAGTAAGTCTCTCCTCCATCACTGCATCAACCTATGCAAACAAGAAGACAACCTCCTCTACAATACTAGATCTACATGGATCAACAATACAACATGATCTCATGGATCTACAATACAAGATATCACAACAACCTGTGGATCTTACAATACAAGATCTCACAACAATATGTGGATCTACAAGAAGAAACTATATGTTCTTTGCATACTATGCAAGCCATTCTAATGAGACAATAACAATACAAAGGAAATATAGTAGAAGACATTACATTATTCTCACCATTTAGATGTACATGCTATTTACTTCTATCTAGATTCTCTCCATGAAATCTCTGTCTTCATGTAGCCATATTTTTCTTCTTCTTCTTCTTCCTCTTAACCAAGGATTCCACATGCAATAATAATCAATTACATGTAAATATATCTTCTAACACTATCTTTCAAGCTTATATAGCCATATACAAACTTACGACACCTTATCTATACATTTACTACCTTTAGATCACCTTAAATCAAAGGTTGGATCTAATCCCATGTCTAAAATAAAAACATAAACATACATGTAACCGGTGCCAGTTCATTGACCAGTGTTGGTTCCCTGTTTGTTGATCGGTGCTAGTTCCTTGACCGATATCGGTTCCCTGTTTGCTGGCATCATGAAGTACTAGAGGAAAATACATTGACAGTTTTAACAAGCATCATGAAGTTTTCAAATGCTAGATTGATATAATAGCTAAAGTAAAAGATTTCAAAAACGTAAATTTTTCCTTGTTATGGGATAAAACACATGAAAAGAAAGGTCAAAACTCAATTTTTGATCCTATATGGATAATCCCATATCAGATTGTAGATCCACTGGAACAAAATGCTTTTAGAATAATATATCTATAATGTAATTATCTATTTTTACCATTCGATGATCATTACTTGAAGAAATAATTCTTGGCTATACCACCATCCATCTCCTCTAAACAATTAGCTAAAAATTGAGAATAAGAGTATAGTAGTATTGATGTTGTTATAGGTCAGTTTTACATGCTTTCATAGGTCATTTTTCCATGCTTTCTTAGACTAATTCTCACTTTCAATAACCAGAAAATATTCCATAAGTTCAATTTCCTATTATAAAATTTCCATGGATGAAAACAACCAAAAAGAAGTATCTCAAAATAGTGAATAGAAGTAAGAAGTCAAAGGTTTCTTAGTTTTTCTTGTATGTTGAAGTGAATAGTAGAAATGTTGTTTATGATTAAATTAGAATTTGTTAATTCCATTTCTAATGAAATAAAAATGTTTTCACACTCAAGAGAGTCAGAACACACTTCTAAAACTTTAAAACTAATGCAAAATTGATGAAATATTTTTCTTAACTTATTTTATTTTAGAAAGGTCATTATGGAGATCTAAAATGGTTCCTATCCATTCTAAAAACATAAGAAAAACAAAAAGCAAAAAAATATTAAAATATTCTCTTTAAAATAAATGAGAAAATATTTTAAAATATATCCATGTTGGGTGATTCATGAAATCTCGATCGGGGATATGGACGCTTAACTAACAATGGAGAAAGGTTGTGAATGGATACAATAGTATCTCTATTAGGGCTGTAGATGCGTAGCTAGCTATATAAGTTCTTAAAACTTTTATATGATGAAGTTCCATTTTTTTATTAGAATAATTTAATGTTTTAAAGAAGGAGAGATTAATGCACATAATACAAAAGATTACTCTTGAATGTATGTTAGCCATGTAAATATGAAAATGAGAAAGAAAAATAGTTTTGAAAATTATTTATCAAAAAACATTTTCCTTGTTCCAATACTTTCCTTGCAATATTGAAAGTCCTAAAATTCAAAGTTATAAATATTTTTAGATTGTTTTCCCTACATTTTTTCCATTTTTTGTAGCCAACACTCTTCATCTTAATTAGAAGATGGAGCCTTCCTTTTTTGAGTTATGACACAACCATAAAATTCCACCAATTCCTTGAGAGAATATTTAGAAAGAATCATGAGATCTATAGCTCAACTATTTAAGATTTACATATCTTCTAAGTTTATCTTGCTCATGAATTATACGTTTTTAAATGTTTCATTATTTTATCAATAAAGGATGTTTTGATGGGTATGTTTAACATCTTTGTGTGCAGGAGAAAGATATGAAAATACTTGAGTCCCTCTAAGTAATAATTGTTCAAAAAAAATTCAGTTGAAATTGAAATTCCCTGACCTTTCACTGCGATAAAGATGTCAAAAATTACTTGAGGATGCTTTTTCTGGAAGACTTGGATGCACCAATTCACACCAAGTTTCCATCCTAAATAAGTATCACTCATTGCCATTTGGTAAATATTTATGTAAAGCTATAGATTTAAATTTTAGATAGAGTGCATGACATCAATCATGGACAAGTGTCACTTATCAGATTTCCGTAAAGGTTTAAGTTACCATGAGGATCAAAGTTTGGAAGAGTTACAAATTATAGAGAGAATCAATGATTAGCAAGTGTCGACTATCAAAATTCGGCACTTTATACAACTTAGTTTAAATGAGAGAGTACACTAAATGAATCCACGTGTTGGAAATCCATTGTTGGATGAATTCATAGATATCAAATTACTACACTAATCAAGATGACATTTCACTCATCCATCTAATTGACAAGGGTACATAAGAGTGAGCACAAAATCTCTATCATATGTAGTAACATTGCTTTTCTCCACATGTCATTCATCGGCTCTCTACAAAATGAAAAGAGAAGTCCAATTCATGATTTACAAAGCCTTCTAGAGAGTGATAACAATGATATTTTCAAAGTGTCAAAAATAAGTGAAAATTGGAAGCTTCATAGGAGGAAAACTAGACTATAATGTCAAATCAAAGACCTAAAACATCAAAATTCAAAATCCATAAGTTTCATAACCTCAATAATGGAGTTAAACCATATGAACCATGTGTAAACCAGTAAATGCTATATTTTACTCACATTAAACTCATAAAGATTTAAAAATCCAGCATTTTCTAAAAGATCTCTCTGAGAATGAATTCAAATCACTTCTAGTTTGAGTCATAAACCTCTGTTGGAGAAATTGTAAGAGTGAGTAAATATGAAGATTGAACTACTAATTAAGGAAAATAATTTGAGAAACTATGTCACGCTAAGTAAAAGACTCTACTAAACCCTCGTATATGACTTGATATATACACAATTTAAAAGGTTCCTCCAAGCTCAAATTGGAATTTATAGCCAATTGTTTTGGGAGGTTAACAAATATGGTAATGTTTATAAAGGGTAAGGACTTTCATATTCCAACCAAATTTATTATAAGAATATTAGGTCAATAAGGGAATCCAACCTCCATAATATATAAGGAAGAATAGAGGTCTTCCCTTGTAAAGAATTATTTATAGATGTTTTCATATCATGTTTATTATAGGATGGAAATATCATGGCCAAAACCACTCAATATATCATTTAACTAGCTTCAGGGGATACATTTAAAGGTATATAAATAATCAACACTCCTTTATCTTATAATCGAGATACAGAAAAGGAACATATGGATGAGGGAGATGTGTTTAAAGAACTAAAATATTGGGTAATTGATCCTTTAAGGATAAAATAAAGATAGAAATTTATCTTTCTCATTGGCTTGTCTAGGTCAAGAATTAGAGTAGCCATGATGTCAAATAGGTTGTATGGATAAGATAAGGATGACTATATCAATAAGGCACAGGTCCCATTTTTATTATGATTCTTGAGGACAAAAATGCTTATTTTTGAGAGCTCCTAGAGGTTAACTTTAAGAAATTTTAGGATTGTGCTACAACAAGAGAAAAATTTAACTTGTACCTGTAAGTCATGTGTCTCATATGGTATCATTTTTATCAACCTCAACACCTCCTATGATGAGACCAACTATTGGAGAGGAGGTATATTCCACATCTAAAGGAATAGGGCAACTAAAGGAAGTTGACATGAATTCAATTATTTAGAGCATAACAAGCTATATTCATATGGTTCAAATGCAACCACCAATGTTTATAACCTCCACTACTCTTATGGTGAGTATTATTTCCCTTTTTTCTATTGTGGTTAGTGATAGTGTTTCCCACATGATAATTTTTTCTTCTTCCATCACTTCTTTGTTTTCTTCTCCCATAATTCCCATGCCACCTTATCTTTCTCCCATTATCATTTCACCGATTTCTTCCACCTATACCAATTTACCATTATCACCCCCTCCATCAAATTCTATCACAACCATTATTAGGTTAGGCCCCAAAATATTTCCCATGAATCTCATCTCTTTAATGGAGATGATGGAATATTAGTGGTTAATATTTAATAAATAATCATGCCTCTATATCCACTATACACTCCTCCATCTAGGACCTCAATTCTTTTCATTCCTATATTCCAACTTCTGAAAGTTCCAAGTTCATATAGGTCATCCTATTGGTAAAATAATCCTTCCACTTCTTACTATTCCTCTTATTGGTCATCCCATTGTTATACCATTCATTTAGGATCTAATTTCCTCGGCTCCCATGGTTTCTTCTTCAACTTCTACTATTTCATTTTAAGACACCTCTAGAAAATTGGAGGTGGAAAATACCTGGCGAATATCCCCGGAACCGGTTTCAGCGAAAGGTGAATTTGACAGTTTTCCAGAACCAAATTTTTGCCAGGTTTTTTGAGCCAGAGAGACTACAGATTTTTAGACACTGATGCCTCATTGATGTGCGTCAACAAGACCATTGATCGTGTTGATGCATGTCAACAAGGGCCATTGACATGTGTCAATACCCTTATTGACGCGTCAACATGGTGTCAATGACCCTTGTTGACGTGCGTCAATGGCCCTTGTTGACATGTCAATGACTCCTCTTGACGCGTCAACAAATTGATGCACGTCAATGGAACCCTTGTTGACGTGCGTCAACAAATTGGTTGTTGACGCGTCAAGGGCCATTGACGTGTGTCAACAAGGGCTATTGACGCACGTGTCAATGGACCTTGACACCCCATTGACGCGCGTCACAATGACCCATTGTTGCGTCAACAACATTGTGTCAACATGGCCCTTGTTGACGTGTGTCAATGGCCCTTGTTGACATGCGTCAATGACCCTTGTTGACGTGCGTGGGCCATTGATGCTTGATTTGTCCTATAAATACCCTCCCATCGGTCATTTTCACGTTTACACTTTCCGGCTCTCGATTTTTTTTGTATACAGGAATCCATCATTCTCAAAGACTCAAGCACAACTACAATGGTGACTACAAGTGCATCCCAACTGCAAGCTCAAGACAAAAATCAAGAGGAAAATCCAGTCCTATCCATGGGCAAGATCATCTACAGGAATCCTTTGTGCCCCCACATCCAGACTATTTTACAGATGACTTCCGAATACAAAGATTTGATCGATGCATGTGAGTTTAGTGGGCTCGTTAAGATGCCCCATTTTGAAACAGACCCAGATATTTTGAACTACCTTCTCTCATCTTACAATACAGAGGACGACCTGTTTTATGTTACTATGAACGATGGCCGATTGTTTCAATTCGGTATCGATGCAACTGACATCCATCGGTTTATGGGCCTTCCATTCAGAAATTTACCCTTTGTTACAATGAAGGCAACACTCGTTAAAGATGATAAGAAATATCTCGAATCGACGTTCGGTTTCCATGTTGATTGTAAGTATAATTCATTTTCATTCATCATTTTTTATTCAGTTTTTTATTGTGATACAATTTAATGTTATATTAATTCCCACTATTTTTTGGCATTTGCAGCTCATGTCAATAAATCCAGGTGTGGTGTGGATACGCAAGCAATTGCACACCACTTTCTTGCTGCAATGATTTCCTTTTTTCAATCCAGAATAGTTTTGCAGGGTCGGCAAACAGATATACCAAACTGGGCCATTGCATACATTGTTGCAACTATCGCAAAACAAAAATTTGATTGGTGCACCTTTTTATCAAAAAAAATAAGAACTGACATAACAAATGCAAAGCTTTCAGAAAAACCTGTCATTTACTCCACAAACTATCTCCTTGGCCTTTATTACGAGGCTCTTTTAAATTTAAAAGACAAACCAATTCCCACTTGCACTGACGAGGCGTTGATGAAGTTGTCAATTCCATTTGAAGAACAACAGGTATAAACTATTAAGTTTGTATTTCGACATTACACTGTGCACAGGTATTAACAATTTACTGTTTGCAGAGAAGATTTATGGAAGCCCTTCCCCGAAAAAAGGTGTTATCAAGAGGAAGAGGCCAACAACACGCTGAGGCTTCGGGAGATTCCCAATCTGAAATGGAAGCTCACTCCTCTCCGAACCCCCAACAGTTTGAATTCGTTAAATGCCAGAGAAGTAATACCTTTTCATGTATTATTTACAAATTCCAAATTTGTATTTTCATTTTCCAATTTAAATTTTACCCAATTGAATTGACATACAATTCAATGTTGATGACATTGCAGGGACTTTGGACCATACGCGTGTTTCGGAAACTCAACCATCTTCCCCAACTCACTCAGTACAGTCGCATGCATTTGTATCTTCTCAACAACCACCAATTACTACTCCAACATGGCCACCCTTAGCACCGCGACAAGCTACCCCTCAACAACAAGGTACAAGTTTTGAATACTACTTCGTTTAATTTCATAGTTTTTGCATTGTTTTCTAGTTTTTCATATGTTTTTTCTTGAACTTTTCAGCACATTGCAGTCCTCCTTCTGTTCAAACAGTGGCACCGACCCCCCCTCAACCAATAATATTTAAAATGCCAACCAGAGGAACAAGGAAAAAGAACATTGGTAAACGCATGCCAATTGCTCCGGCCCCTAGCGGGACACTAAACATTGCCTCCTCCTTTCGAATTCCAACCCTCTCACTTGGTGGCTTGCCCAGTGCAACGGGCATATCGGTTTTGAATAATATAAATTTAGATGAAGATTACTTGGGCATTGATAGCAATGACCCAACTGGTTTTTTCAATACCCGTGAGATGATTCAAGGCCAGCAGGTATACTTCAATTTCAACATACTTTACCATATTGAATTACATTTCACTTTAGATTTATTTGTCTGAATCTTGATTAATTTTATCACAAACAGGATCAGGCCACCCAAAGGTAGAAACAAGAAGCAATTGATCTACCCGAAAGCCCCCATACCTCTCCAACGAGATCATCTTCATCATATACAGATGGTGAACAGTTGTTACCTTTTCCTTTGGAGAACTTAATTGGTTATGATTGTCAATCCCATGTCAGTGAGTTTATTCTACCTCATATCAGTCAGCTCATAGAATGGGAGAGAAGGGCTAAAGTACTTATCAATGAGATTATTAGTCGTTATGAAAATTATTGGCAAAGGGATAGTTTATACGCTGCAGTCCAGAATCAACCTGCGAAGATGGATTCCTTACTTACCCAAGTAAGAAGTGGGACTGTCACGTATAACAACAACTATAAAGATGACATTTTGGATAAGACATTAAACAAATTGGAAAATATTAGTGCTGAGGCCCAGGCATATTTTAACAAATGGTCTAAGGACAAGGATCTGGTAGCAGTTGCAAATGCCGAGAGAGATAGAGCGGTCGTAAGTATTATCACTTTCAAACAATAATTTTTGTTAATTTAAAGTTTTCTTATTTTAGTAATATTTTGAATTGACATTACTTTTTTTGTGCAGTTGAAATATGAAAATTTGAAGAGTCAAGCAAAGGTTTTCCAAGTTCACTTGGAAACAACGAAGAACAGTTTATCCGCAACGAAGAATTTGAAGGAAAATATTGTTTTGGTTAACAAACAAAACAATACACTGAAGCGGATAATTAAAGAGCATGGCTTCGACCCTGAAATATTATTCAAAGCTAAGGCAGCAGCTGATCCAAATTTTTTGTCCCATGGAGATGCGACAAAGCAAGAAGAAAGAATTTTAAAAAATCTGGACAGTGCTGCGGAAGATCTCATAAGTTCTGGGGTTATTTCTGCCATTGGGGAAAGGGGTACAGCCACAGGAAAAGAAGCCATTGGGGAAAGGAGCACAGGAGTTGAAATGGATACAGAAAAAGAGGGTTGAAATTTTTTATTATTGAGTGTGGAAACTTGAAATATTGAGTCTATATTTGAAAATTTGAAACATTGAATGTTGTGGTCATGGCATTTGAATTTTATTATCTGGATTTGATAGCCTTTGAAAATTTGAAATACTATATAATCTTTAATTTTATAACTTCCTATATATTATGTATAGAATTTCTAGATTGTATATGGAGTTTATGTTTTTTGGTTTACTTGTAATGATGATTGCATTAGATAGGGATGATGACGTATGTTTCTTGTTTACTTGGATTATCATGAATTGTATGTGGACGTAGATTTAGCTTCAAGCACGATAATTCTTCTTCTCTAGACATTTAAACTTGTTTTAAGATAATTCTTCTTCTCTATACTTGTAATGATATGATCATGATGACATTAGAATGGATATAGATGATGATGAATGATGATAATGGATAATTGTTTTAAAAAAATGGAATGTGTTAGGACAGAGACATTTCTTTAAATTTAAAATAGATAAATAATTGTTTTAATAATAATTGTAGTGTCAGGATTATGATAATGATATGATGATGATATGATATGATATATATGGATGATGATGAATTTTATGTGGACGTAGATTTAGCTTCAAGCACGATAATTCTTCTTCTCTAGACATTTAAACTTGTTTTAAGATAATTCTTCTTCTCTATACTTGTAATGATATGATCATGATGACATTAGAATGGATATAGATGATAAATAAATGGAATGTGTTAAAATGCGTATAGATGACATTAGAATGGATATACTTGTAATGATATGATCATGAATTGTTTTTTAAAAAAATGGAATGTGTTAGGACAGAGACATTTCTTTAAATTTAAAATAGATTAATAATTGTTTTAATAATAATTGTAGTGTCAGGATTATGATAATGATATGATGATGATATGATATATATGGATGATGATGAATTTTATGTGGACGTAGATTTAGCTTCTAGCACGATCGTGGATGACGAATTGTATAATGGATCGTGGATTATGAATTGTATAATATGGAAATATCTTCCTCTGTAAAATTCAATTGTGTCATTTTATCCCACAAAGTTTAAAAAATATATCAAAGCATTTTGCAAATATAAAAAATAAATTAAACATAATTGTAAGAAATCAAGAAAGATGATATGATAGGGTTTAACTTACCTCTAGTGTTTTAGATGGCTGTGAAATCATCACTGGTAATGTGCTAGATCTTTGTTTTAAGAAAACTCAACACGAGAAATGGATTAGTAGATAGATGGGTGAGTTGCCTGACATTGTCAGTCCCGAGAAGTACCAGCTTCCTCGGATGGATGTCAACCCACGTTTTCAAAAAAAATAAAAAAATTGTATTTAAATAAATGTAAATATATATACCTGTAACATCTTTAATGATAACAAGAGCTGAAAAAAATTTAAAGTGACAAACAATAAGATTAAGGTGAAGAAGATACCTATTTAAAGTTGAAACAATCCATTATCAATAGCTTCTTCAAACTCGATGTTCTCTTCTGTAGAGTGTGACGATGCGCCAATTCCACTCTCAACGTTGGGAACAGTTGTACTTGTAGCTGTATTATTCACACCTCTTCTTTCGCAAAGGGAATTCCAATGCGCAATTGCTCTGTTGAAAGGAAAGGTTTCCATGGAGTATCGAGATACATAACACCTCATGCAACTTTCCAGATTTTTATCCAACCTGTTTCTCAGTTTTGATTTTATAAATGATAATGCACTGAAAACCCTTTCATCCTCCACAGACCCCAAAATCATTGTTTGGCATAACTCATATAATCTGAAATATTCACTGATATCTTCTTGTAAGATAGAACTTTGATAGATTCCTCGCCACAGCCTTGTAATAGCACCACTTTCAGAAGGTTCGTCTAAATTTTTATATTGGTTCCTCATTGTTGTTGCAAAATTTGTTGATTGAAATTTTAATAAATCAGCATTCAGTATACCTTTGATTTCCATACCCTTGAACTCTGAAGTCTTTGCGAAATGTTCCATTATTGTACCCATGGATTTATGGAAATGCTTTCTTACAAAGTCAGCATGACCACCTTCAGTATTCCAAAAATTAGGATTCATCACACCCATGGCTTCAAGAATTTTATCTTTGGAGAAACGTTCTCTAATTTCTGATGATAAGGATTCTGAAATTTTTTTAAGCTTTATTCTTGTTTCAACTATAACAGACTCAAAGAGATTACGTGTCATGGGAACATCTTCTCATTCCGATCCTGTAATATCTTGACGTTTTTGCAAAATGTGCAGTGGTATGTCCCTCCCATTAACAGTGATGCAGAGGTGATCATGGATATTAAATCTCAAATAGTTACTGGGATTTTTAAGATCTAATAAAGCTTTCCAATTCTCAAAAATAGGTGTATCAAAACTATCTTGGGAACAGTACAAGATATCAAGACTTTGACATACCATTTTTCTCATCCGTATAAAATCCACAATATAGATTAATCTCCCCTGTGCATGCTTCATCAGTGTATTGATCTCCTGCAACATTGGAAGAATACCAACCAATGTAAGCAATGTCTCCAAATCAGTTAAACGGAACAACAAGTCCCTCACCCTATCAACTTCATGACGATATTTGTGCATGAAACCAACCAACGAAGGATACTCCTCACGAACTCTGCATGCAGGTTCATACAAAGAGATCCATCTAGTCTCAACATCTTTCAGAAGTTTTTTTCCATCTGTAATTCCAATTGCAAATTTCTGGAACTCAAGAAATCACTTTGGGCTGCTTGCCATATAGGCATGAAGTTCTCTTATAAGGTCTTCTAATTTAGCAACATTTTCGTGGTTGCTTACCATTTTATACGCTAAATTCATTCTGTGAGCCATACAGTGAATTGGTAGCATATATGGGGCCACTGTTGTTTGTAATCTAACACACAACCCTGTTCGGTGACCCTGCATGACAGATGCACCATCTGCTCCGATGCATACCAACTTCGTAGCAATTTCATAATCAGTCATTCCAGCAATATCTTTCAAATGAGAAACAACTATTTTATGTAGGTTTTCGGCATTACAGTCTTCAACCATTTTCATAACACCCAACAGATGAGGTGTCCTTATATGATTTTCTAAAGTATAGACGTGGATACATACCCATGCAGTGTTGTCGACTGTTGTCACTTCATCAATTGAAAGAGAGATAAACTTTGATTTTTTTACATTCTCTTTCAAATCTTCCTTCTCTATCATCGAAAGGCATTTTTCCATTTCCCATCCACTACTTTCAGACCAATGAGACTGAGGTACGTTCAACATTCCATTATATTGATACAAAACTTTGAAATCGAGGAAATCTGAAATCGGTCTTCCTTTCTTTAGTATGTGAAATAAAGTAGAGAATTGTATGAGTTTTGCATGTAGATTTGTTTGATTCATCTTACCAATTTGCGATGTGATCGTTCCTCCCTTTTCCACGAGATGTCTGTGTTTTTTCTGCTCTGCCTCATAATCCACTGCGTATCTAACATGCATGCATTCTTTTTCAGTTTTCCACCTGTGTGTTTTGATTTTCTGGCCATCCGCCCCCGTTACAATCAAATATTGTTTTCCATAATGTTTTTCTATAGTGTCCAGCTTCATTTGCATTTTTTGTTGCTTTCCCAATTTCCACGTACATATTGTACATGTACATTCAGATGGGATCTCTTCAGAATTAGATGATTGTACAGGTTCGATAAATGGAAATTTAGCTGCCCAATCAAACTTGTATGACCTGCCAATGGTCCACATATTCTTGTTCGTTTTCAATGTTTTACTTTTTTGAGTAGAATTTTGAGCAATATCACAATCACCTGGTTTCCTCTTTCGTGAACCGGAATTTGAATTTGATTTATGTGTTCCATTTTGCTGAGTATTTGTATGTGTGATATCTTGATGCACTTCTGGTTACACCCCAACAGGAAGAATATCTTCAAGATCTGGCATATTATCGTAGGTGTCATTTGTTTGATACTGTGCAGAATGCATGTCCACCTCAATAATACCTTCCACACAGTCAGTATTCTGATTCTTTCTGGTGGCATCTATATGGTTGTTGGTATTTTCAATATCTGTATCAGCAGAGTTTCCAAAATACTTGAACAATGATTTCTGAGATTTCTTAGTTACTTTTAGGGTCTTCGCATTCTTAGGACTAGCACCTTCCATTATTCTGAACAGAGTCCTGCGTCAGCAAAAGAACCAAGTAGCGACTCAGCGAGTCAGAGTCAAAATTACTGTCACGCGTCAACCATGGTAATCCCTGTCACGCGTCAACAAGGTGTCAACTATCTCTGTCACGCGTCACCAAGGTGTCAACTGGCTCTGTTGCACGTCATCACCAAGGCGTCAACTGTCTCTGTCATGCGTCAACTCTGTCCCTGTCATGCGTCAACTACTTACGCCCTTGTCGTGCATCAACTCTCTCTGTCACGCGTCAACAAGGTGTCACTATCTCTATCATGCGTCAACTCTATTCCTCTTGCGCGTCAACTACTTACCCCCTTATGGTGTGTCTGTAATATCTCCTTGTTGCGCATCTGCAATACCTCTTTGTCTCGCGTCAACTATATCCCTGTCACGCGTCAACAACTAACCCTAACAGGCTAACAACAATCTCTGGTGCTTAAGAGTATGCGAGTTCAAACTTCACGGTATTGGTAATTTGGTAAGCTACTTGTGGTAGTACCGTAGTATACTACCTGGTGAATCACCTAGGTTTTTATAGGAGATGTTTTCAAATGAAGGTGAAGCCGACCCCAAAAAAAATATACTGTAAATTTTAGGCGAACAGGACACCGACCCGCTCCGAAAAAATCACCTTTTCAAATTTTCCTAAAATGAAATTTTCACCATATTACGAATATTCGTTTCTCTGTATATACAATAAAAAAGAAAAGAAGTTGCAAAATATTAAGGTGTCTTACCAAGGCTAGTAAAAAATGCTAAGGATAGAGGAAGACAACATGGTCTTGTCAAGAAGCAAGACAAGAGAAGGAGATATGATCGTGGATGCTAGTAAATAATGCTAAGGATAGAGGAAGACAACATGGTCTTGTCAAGAAATAAGAAAAGGGAAGTAGATATGATCATGGTTGCATTCAGTATTATGGAGGCTTCCCTAATGATGGAAAAAGAAACAATGTACGAGGAAAGAGAGGAGACGAAAGCTATAATTTTAGAGTCTCTTGTACTCTATTAAATGGTGTACACTAGTGTAAGAAATGATGTACACCTAGCCCTAAAATAATAATTTATCAACTTGAGAAATATATCCTCGACCAAATCTAGAGAAGACATGGTCAAATATAAGTTGGAAAAATTGAAGGAAGTAATGGATATGAAATCCAAAATAGAGATTATGTCTATGATTGTTAATAATGATCTGGTGCATAATAAACCTCAAATGACTATAGATCATGTAGTAACTATATTGAAAAAGATTGATAAAGTGAGAATTAAACTCTCTAAAGCTTGAACCTCTCTACTAGTTACATGTAGACATTTGGATTTATTATGTCAAATGCATTCCCCCTATGGGAAAGGGCTTTGCAGACATTCACACCTTTATGTTAAAATTGACAGTCTTTTGGACAATTTTCATTTTTTTACGCTATTTTTAACCGTTTTACTTTTTTCGTTTTTGCATGTTGTCAGTTCGTTATTTTTAGTTTTGCTTTTTGGTTTTTGCATGCAACAATGTTGGCCAACGATGCAGAGTCTATGGGGTTTATTGGTCCCCATCTAATAGTCCCGATCATGAAATGCTATATTTTTCCTTTTTTCTAACGGAGTTTCGATAACTTCTGGCTATGGTGGTTCTCAAAAAATTCAGAGCATTATCCTATCAAGGAGGAGGAGAAGTAGATGTGAGGTTTTGATTGGGTAAAAGGATTGACCAATAATCCCTGGGCACAATAATGAGGTAATAGAGAGCTGTGTGTAAAATTTCTTCCTTTTCAATCACTATTTTTAGGCATGTTTTTTAAGGTCATATCACGTCATTCATATAACCTTTTTAGGTAGATCCTTAAATCATGGTTCTACGTATCTTCTGTAAATTAGTAATCTGGAACTAAATTGATTCTTCTTCCTTAATGGGTGGGTGTTTTTCAATCCCTCAGAGTCCTCGGGTTCTTTGAATCTTTTTGAGCAGAAATCATTTTATAATCTATCTGGGTGGTTGAATCCCATCAAAAGGCACAATTCTCGTGGGATTTCAACCTGGTGCTCTACCATGGAAGCCCCCTTGCAATTCAATTTTTTTTGGGATTCTTGGTGCTAGAATGTCAACAAATTGGCTCTTTCAATGCATTTCATTTTGCTTATTTTAGGGCATTCTTGTTTGTTTGGTTTCTGATTCTATATTTTGTATTTTTCTTGTAATTGCAAAATTTTGGGGTTATGAATACTGATGATTGGTTTCAGATTTGATTTATTAAATTGATTTTTAATTTGAGTGATTGATTGGATTTGATTTTTGTGTTATTTTGACTTGTATGTGATTTCTATATTATGTAATTTTATATTCTATGTGATTTTAGCATATTCTCTGTAATTTTCCTCTTGATGCCTCAGTGGATTGTGGGCACATTTGGTCAAGGAGATTGCCATGAAATGATGTGCTTACAAAAAGAATGGGATGGTAGTATAGAAGATGCACTTCTATATTATGAGGCTTATTGTGGCTAGGCTTTGAAGAGAATTGGATTACTGGGCTAGATTGGTCTGTCATGGATTATCGGTAAAAGAAAATTTGAATATGCGATGAGTTGTACATTTTTATAAGTTTGTGTTGATGCCCCAGTGGATTGTGGGAACATTTGATTATTCTGATTTAATATCAACCTGAGTTAAGGAGATTGTGAGGAAAAGAGGTGCATGTAAAAAGAACGGGAAAATTTAAAAGATGATACTATAAATTTGATTTGATGCATGGAAAAGGACCAAATTCCACCATTTGCACAAACAAATTGTAGGCTTCATTTATTTTTCTAGCCTTGCAAAAGCCATATATGAGAATCTTATATCATGAGCTTAATCAGAAGGTTAGAGATTGATTGGATTCTTCTATTTCAAAATATGAATCTACAATGTACAAATCCATTTTTCTTCATAACATAATCATTTTACTCATCGTGTAGGATGTCCCATAGACTTCCGTTTACCATGTAATCATAAAACAACAGGTTTCTAGGTGGAGAAAATGAATATCCATGCAGACTCACAAGATTCTGATGCTTGATGCTTCCAACTGTTTCCAGCTCAGTTTCAACTTCACGCAAGCTTTGTGGGTAGTGACTGTGTAGTCTCTTTATAGCAATTGGATTACAATTATTTAGAACACATTTATAAACAGTGCTTGTAACACCATAGCCAATTATATATTTCTCATTTATATTTTCTTTGATTCTCATTATGTCATCATACATGTGAAGAGCCATGTCCATAAATCATTCCAGCTAATGGTGCAAGGTTTAAGACCATAATTGTTCATTATGTTTCTTTTCTCTTATGCAGAATAAAAAAGAAAGCTTCTTCAAAATCACACCTAAAGACATCTTTTTTGGTTACACTCTTCTAGAAGGCAACTATGCTAATGATTTCGGTGTATGGGTGTGGTATATGTATAGAGTGTAGTGTAGTAAGAATATACCAAAATCAATGAGATGAGGTGTAGTCAGTTACAAAAAAAGGTATTTGACAACTCCTTTGTGCCTCAGTCTCAAGAAATCATTGGTAATCATAAGGTTGGAGCTTTGAATGTTGTTTCTATTCACTGCAATGAATCATTAGGCCCCAAGTTAGGCAACCAGTCTACATATGAAGATAAAATCTAGTATTTCAGAGCATGAACAGAAGCTTTGGGGAAATTGAAAATGGCCAAAGGCAAACAACCACCTTTGAAACAGGATATGAAAATGCATCAAAACATAATGAAAGAACATTTTTGATAGATAACATAGTTTCAAATTCCATGGTAGCCCAAAAAATGCTCCACATCATTGCTCATTTTTGGATTTCTACATTCCCCCCTTTCAGATAATTGTTTTATTGAAATATGTGCATTCAATATTTATGTGTATGGATCAACCATACCAATTGCTTTGGTACAAATACCACTGTTTTTAGACATTTATCAACTTAGCAGCTCGCCCCTCATAATTTACCCCCATTTGTCAATCACAGGGGATTTTAGTAGGTTTTTCCTTCAATAATTTGTTTTCAAATTTGCATTATGTTTAGTTGTCTTCGAACATTTTTGGATAAGTGAATTAGAATGTTAAAGAAATAAATATTGAGAATGAGATTTAGTATCTTACCTTTGTTTTGCTGGTATGGAATGGATGAGATTTTAATATCTATAATCTAGAAAAAAGTTTATGGAATCATGAGCAATGCCATGAAAATTATCAATCTTGAAACTTTACAACCCTTTTTGATATTGGATATTTTACTGTATATCTATCTTGATCTCACCAATATTTTCGAAGCTTCTCCTACTCAAACAAATTGCTTGATTTGCATAGAAACGTGTAAAGGGAATTCACATTGATACTAAAAAAATTTGCAAATATTTTGCAGCTCTGTATATTTATGCCTACACAGATTAATTTCCTAAAAATATGACCTGTCCTAATTAGTTTTTTGTGTTGTGTAGATATTTTTTTAGGTTTTTGTGTTGTGTAGATATTTGTAGTGTAGTTGACTACACTGCCAATGTTACAATTTGAATTTACCAACTAAAAAGAGGGAACTGTAGGTCTGCAATATAAGTTACCAAAAATGCTATTCATTAGAGTGATAATGGGAATAGGGAAAGCTGTTATCTGCATCATCTTCTCTCTATCTTCCATTATCTTCTTTCACAATGTTTTTTTTTAGCATGTATTGAGTTTTACACAATGAGTGTGTCACAATAATATGCTCTTAGTTTTGATTTTTCTTAGTTTGTTTTTGTGTGCAAGAGAGATGCTACTTCTGAACTGCATACTTTGGCACCAACAACAAGACACACACTCTTTTTTTGTGTTACGAAATTGTTCTTCTGGAGTTGTTGTCGGGAAGGAAGTTGTGGACAATAACTCAAATTTGCTTCAGTTGGTAAGATTTCTGTTTGGTAATGGTTTTGTTTGCAGGGATCTTGGGATTGTAAGAAAAATATGAAAAACCATTTTGTTCGTAAGATGATGTTTAGCTTCCTTTTTTGTCATTGGAATATAAAAAAATAGGATATTGGTACCTATACAAGCATATAGTGTTCTGTATCTAGAGACAATGAATCAGGTCATCAATGACTTCCTGCAGTAAGTTATGCAAACCTGTTGTGTTGTATAGTGGCTTCAAATCTCAAAATTTTACTGCACAAGCTCATCACAATTGGCCCCTATTTTGTTGTGATTGTGTTGAGATTGAATGAAGTACCTCACTCTTTGATTGGTAGAAAATGGGCATTTGGTTGTTGCATAGTTTTGTTGAGATTTGTTGCAAAAGAGTTGGGTTCTTGGTTCATTTAAACATAATTGTGTGTCAAGATTTTGATTGCAAGGATGCTTCATTTTCAGGAGCAATATTTAATCTGTTAGCAACCATTGTTGGAGCAAGAATTATAGGATTGCTTGCTACCATGAAGATTTTAGGACTTGTTCCGAGGATTTCACCAATTATTTTAAGATGTAATCACTATGGTAAAGTTATTTATATTTTTTAATATTCATGCCAAAAGGCATTTCTCCTATGAGAAAGAGCTTATGGTCGTTCATACAAACAATCTTGACCATTGATATAATCAACTACCTTGAACACATCACCCACATGTCAAAACAATTTTTTGTTAGTTTTCATGGTCATTGCTTACCTTCTTAAGACAATAAGCTCAACAAAACTTCGTGGGTAGAGCCGACTCCATTATCCATGACCACCTCAAACGCAACTGGGTTGGGAAGGATCAAGTGAAGGCCTTTCCTCTCGCTAAGCTCTCTTCTACAACCCTCTTCCTCCTTTATGTTTGGTCGCTCGAAATCAACCTCATCATAGACTTTCCCTTCAACGTTCACATCAAACATTTCACGTACGATTGGGATCAGGGACACAAGGATATTATTTTCAGATACAATTTTTTAAAACTCTATACATGGAGTAAAGTGCCACCTATTATAATGATTTAAATTTGGGAATTAATATGAAATAGAGAGCCTATAATTAGGCTATGTATTGTAAATATGAGAGGGTTGTTCTCATATAGATTTTTCAAGCTTTAGTTTAATTTAGATCTTTCTTTTCTAAAGGAGTTCCAAATACATTTAGAGTATGATATTGCATCCCATATCTCTATATACATTCAATTTTATTATAAACAAGTAATCTTGACAATAATCAATTAATATGGAGAAGGATGTGAAGCTCCACATGGTTTTGTAAGTAGTTGTATTGTTTTCAATTGTTTATTCACGTCTTGATGCCTAAAATAATCTCTTTTAGCTATTTAGTAAAGTGCACACTTCTAATATTACTTAATTTTTAGGGCAAGAGATTAATGTATGATAATCTAAATTTCATTAATTTATGTTTCTTGCACTTATATTTGTATATGTTATGTGTAATTGTACATGCTTAGGTGATTAGATGTTAGAAAGTTAGCATAATTCTTTATGTTTATATGGAATTGAGTTAGCATGAATAGTAGTCAGGTTAATTAACCTATGATATATGATTTTTGAAAGCATCATGGTTATTTTATTAGATGATGCAAAGTTATGGTTCTTCATGTTTGATTTTCCTTAAATAATTTCTTAAATTTTATAAAGAATTAACATACACTTATTTATTTTATGCTTTGGTTTATGTTGGTTTAGTTGAGGTAAAGGTGTTTGATAATACTTAGCTAATGAAAAAGATTACAGCTCCTTTTTTGGCCTATCCTTCTCTTCCCACTTTTAAGTTTTTTTATAAATTCCCAAAACACTTACTTAGGATTAGATCTTTGTGAATATAAATAGGCTGAGCTAGATTCAAATCAGGATAGTTTAGATCCACAAACAAAGGTTTCAATAAGTGTTTCACCCAAACATACCGGTCTCTACATAAGTTAACACTTGGTCACATAGTTTCAACCTAAAGCTATACATCACATAGTATTATATACCTTGAATGCTATTTCTACTAGGTATTTTTAATGAGTAAGATTAAGTTCATGTCTTATATAAAAGCTTGTGTAGTAAAATTACATAATCATGATAGTTATACATATGTTTATAGTATTAAAGTGTTGTGTTGATAGGATTTTAAGAGCATAGGATTTTTCTTGAAGTCCCTCACCTACAATATTTAGTTGTGGGTCATATGTCAAGTGTTTAAACATGAATATAGACATGGAGGAGTGATCATACTACTTTCGACAAAAATTCATAGAATATTTTTTCATGGAGATCAAACCAATATATTGGGTGGTATGGACTAATTGGTTTTAATAGTTTCCTTGTGTTTTTTAAATTCTGCAATACAATTATATGGCTGAAAGTGATGTCACATAAAGGTGGATTTTTCACTCACATTAGGATGTTCATCAGATCCCATGTGATATTTTTAGCATATTAGAATCCATAAAAGACATTGAAGGTTGATTTTCTATGTGTGGGCGTGATGAAAAAGGTGAGGCCTTACTCCATATGTGAGATAAGATAGGAATTTTGTACCCTAACCCTCACCTGGTGCCATTTTTTTCTCAACTTGGTTCGCCTATTCTAACTTTAGACAACTTGGCCAAGATAGAGTTATCAAAATACTAGATTATTCCCTTCTTGTAAAGTAAAATTTATTTTCTTTTTTGACATCTAATAATTAGCATGTTAGTATATTAATGTTACTCACCATATTCCCAATCTATTTTACATTAAATGGTCTAGTCTACAGGAAAATACAACTTAAACTTAGTTCCATCTCAAAATTACCCATCACAAGCATGAGAAAACTATGTTTCACATCTTCAGGGTCTGGAATCTATTTTCTAGAGTTTGGGGAGATATTGATTAGATTAATTGGTGGGATAATGCTATAAATATTACCACAACCTTGGATTTTATGAAAAAAATACCCTTCCATCAATGGTATCATGTAGCCTCATGTCATGAAATCATTAGAACTTCATATGGTTTTGATCTCTCCCCTTTCAATATAATGTTGTAGATTCAATATTTTCAATGGAGACACAAATTAAAAGTTAAATAATCCTATAAAGTCATGGGAGCTTATCTTAGAGAAAAAATGCATTATTTGTGGGTGGACGATAGGGTAACCAAAGAATTACTTTCCCTTCTATGTTCCATACACGTTATAGCCAAAATAAAAACCATCAAGGATGTTAATTCTTGGGTAACCAAAATTCCTAAAATCCTTCAAGATTTTGTGTCATCACCATAACTTATTTTCTTCCCATAATAATTTTCCTTATAGATAAGGTACCCTTTTATAATGAGTTTAAAATTTTCTTTTCAAGCTTTTACTAAGATAAAATAATTTTTCGTGATGAGCATCTTAGCTTAAATGGTCTTAGAGATGTTTTGATGTAAATTACCACTGATAAAATCCCTTATAATTGATGGTTTCCTTTATGATTTTTTCCAAACCCTCTAGGATAAATTTGGACAAGACTTCCAAAAAGTATGCTCAGAAGTATTGCAATTTAACTCTTTATGGTTTTTTATCAATAAAGGGAATATCAAGTTCATTTCCAAGGAATTTGACTTAATATTATCACCAATTGGAGACCCATTGAAATCCTTAATATATTATAGAATTTTTTCCAAATATCATGCTCTTAGACTACGAAATCTTCCTCCTATCATGTTTACATGTTAAAAAACTAGCAAAGAAAATTTTCGTGGTGAATATTCATTAATTCGCAAATTTTGGATAGTTTTTAAATTTTGAAATTGGCAAATTTTTAGGGTAGGAATCAGGACCGAGTCACCAAATTTTTATGGGTACAATTTAATTTAGGGTTCGATTTTCCCAGAAGTTTACAAAAATAGCCAACTATTTTCATTCAAATCACCTTTAACATGAAATTAAAAATTTCCAAATTCACCTCATATATATACACTATTTAAGTATTTACAATTCATTATTTCATATGCAAATTCTGATTATCAAATATTCCTCGCAATTCCTTTCTGCTTTAAATACTAAGATCATCATTGAATGGATATTGTAACACTGCATTAAAGTATTTTTATTGTTATGGTTTAGTATTGCATACTATCACTACGAGCCTCAATGTTGTCGTCCAATAGCATGAAAAATTCTACCGACTGGCAACATTGTGTATACTACCACTCATTAGCTTAGTGTATAATACCGACGGGTAGCTTAGTGTATATTATCATTTGGTAGAATTGGGTATGCTACCAGATGATAGCATACACAATGCTACCAAATGGTAGCATCCACAATGTTGTCGGTCAGTAGCATTGTTTATGCTACTTGTTTGTTTAAGATTCCGTTTACAATTTTAAAATATTTTTCTTTAAAAATTGGCCTACTTAAAAATTACACTTATATAGGTACACTGGATTGTGTGAATAATGAACATAAGACAGATCAAATCAAAAGAAAAAGTAGCATATTAAATGATTTCAACTAACCAAAAAAAATGAGGACCTAACTTGTAACCACCAGAAATAGTAACATAGGTACCAAAAAGTTGTAACAAATTATCATTAACTTTTTCTTTATTTTTTTTAGTTTAGTTTAAATTTCTTTATATCTTTGTAATAGTAAAAAAAATCATGTTTGAATACAGAACCCCCTACCATTAATTGTATTCGGTATGAAACACTAAACCAGAACATATACCCTAAAGAAACCATTAACATTTCAATAGATGAAGATATAATTGATGATGATATGTCAGAGCTAGAAGACAATCTTCACTACCAAATGCCTCCAATAGATGAATGTTCAAATGAAAAGTTTCAAGTAGAAAATGATATTGATAGTACTCTTTAAAAAAATAAATTTTTGAGAAGGAAGAAAACTACTTGGACAATTGGAATGTATTTTCAAGTAGACTGGACAACCAAATACCCATTCATTGAACTTGTAGAGCTAGAAAATGGTAATGATACTGCTAATGTAGATGTACGATTTGTAGTTTAAAATTAGGAAAAGAACATCAAATTCAACTTATATTGGACACAATTGAGAAACCTTGTGGAGAAGTATATGCCAAAGTCAAGGAAAATGATGTAAAAATAACAAAGACTCATAGATGGAAAACTGTGAAAGAGTGCATGCATGTAAGATATGCGTAGGATTATGACAATAAAATGAAACATTGCCGAAAACTTGAGGAGAAGAGGAACAATTATTTTAAATTTTGAAAAATTTGTAAATGAAAATATGAAGGCAAAAACTACACAATTTTCAACTGTATTCTTTATTATCAATATGGGTAGACCTATTTCATAAATATCAAAATTTAAAAAATTGTTTAAAATCAATGGGTTTCCTAACCTTCCACAATCACATTGGTTAGAGAGAAGTGCTAGGGAAATCGTGATATGTCTTGCAATGATTGGAAAAGAGGATTTGAATGAGAAGGTCAAGAATGCAAGCTTCATCTTCCTTTCCATTGATGAGGTTACCACAGTTGATAACACTTCTTGGGTTTGTATGCATGTTTATACTTTCTATAACCACACAAGGACACCTCATCTACTCTTTGTTCATAAAATGAAGGAAAATTGAAATGTTAAATATCTTTTCAAATTTGTTTATCTAATTTGAAGAATATAATAGGAATGGATGATTAGTCAATAGCTACAAAGCTTATATGTGTTGGTTCTGATGTTGCATCAGTAATGCAGTGTCATAGAGTTGGTTCTGATGTTGCTACAAAGCTTATATTATTTGAATTTATTACATGACTCATAGGATGAATCTTGCCTACAAGATAATAAGCACATTTAAAAATGTTGAAAATTTTGAATAGTTTTTTGTGAGTTACATGCATATATTTCAAGCAGTACAAAAATATTTCTAGAGTTTTATAATTTTTTAATTGGAGTGACATATGGTAACAAACTTCTTAAAGATGTTCATATAAAATGGAATTACATGTATGATCCTACACGCACAATTTTTGATGAATATCCATAGTTAGTTTCATGTCTAAGAACTGTATGCATGTTAACAAAGAAAAATATTTGTTTTACTGCTTAAAATTTTTGGAAACATTATTTACTTTTGTGCGGGATTCCTTCCATGTCGACAAAAATAATTCCATAACAAAACATGCTCAAGAAAAATCCATCTATGTAGTTGAATTCATTAGATTGAGAAAACATGTGTGTTAAACACTAGATTTGTTAAACAAATATGATGAATGATTTTAATGACATGTATTCAGTAGTTTGAAAACTCTGAAAAATTTAAAGGATCCTAAAATATATTTTAGATTCAATATATGTGGACATCTTTGTATCCTTGTAAATGGGAACAAAACTCAAATGCACACTTTGTTTGCCATTGTGTGTTAGTTTTGTCATTGATGTCAAGTCCATTAATGGAAAAATGTGTCATGGTGTAGTATGATTCTCCATGAGATGTTAGTCAATAATCAAAGATGAAGGTTGATTTATAGTGTCAAGTTTTGTGATGTTCTAGAAGGTCCTGGAGTTTTGTTTGTTGGTCATAGTCATGGTATGTGTTCTCTTGAGTTGGTTGGATGTTTTTATGATATCATTCATGGTCCATGAAGTGTGTTAGAGGTATTAATGAGTTTTTATGATGTCACCATGATCATTTCATGTGGTGTCATGGTTGAGTCAGGTCATTCCAAGTCTAATCCTAGCCCTGGAGCATGTAGAATGAGATGGAGTCATGATATTTGGATCTGATAAATATTGGTGAAGCATGGTAAAAACATGTTTGAATCATACCTTAGGTGTATGGTGAGTTTTGGATCAGTATTTAGTGATATAGTGTATTTATGAGGTCCTTGTGAAGCAAGAAATGAGGAACACACAGTTTAACACAGGTAAGTCTTAATAGATGGAGATTTTCAGATTAATTTGGGATATATGGTGAATATGGAAAGTTATAGGATGTTATCATGATGTTTCATGACAATTTTCAGCTCAAGGTGAAGAATATTTTACAAGATATGATTTTTTTTGTGAAACCGGTTAAATAAAAGTGTGTTTTTGAAGCAAATGTGGACCTTATGATGCTCGTTGTGAATTGTATGATTTTCTTGGGGACCTGATCTATTTGGATTAGTTATTAGGTCAGTTATTAATTCTTCAAAACAATAATTATGTAGTTTTATCGTCACATTTTTATGAACGATTGTTAAAAAGATAAGTTGCTTTGAAACCCTAACTAAACCCTAGCTAAGAGTGACTTGAGGAAGAAGAGGTATAATGATCCTTTTTTGATTGGCTATAAAAAATTGATGATTTGATGTTATAGAGGACTATTATATATTTCTATAAAGGTATATTATAGCATGTGATTGTATGTGGGTCCCACCTGAAAGTGCTTGTTTATGAAGAAGTCCAGTTTTTAGAAAATTTCTCTAAAGAAGGTAAAGATTAAATTGATATTATTTTTATCCATTGAGTTGTTATATATGTTCATGAAGTTTTTGAGTCATGTTTGAGGTGAAAAAGTGTAAAGTGTGTCCTATTTATGATGAGTGGGTTTTGGGGCAGTTTGGAACATCTTGAGGTAAAATTAAGATTTCAGGAGCTACATGAGGATTTATGACTCCATTCAAGTTTTTTTTGTGATCACGGTTTAGAGATATTTCCAATAGTATATCAATTTTTTTTTTCTTATATGGTATGAAAAATTTATGACCTATTCTTTGAGGGTCAAATATGGAGGATGTTTGATCTAGCAGGGTGCTAAGTGGCTTCATGAGGTAAGGTGATATTTCTGAGTTGTTATTGATTGGTATAGGTTTATAAGTTTTTATACATCATTTTTAAGGGTTTTCCATGCTTTGGTAAAGTGTGGAAGTGATTTTTGAGGTGATGGAGCAAGTTGAGCTCAAGGTCAGTTCTTGAGTCCTAGAAGGCTTAAGGATAAGTTTGCAGAGATTGGCTTGGTTGAAGGCCTTCCACTTGGAGTTGGAAGGAGTTATAACATGTTTTGGAAAGAAGATTCATAGGGATTTTCATTGGTATAAGGTTTTTATCTTAGTGAGTTTATTTTATGTTTCTTTCAGGTTCAGTTTGTGAAGTTTGTGAAGAAGGTATGCTGCATTTTCAGGACAAGTTTTCTCAGGCTGAAAAATTGAGTTGTGTTGAGCAAATGAGTTAAAGATTTTTGATATTAATATACATATTGGAAGTGAATTAGGGATGAAATTTTTTCCTATTTAAGGAATTTTTAGGTCTTGGTAGTGGAAAAATGGGTGAAAACTAGTTAAGTTTATAAAACTAGTTTCTGGGAAACATGATTTGGAGAAGAGGAAAGTAGTTGTGGTTTGAGCACATGGATGTTTCATAATGTATAACTTGCATGGATGTGATTTATAGGTCCTAAGGATTCCATTAGTGGTTACATGCCATATTGAGTTGATTTGAGGTGGTCTAGATGCCCAAAGGTAAAGACAGGGTGTTGGAAACAACTATTTTGTGAAGGATATGAGCCTTTTGGCCCTATTTATGGATTTTTGATTTGTAAAAGATAATTTACAACTATGCATGATTTTATATGTTATATTACACATGTGCGATGAATTTTAGAGCTTGTATAATCATGGTTTTGGTGTTATGGATTTTACTCATCCTAAGTGATGGGGTTTTGAGCATTTTTGGTACAAGATGAGTGGTTTTTGGCATGGAATACCTATATGGGTCATATGTGAATGTTATAATGAATTTATTTGGGATTTTATTATCTTTCTATTGGTCAAAAAAAAATGTGAACAATCTTACCAACCTTTGTATTGGTTATTGAGAAAGAAAGCATATAAAAGTAATGTTTTTGGTTCATTTGTGAACTAGTGTTCCTAGAGGGAAAATGTGACCTACATGAAGTGTAATGGATCATAATAGACATGAATTCAGAGCTGAATAAGAGTTTGAAAATATGAAGAGTGATGAGGAACATGTGTACAAGGGTTTAGAGCCAAGACAAGTCCAAGAAGAAGAAGATAGAGTGAGTTAGAGGAATGAGGGTTTGAAGGTGTGTGTATGAGCTAAATTAGAGATATCCATTAGTTGTGGAAGAAAAAAATTTAGAGATCAATTATCAATAAGGTGGATGAGTTAGTTATTATTCATATTAGGGGGTTGTATCCTCCTTGTGGGGTGGGTGCTTCACTAAATTAGGGGTTGGTGCTCCTTGTAGGGTTGGTGCTCTAGTAAACTAGGGGTTGGTGCTCCTTGTGAAGTTGATGCTTAACTAAATTTATTTTTTGTGAGTAATGTAAAAAAAAATTCAATGGATTTTCTTCCCCTTGAGGTTTTCCCACTTATATATGGTGTTCATGTGTTTTCTTCTTTGTTTCATGTTGTTGTGAATGCTCAATACACACGTAATGTGATCATGTGATTATAAATGGTAAATGAATGAATGATAATGAATGTATGTATTGATGGTAAATGAATTGAAAAGTATGTACTGATTTAGCCCCCATTCCATTATGCTTCCAATAGTTGATGAATACTATCTATCATATCCATATTCCAAAGGATTTGATTGTTGATATTGATGCTTTGGTAAAAGAGGAATTTGAATTTTAAGAAGGCTTTCTGATAAGGTTTATGTTTGATGAGAAAAAAATAGTTACGAGGAAGACTCGATATAATTATAAGGATGACTAGATAGAAGCGACTAATAAGTAGTTGTGATTGTTGTGGATTATGTTGAGTAGGAACATATTCATACAATGGAACAATGACTGAGGGTGTTGGTTGGAAAAAAAGAGGAGTTATAGTCATAGAATTTGTATTGATAGGTGGAAAATATGTTGGAATAGATACAACATATTTTTTTCATCGAGAACACAGGTTTATGGTCAAATAGTTTGTTGAGATGTGGCTAGATTACTTATATGAGGAACAATGGATTCCTACTGAGGAGGAAGAGTATTTGCAGGTGTCTGACCAACGTGCAAGTGATGAAGTAATATTGTGATTTTGTAACCCTTAGGACTGGTTGAGGATGCATACGAAAAGGTTCCTTTTGAATTAACCTTATTAGATAAAATGATTGAGACTAGTGTTGAGATTAAAAGTTGCTACAATAGTGGATGAGAGAGGTGTGGACACATTTTCTTATGTAAGGGAAATGATAAGGATTAAATTTTTTTGACAACATGATGATACGAGGGGTTGATGTAATCCAGAAGTGATCATAGGTAACAGTAGTAATAGGTAGTTAGGTTTCTAGACTATAATGAGGAATGATGGATTGACACATAGTTTAAGTATCTTTAAGGGTGCAAATATTGATATGTTTGAGCTTCCTCAAATATTGAGTAAACCACTATCAAAGCACTAAAGAATGGGAGGATCAATCAATTTTCATATCATATTATAAGTATGTAACTTATTATTGGGAGATACACATGTTCTTTATTGAATAATATTTTCAATGTTGTAGTTTGTTGTTTATGGGTTTTACATGTATATGATATTATGGATATGATATGGTATCTAGTTAAAACCATAAAATAAAAAGAAGAAACCATTATTTGGAAAATTATGAAGATATTAGTACAATTTAGAAATGAAAACTCTCAATTAGAAAGAGGTTTGTGCTTATATTTATTAATAAAAATTAATATGTGAAAAGGAAATATGGCTTGAAAGGGCTATTTAAGAATTAGTATTACTAATGTTTAAATTCAAGAATCAATTAGAGTCCTCGATATATCCAAAGTATGAGAGGAACAAATATGTGTTGGTATGGGTACGATACTGTGATATTGGGGCCTAACCCCTCAATTGCAATGGTCTTGTAAAGATAAGGTTGAAGGGTTCTTAGCCGAAATAACAATGACCAATTATTTATACTTAGCCAAAAACAATGAGTCAAATTCCCCCTTAGTGATGAAATCCAAGTAGGTAGACCTAGAATGGAGTGTTTTAGAATTTGATTTTAATATACAAGATTCAATTATATAATGAGGGGAAGTATTGATATGAATGAACTCAATTTAACCCCTACTCTAAAGTAGATGATATAGAAATAATTCAAATTTTTTAAGAACTGAAAGGAAAATTTTCAATTAAACACACAGGATGCAATGCTGAAAATATATTAAAGGGAGGTCATCCTTAAGAGGTAGTAAATTTTTTAAGCATTTCTGTTTTAATTATTTTACACATTTTTGAAAAATATAGTAACAAGAAATTTGAGATAAAAATTTAGATAATATCACAAGAAATGAAGATCAAGACATAGATTATACTAAAAGAATGCACAATTTCATCAAAAAAATACTAGGATCCTACCGAGCATTCCATATGTTTTAGGATATTTTAGGACTCGTTTAAGGTATTGCTATGTGAAAAAAATAACTAAAACACATAAAATAACAGTGTTTAACGATACCTAGCATTGTTGACATTTATCAAATGGTACTTTCCCAAATTATATCAAAATAAAAATTAATTAATCTTCTCCCAAAAAATGAGATAGTATGAAAATAAATATCATTACAAAGACATGGTAGATAATAACATGATGAGTTTCTTGGCAGAGGAAAATATCAGGAATGAAAGGGATTCCTTTGGTAGGATTTTGCTTCTGATTTTAGATAATCAATATACAAATTATGACTAAGATTACAACTCATATAGAATATAAATTTAGGATGCGTAAAGTATTGATATTAGGACTTAATTAAAAGGAATGATAACCAGATTGTACTAGGCCAAGAAACATAAATTCTAATCAAACACCATGGTTTTTAAGATGAAAGAAATTTTCCAAATTTATTTACATAAATCTTATGCAAAAAAATGAGCACAATATCATATATTCAATATATGGAAGTCAATGAAATACAGTGAAAATGGTCCTTGAACATTATATATCTAAGGAATAATAATCAAGAACTAAAATTGGTTTTTAAGAACTAGTCATAATCATGTAAGGAAGTTTCCACTGGAGAAAGTGGTGTATTGATCTGAAAAGAACTAGTCATTAAATAACTTCTAAAGAACTAGATAATATCCCCCTTATCTAAATAAATAAAATGAAATATCAACAAACATAAGTTTGAGGATAAATATAATGAAAGTAAATAAAGTTCCTAGGTGAAACATGAGCTAAAGTAAATACCTAGTCTAAAACCCCCCTCAAGTTAAACTAGGGGCAAAAATAAAAGTGGCATGTCAATAGTATGAGTCCTGAACAACTAGGCCTAATGAGGTACTCATGTACAATATATCCATGAAGAGATCTTGAACCAAAAGAAGGAAAGAATCCTGCTAGAAGGAAAAGATGTTTCAAGAATATTTCCAAAACCCCAAGAATTAACAACTCAATAGTGAGGTGATGAAACCCCCAAAGAACAAATTCTGTAAATATTTCACAAACCCTGTATATGTCAAAATGTATTTCAAGTAAAGAATTCTAACACAACTCAAAGTAGGATGTGTATCTCAATATGTTTGGTCTGGTAAATATGAATTACAAGTGCCTCCTATTGTGTCAGAATGTACTTGCAAATGAACTCTATCCTGAATGTGCTGATGAATGAAGTGGATGTGTATCTCAATATGTTTGGTCTGGTAGTGCTAAGTGGGTTACGAGAAATGTAATTGCCTTTGGTTATCACACCAAATTAGAGTCAGTGAATCTATGGAAAACCAAACCTAAAACTATAAAAAAAGAATCTATTGAATCGATGTGACTGTTGCCCTATAATCTACCTTTGAAGATGAAAGTGCAATAGCCTGAATTGCTTTTTACACACCCAAGAAACTAGAGAAGAAAGAAGATAAAAAAGATAGCCATAAGTGGAACACCTGTCATCAATAGAACCTTCCCAATATGAATCTGTATACCCAACCAACTGAGTAGAACCCCTAGTGTATTGTAGGCCAAAGTGGGAAGTGCCGTGAATATATTGTAAAATCCTTTTAGCATCCTGTCAGTGAGTACTATGAGGAGAATGTGCAAACCTAGATAGAATCCCTAATGCAAATGAAATAAATATGAGTATGGTTTAAGTCATGAGACTCCCCTACCTACATAATGTGAATCATCGTACAAAAGTAACTAGATTCCCTTTTATAATGTAGAATCACAAATTGGTGTCATACATGTGGAAGTAAGAGTAACCCTAGATTGAAAAGGAGATGGACTTGGCTTGCATCAACCATATCAAAGCACTGAAGAAGATCATGGGTGTACTTTTTATTTACTCCTGAATCACTTGAATGTGTCTGAGATAATTTTTATTTATTTAAATAAAGGAGATATAATAGAAATAACCCAAGATTTTTCCTTGTCAAACTGTGTATTGAAAGATCCTAATGATACTTTGAATGTATTGAAGAAGACCTTGCTAGTAAGTAACAGATCATCAACATACTTGACAAGTTCTTTATGACAATATCTTTTCCATGATTTATGAGCATTATATGATCGACCATGAATAAAACAAGTAGATTGAATTAATCCATCTTATCATACCAAGCCCAAGGGGCATTGTCATTGTATTTCATTGAGTTCCTTAAGCCTACATATAAGAGAAGAATCCTGAAAAAATTTGCAAAGGTTTCCATGTAAAGTTTTTCTTGTAGAATTGATGCAGCATTCATCTTATTGATCATCCATGTTTGATTAGCCATCTGTGTTCTTGGCAATTGGTACAAGGCTACATTATTCATCCTTTTATGGGTGTCAAAGTCTCATAGTCTACCTTGAACTTGTATTAAAACCCATTTTGCAACAAGATGACCATTATATTTGTCAATGGACTCATCGGCTGTGTATTTGGTTCAGTATACCCACTTACACCTAACCATATTTCTTCCTTTAAGAAGAGATACCAAATCCCAAGTGTGACTCTTCATCAAAGAAGAATACTTAGCTTCCATTTCATCATCCCACTTCTGTATCCATGAGTTTGAGAAAAAGATTATCCTCAAGGGATAAACTACCTGACAAAAAATTTAAGAACTTGTAGAATGTGTGTGATGATGCCAAGTGGGTGGAAGATCCCTATATGAAACTGTGTTTCCTTAGAAACTTAGTAAGATCCCACTTAGGCATAGTGACAATATAAATGGGAATAGGATCCGTAATGGCATCTATAACCTCCTCAAATAAAGGATCCTCAAAGTTGAGATGCATAAAATAAGGTTGCATGGAAGAAGAGGAAGAAGCATGAGGAGTGTTCAGATCTCATCAAAATAAACACATGTTTTAAAAATTTTTTTCATGAGTATCAGAATCTAGAAGTAGATAAGCTATCATGTATTCACAATACCCTACAAAGATCAAGGGTTTGTTCCTCTTATCCAAATATTTCCTTTTCTTCTTTTACACAAATGCCCAAGCACGGCTCGTAAAGACTTAAAAAAATGAGACATTTGGCTTACTGTTGGACCAATCTTCCTCTAGAGTCAAATACTCAAGTGCTCTATGTGATGTGTGATTCTGAATTTAGTTAGCACAATTAACTTTTTCTGCCCAGTAGATAGGAGGTAAATCTCTAGAATACATCATAAAGTTAGTCATTTCCTTAAAAATTTTATTCCTCCATTCTGCAAAGCCATTTTTTTGTGGAGTATGAGGAATATAATGCTAGTGAACAATGCCATGATTTTCCCAAAAAATAAGAAAAAATCATTGCTGAAGTACTCCCCCCAATTATCAGTATGAAGTTTCTTGATGCAACTAGAAGAATTTATCGACCAAAGCCTTGAAGACTTTGAAGTGTGAAGTTACCTTTCTTGTACATGTAAGGACTCTGTGATCCTAAATTGTATAAAGTTGATGATTTAGTCTCAAACTTGACCCATAAGGTCACTCTGATATTTCATAGTGCAGTAAGGCTTGTAATCTCGGTTTACACATTCTCCTTAGGGTAGATCATTGCCTCCAAGTGGAACTAAAAATTTTGCACTATTATTATTGAAATAACTTGACAAACTTTGATTCCATCTACACTATAAGTTCTACCTCTCAATTGGTTGGGTATTACAGAATTTAGATTGGGTAAACAATATTGATGAACATGTTGGATTACTTCACAGCTATCTTTTCTGTCTTGGTTCACTCCAGTTCCCTTACATAAACCAGTGCAAAAATTAAAGGCACCATTGATTCCTAACTATTCATCTTTGAGGCAAGAGTAAAGTCCAAGAAGCAGATACCCCAGTGATCAACAACAAATTCTTTGGCTTCACTACCAAAATTATTGACAGAGAAGGATTCCCATAGGATTAACCGAGTGTACATACTGGTCACCTTGGATATTAGACAACCAAAGTGCAATTCAATTTCTCGCAAACCTAGTTGAAACCAAGGACCAAGCATTTATGGAGATAGAACATTTAGGAACAATTTCTTTGCTTGGAGAAACCTGTCCAATCTCAGACAGCAAGTTGCAGACATCTTATACGAAGCCTAGTTTTGCATCACCTCACTACATTTGAGAGATGGAATGCTTGGGGTTTTAGAAGTTTGTTCTTAGGGGGTGTTCATGAGAAATATTCCTCCTTCTTCTTCTTCTCTTTCCATTATAGTCAGGATATTTCCTTCTATTATTCTATAGATTTAACTTCAGGATAAATTGTATTTTATAAGTACTAATTAGATCATCAGAAATTAGTTGTCAAGACTAAATTAATTACTGTGGACATTTACTTTAATTTTGGCCCCTACAAGCTTCACTTGAGGGGGGGTGTTTAGAGTAGGTATTTACCTTAGCTCATGTTCATTTAGGTACATTATTTACCTTTATTGTATTTATCCTCGCCCACTTATGTGTGTGGATATTTCTTTTTATTTATTTAGATATTAGGAGATATTATCTAGTTGTTAGGTATAGTTCTTTCCTTGATCTATGGTATTGACTAGATCCTTGATGTCTAGTTCTCTCATAAATCTATGGACTTGACTAGTTCTTTGATGACTAGTTCTTTCCATGATTTATGGCTTGATCTACGACCTTGACTGGTTCTTAGATTGTTATTCCTTACCTATATAAGCAAGGCCCATTCTCATTGTATTTCATTGAGTTCCATAATAATATATGATATTGCTGCTCATTTGTTTGCAAAGGTTTATGTAAAGTTATTCTAATGAATTACTTTCATCTTATTGATCATGGTGTTTTATTAGCATCTGTGTTCTTGGCTTGGTACGATCTGGTTATCGTTCCTTTTAAAATCTCATGCTTACTATGCTTGGTCCTTTCTTTATGGTAACATAACATTTATATTTATATGATTTCCATTTCTTGAATTTCATAATTAGCCAATCCCAAAAAGGCCGACGAAGAATAAAAATATAAGATGCACTTCAAATGGATAGAAATGATTCCCAAAAATGTGAGTAAAGTATTCATACAGGGACACCCTAAGGGGACGGGGAACCTAATGTTTTGAGCCTGGCTGGGCGCTGATGTTTATGAAAAATAAAACTGAAGGGTTGGATTTATAACATTTGGAAAAATATGGATGTAGCTACCAAGTGGCAACAAAAAGAAAGAAAATTTTTGACTTTCTGTCAATTATTACCTTTTCTTACTTAGGAATCATATGAATAGTAAAATGCAATCACCACTAGAAAATATCCAAAGTAAATGATTTTGTGTCTACAAATGGCAAAATGAAATCTTCCTCGAATTCATAAAGTAGAAGCTTCTATGTATTATAATCTTGTGTCGGATGGAGGAATTCCCATTAACAATAAATTGTTAAAGGCTCAATTATGTCTCATTCTTATAACTCCTTTGTAAACTGATAAACTTATAATGAGACTTACAAATTCTAACATTATAGGTCAATGCTATCATGTGATTTAAAAAATGAGATTAGTGATATGTGGATTCCAACTAAGGTAGATTAATATTTGGGTAGAACTTGTTAATCCATTGTAGAGAATGTAGTCTAAAATGTGGGATGGACTTGGGTGTGATCTTCAATCTAACATTAAACATTTATCAGCTCTTAAACCTTCTGAAATATGAAAAAAACAACTTACAATGACCCTAATTCATACTGCCAGTCATAATGGTAATGACTAGATATTTGGCACTTAATTTTTGATCTAATAAATCTATGACATTTTTTCATTCATCTACAAATCTTAACCTATCTCTTTATGCATGTTGGGAATGAGACTATGAGTTTGTTGTACATTTAAAGTATAGATTTTATCAAATCTTTTAATTTGATCATGTTGAAATCACAATTATTTTTCCCAAATTGTTCAAATCATAAACTTTCCCTATGTCAATCATGATGGTATAAAGGAAAATTTTATCTCCCAAGTTAAGGAACTCCTCATTGACAAATTTTCAACTTGATAATGACATTGTTTTCTACCCTTGTGTCCTCATATGTGCCTCATTATTCAAACTAATTAACTAAATCTTTCCCAATTTAGTGAGGTGCACAAATGACAAAGCATGTCTCTTCATCATGCAGCCACAAAAGCTAGCATCCCTATTACAATTTAAACCTAAACAACTTTGGAATCCCAAATCTAATATTATGTATTTAAAACCCTTAAGGAAAATTCAAACAAAAAATAATCAAAATATTACAACCTCTTACTCTTGGGAATTTTAAAATTAATTTATAGCTTTACATGGAATACGTTGGGCCATGTGGTGAAAATTGTAGAGTAGTTTGTAATCAAAATCCTCAAGACTATGGAAATTTGTTATTTTGTTGTAATTCATTTTGATTCAAACTCACAACTCATTGGATGGGTTACTATCTTATTTGTTGAGGAGTAAGAAATTTCCACCATATCAAATTTATCTCTTACGTGTCCCAACAATACATAGTCAATGAATTAACCAAATATGTTTACTCAATCTTGTAAAATGCATTATGGCCTTGAAAATCCATACCTAATTCACTTGAAGGGGTGAATGAAATCTTTGAGTTGCCATTCTCCTTTATGTGTAAGGAATATATAAATAATGTCCACATATAGTTCACAAAATTGTATGGTCCTTCATAACATAAGACATAAATATTGTGGTATGTCAAAAAATGATTAACATTAATTACCCACCTCATGATTTATGCCCATTTGTTATAACCCTCAAGTTACCCTATTTTATCAAACATTCTCCCTATTTAATTTAACTTTTGGTTCATTGAAACTATATATCCATCTTACAGTGTCATGTTGATTAACAATTTGATTATCCTTTCACATCTATATCTTTCATGTAATATTCGAGTTTTTCATTATACAGAGTTATGAGATTATTTTGTTGAATACTAAAAATTGGTACAACTCATTTCTAATCTATGTTGCATTTTTATACATTACAGGGTTTAGATAGGATATCATTGAATAGTTATGTCAATTTCTCCTTTCAGCATATAGTTTTAATCTTTTATCGCTCTACAATGTGGACTATCATTTATTTCAAGTCTTCATTCAGATAACTTCAATTACATATTTATGTGAGAAATGTTTGCAAAAATACTGAATTGAAACTGGAAAACATTCTAACATGTTATCTACCTATAACTGATTCTTTCCATTCAAGCCTCGCATAGTATTCATGAACATAAGTGATCTTTGTATGCACATATACGAATTGATTTTTTTAGTTATGGATCAAATCCAAATCTCCTAATGCTTTCATTAATGATGCCATGTTGAAATATTGGTATTGAAGCTCGCCAGAAGAAAACACAAAAGCATCAAAAATGACGTTCTTGACTGAATGGTGGCTTAGAATGACTCCCTACTTGTATGTCATTTGGACTCATCTGAGCACATTTTTCATCACACCACGTTGTTCAATTTGAATAATTCATGTTGTATCACAATCTCAAATTTTAACTTTAGTGGACAGCAGATCATGTCAATACCTATTTAATCATGTTTTTTATTTCAAAATATCTTTTTGTAAGTCCTCAACCTAGATGTCAAAATACTTCCCAAAATTGCACTTCTCTCATTTTTGGAAACAGAAGTAGATCGCTTCTATTTAATTTATGTATAATAATTTCCAAAAATATGATCAGGCGTTTCATATATATTTCACCCTTAGTCCCTCAAGTACATATTAGATTGTAATTGGTTATGATTTCAAGTTAACTTGTAAATTACATAAAAATAGTATTTTTAATTTATTGAGATGTGTCAATACAAATTGCAATTTTTGGAATGTTACTTTTGTGTTGTCAAAATTAGTTACACATGGAATAGAGTGTTGTTCATGCATGTTGTAATTCCTTTTTAATTGTAAAACATAGTTCATTGTCTTGGACTTTATCAAAAATCCAAGTCATCATTTTGCATAAATATGTCATTGTAAGTTTCAGTTGTAAGTATAATTTAAAAATTCCAAAAATCAATTACGTGTTAAAATCTCAAATCATTTGTCAATTCATATTCCATCAAGTCAATTTTTGTTTAGTTAATGTTAAAGTGTTGAGTTGTCAATGACTTGTCATATTATTGTAAAAAGTCCTAAAAATAAAAAAAATTCCTTACAAATGCATTTTCATGTTACTCGATGTCCAAAAATATGGTGATTTCACATTTAGGGGAGGAATAATAAACAATGTGGAAACTGTTGAGCTTCGTATCCAAATCTAGTTGAGTAAGCAACACATGCATTGGAGGATGGAGGCAATGAGGAGGCAGGAGGAAAACAACATCCTTTCGAGTTTGTCACTATTTAAATAAATATTTCTTTATGTGACACCATTTTATAAGTGTGACATGAATAATTAAATCATATTAATTTGGCATCCATTGTTCTGTGTGCAATACAAATTGTTTGTGTTTCCCCTGTGATGATGATGATGTGGATACCATTACCATTGATACTATAAAGGAAGTGTTCTTGATCAGATTGACTTGATGGTTGATGTGAATTGGTTGATGGGTCCTAATTCATATGTATTCACCTGGATAGGTTGATGGGTCCTATTCATGGATGATGAGTTTCCAAAGTCATATGTTGCCTGAGACCATGTGCATGAGCTATGGGCGACAACTACTTGGTTGAAATGATGTTTTTCCAATGTTTGCACTAAGGGGGGGAATCATTTGGAATATATGCAAGCAAGTGACGATCACATATAACATGTATAAGCAATATGTTATTTAGGTAGGAATTATATTGAGTTGTAGTTGTATATGTGATTAATAGTGGTTAAAACCACTTTGTATTTAGGGAGATTTGTTAGATTCAAGTCTTTCCTTATTTTATAGGAAACATTCATCCCTAAAAAACTTAACCATATAAAAGTAAAATAACAAAATGAAAAATCTCAATCGACAAATAATTCTATCCTTTCATCCATATTTCACATTTTAAAGGCTTCTCAATTATCAATGAAAGTGACCTTCATCGTCTATTTTTCTTTCAATAAATTCGAGCATGGAAATAACTAAAAACTTAGTTATTGAAAATTTAACTCACAAAATAAAAATAAAATTTTTCCCCTTTACAGAAATAAACATTTCACTCAGTGAATAATGCATCAATTGAAAATTAATTGAAGACTCCAAATAGTTGTAATTTTTGGGTATGAACAATTTGCTTCGTTGGACAATATATTTGTGTGAGTAATAGTATCATATTCTCAATATTTTAATGACATTCCAAATTGATTCATGTGTGATACCTCTTACCTATCAAATTGAACTGGTAAAATGTCCAATGTCATAGTTTAGTAGCACACTTTTCAGAAGATGTTTTTAACCATGTATGAGCACTAGATAGCATATATTATTTGGGTAGGTGAAACTAGCCTCGTCAATCCAGGTTGGGAAAATGCAAGTGGGATATGGTGTCCCCGAGATTTCACCCTGAAATCTGGGACTACCCCTTTTAAAAATTTTCATTCTTTTCAAAGTAACGGGTTGTTTTGTGTTTGTTTTTCCTGCAGTTGTTTGCATTGCTCTAAGGTATCCCCAGAGAGTCATAAAAGCCAAATTTGACAAATACCCACATGCTAAAACTCACTTTATCCCTTCGCCAGGTTTTGTCTGAGAGAATTTTATTTATTTATTTATTAAATAAATAAAGTTCTTTTAAAAATAGATTGAGCTAAAATTGGAGGATTTAGGTTATATAAAGCACTTCACCTCATCATTATTACCACAGAACATTCACTCGGTGGGAATAATTTTTGCAGATCAAGCTAATTGGAGAATTTTTTTGAGCAATTCCCTGCAACTTCTTTTGTTTTGTTTTATTTATTTTTGTCTGTGTTTTGGTTTATTTTTCTTTAGTAATTCCCGTAGCCTATTCATTCTTCCTGCCAGACATTTCCCTAGGCCTAGGGTTTGGAAAAACTATCCAGTATTTTTAATTAATAATATGTCTACAGGTGATTAGAGCTCAAGGATTCTTTCAGGAGATTGCAAGAAGTTGCTTGGTCCAAAAAGGTGCAAAAATGGATTTTATGAAAATAAGAAAAATATTGCCATCAATGCGTAGAGCTCGAGAAAATATGCACTTTTAGAGAAAATGACACCTAAAACGGAGCCACGGAGTGAAAGTTATGGCACTTGCAAGTTTTTGCTACTACATCTTCCCAGACCCTTTCCAAAAATGGAAAATTTTATTCTATGCTTGTGTTTTCTTCACCAAAAATCCAAAAATGGAAAAAAGTGCTAAATGAGTTTTTCACTTTGCCTTCATGCTGGTCAATTTTTGGGAAGCAACTTTCTTGCAATGCAAGTCAACGTTTTTGGGAAGAAGCTTTCCTTCCAGCAAGTCACACTTTTTGGGAAGAGCTTTCTTCCATGCAAGTTGCATTTTTTGGAAGGAAGGATTTTAAGTGCCAATGGGAATTTTGGCAGGTAGAAGGAAGGGTAAAATTTGGAACCTTGCCTAGCAGGTTATGTTTTTTTCCCATCATTAAAGTCAAATCACTTAAGTGCCAATGGGAATTTTGGAGGTGGCAGGCAGGTGGGAATTTTTACCTGCCTAGCAGGTTGTTTTTTCCCATTATTAAAGTAAATCACTTAAGTGAAAATGGGAATTTCTTTCCTGCCTTGCAGGGTGAAACTTCCCATTGTTTTTTGACTTCATTAAAGGAAATCCATGACTTCTAGCCAAAAAGATGTGACTTTCTTTTTATTATTCTGGCTACCTAAATGGAGTAAAATTTCCTTGCAGGGTGAAAAAATTTTCTTATTTTTTCAGCCAAAAAGTGCACCCAGTTTGGCATGCTAAATGCCTAAAAGGGTTAGGGAAAAGCTTTCTTTTTATTATTCAGAGCTATCTATTCATGTTGATGTGAGTGCACAAGTGAATAAAATAATATTTTTATCTTGCTTGACATGCAAACAAAGTCTAAAAATAGAGGGCAACAGGCTTTATAATTCAAATTTTGGTGAAGAAAATTAAGTATTCATGCATGGATTCCATATTTGTCTGAATTATTTGCAGAAATAATTCACAGATGCCCATATTGGTGAAGAAAGCAGAATTCAATATTTGGATACATTGAATATATCTTCAGAATCAGAGGGAGAAATTCCAAATCTTCTCATAATTAAATCTGATTTCAGAAAAAATTCATCCTACTTGTCTTTCTAATGTAAATTTAAAAGTCATTCATGGAAAATTCCTTTCAAGAGATGAAGGGTGATGAGCTTTTGTCTTCCAATTGAAGCCTTCACGACAAAATTTGCACTTGTGTGCCTTTGAGAGAGTGCTTTCCAAAATTTCAAGATTGATAATAGGGAATTAAAAATAAAAACATGAATGAGTAAATTTGTCAATTGTTTCAGCAAATCCAGTTTGGTGATAATCAAAGGAAAAGAATTGCAAAAGCATATGGGAGAAAAAAACATCTCAGATTCACCTGGCAAGAAAAATATCATTCAGATGCATTCATTGCTAAAGATATTTGGTGAAGCAGAAGTGCAAACATATTGGATCACATGCAGAGTATGGAAAGAAGAACAAGACTGAGAGTGTTGCTGGCTTTCTTCTAATTTCTTTCCTCTTTCTTCTTTCTTTGTCTTATTTTCTCTGACAAAGTAATTGAGTAATCAATTAAATTGTAAAACTTAGGTAATTGGATTTAAAGAATTTGTTACTTCAAGTTACTGGAAGAAGTCAATTACTTGGAAATAGGTGGCAGACATGCAAAATAGAAGGTTCTATTTTCAGTTATAAATCATGCATGTCATGCAAAGAGGAATTCTAGGAAGAATATTGCCAGCTGCTTCCCTTTTTCATAGCTCCACATGTGGAAATTCATTAAAAGCTTCCTATTTGTAATTGCCCTCTATACACTATAAATAGAGGAAGAGCCTACGGGTTAAAGGATCATAATTTGTAATCAACATTCTTGAGTTCCAGACTTTGTGCTGAAACCATTGATATTTTTCTGAAAGCTAAGGAATTAAAAAGAGGTGGATTTCCAGAGAACTTTGTGTCAACGGTGCATTTGCTTCTTACTTCTGGTGTAGATCTTTAGATAAACTTTGTGTTATCTAAGATTTAGATTAGAAACTTTCCTTTCCTTTAATTCGAATATTATGAGATCTATTTGTTTATCTATGTGTATGAGACCAACTCTGTAAACTATTGGTTGGATTACACATCTTCTTTTCCTTCTTCCTGTATTCAATTATTTCCCCCTTCTGACAAATATTTCTTTACAACTGCTTACTTGCTGCAGAATTGCTTAGCTATGGTTCATGAGCTTTGTAGATTAAAGTAAAACCCAACAAATAGTTATTAGGATTTCATAATTGATTGATAAAATCTTACACGGGAGCCTCACCGGTAAATGAGGGAGATTTATCTCATGACTGCCTACGTTTTTAGCTGTGCATAAAATCTAGCCAACATTTTGTAGGAATGTTAGAGAGATACATAGAAAGACACTATCATTGTAATTGGTACAACTTATGGATCATCACACCTGTTAACGCAACTGGGCTCTTTCTCCTGTTTTTTCCTCCTTCAGATTCTTCATCTACAATAACTGGACTAATAATTTCCTGAGTTTGAGCATCCTTCTGAGATGATGTCCTTTCTTCTAGCATTTGATTTCAATATGATTGGGGATGACCTTCCACCTTCCACTAATCACCTACCAATATTGAGAGTTACCTTATTTTGAAGATGTCCTTTGAAAGTTTGGTCCATTACATAAAATGTTTCAAGGAGTAGGCACTCTATTCAAGAGTCATTGACATTGGGAATTCTTATTTGTTGAGGTTTTTCCTTATTTTTTGCTGCTTCAGATTTCATCCCTTCATGGAGTAAAGTTGGAACTTCTACCTCACATATGGAGAATCTATATATGATGGAAACAATTTTAACTTTGGGGATCTTCTTCTTCTTCACATGGTTCAGGGAAATAGGTTCAGTGGATAACACTTCTTATTCTCTTCTTTTCTTATAAAAATATTGTACAACATTGGGAATACTTATGGAAGCCTACCAGTTGTCAATGCTACCCATTTGACGGTAGCATCTCCATTAGTTATTTAGGGGAGTCTTCTATCTCTATTGTAAGTGGAGCATCTCCCAATTGGTTTTTCTCCAATACTTGAGATATTTATTGTACATGGGTAACTCATCAAATGTTAGCAGTCACCCGTTTATTTGTAGCATGGTTGATGCTACTCAGTCCTAGCATCTTCAATGCCAAGGGGGTGTGTTAGTGTGATGGTATTTTTCATCTTTTGTTTATCTCCAATGCTAGGTGAATTACCACCTCACTAGGTAAAATCATCTCACTTAGGTGAGATCATGTCAATGTCCTAAGAGTTATGATAGCATTTTGCATAGAATTTTACATGTGTGTCAGTGTGGTATGTAGAATTACATTCCCTTTCTGGAAAGTAACTCCTTTCTCCATTATGGAGGTAATGGGTCACTGTCCCCAATAGGAGTTACACAACACTTTTCCTGTATCTTTTCATTTTATCATGAATGAGTAGACCTATTTTTTATGAATGTACAATTTTCTTATGGTTCAATTATTTTTGATCTTGGACTACTTCAATTTTTGGTTCGAGTGCAACTTGTTTATGTACAATTCAATCTTTATCCTCATGGTTTTCACTTCAAAAGTACACCTCCAAAAAACTAGAAGGTGATATTTAAACCAAAGTTAATTTAAGAATCCTTATTGTCTATTAGGTACTACTTTACCTTAACAAACTATTTTTCCTAAGATGGTAGCTCCAGTCCCTCGGGGAAAAAATATTGGGCCTGTGGATTTGGCCCAACCACTTCACAACTTGCTAATCTTGGGAAGTAGGAAGAACTATAAATGACAAGTTCATAAGTGATGGGAACAACATCCCGATGAGGATATTATAGTTTTTTTCATCACGTGTGGAGTTTTAGGATTTTCTCATGAGGATGCCTCTTTTAGACTTTTTGTTGAGAGTTTACAAGACAAAGTGGCTAAGAGGTTTATATCATCTCTCACCTAATAGTATCACTAATTGGGACATTAAATGAATAAAATTCAAGGCCAAATTCAAGATGGAAAAGGATTCCCACTCTCTCCTATCAAAATTTACACAAATGAAAAAACAACCCTCCGATCCCATGAGGAAATTTGTGGAAAAATTCAACAGACTTGTACATAAAATATATGTTAATGCTCAGCCAATATATGTATAATAATAAATGTTTCTTCATTAGATGCCCAAGTTCTTAAAGTTGGATTTGCAATGAGGAGGTTTTAGTTGGAAAGTGCATTAGATGATGATCGACTAATCAATGTTGAAGATGACCTTATCATGTCATAGGAAATTGAAGTTATTGATCTACGTCAAAATTATGAAACACAAAATTTTGGTTAGTCCAGTTCTGATAAGCTTCTTTAAAATTTGGCTAATGATTTAATTATCTTGAAAAAAAAAGTGTCACAAAATATTCTAGTTAACATGTGCTTAAAGATTTCCCTAGGAGCAATTTTGGCAATAGAAATAATCTACCTATTGTGTCAACCTAAGCTTGATATGGAAGCTCCTCCTGTAAAATCTTTAGTCAATGTAGTCTATGAATTTTAAGAAACAAAATATGATGAAGTTGCCACAAGAATTTGAGGAAGTTGAAGAAGAGGAAGATTTTGAATAAATTAGAGAATATTATAATATTGGTTTTGTTGACAAATAATGAATTTGTTGGAGGATGACTGTATTGAGGTATCAAGATCAATATTGAACCATTTATTGTTAAATGATTATTAAAGGAGATTACTAAGGTATATAAGAAAAATAAAACCATGAGAGTATTCCTTTAGGGAACGAACTCATAGTAGAAAAATATTGAATCTTCCTACATGTACTCCATGTTCATCACTCAATCTATAGCTAAAATAGTAAGATATATTACCTCTACTATAATCATTTGGAAGGATTAAGAATGTTCATATCCTAAACTAACAAAAATTTAGTTTGGAAAAAAAATGTAATACTACTTTCATAAGACTCTTCTTCTCAGTCTTCTTTTTGAATAATGGATGATGTTAAAATATCTAAAGTTTATGGATTTATGAATTAATAGAAGTATTTGTAAACAAATCCTGGTCAATTTGACAAACTGTGAAATATATCAAAGCTACCAGGACAACTCAAATTGCCTCATTTTTAAAAGGAAAATTTCCAATTCCTAAAGCTGGAATCTCCCTCACAATTATTTTTAGCATCATCTGCATCCACATCAAGAAAATCAAAGCCTTTTATTAACATTATTAATTGTAGGTCATAAACTTAGTAATTATATTATTGATCCTATAGAACTTTTGAAAATGTGATTCCTGCCCAATTTTCTCAATGATAACTTGACCTTACTTCTAATAGAGCATTTGGTCAATGTTCTCAATGGAAACCAAATGAGTACCCTGGTTAGGTGAATAACATCTCGAGTGGCATACATCTTTTGGTAAGATATTATTTTAGTCTACCTTGGTCCTAGTAAGGTGATATTCAAATCTTATGGAAGCTTCATTGGCAAATAGATCCTGGCAAAAAAAGACATGGGAGGTGAGATTAAAATGGATTAGCCTCATGCTTAGGGATTCTAATATAAGGATAGCTAAATAAGTTTCTTCAAGAAAAAAAAAATTTATACAGTGTAAAAGTTGGATACGCCCATATCAAATATATTGTATTGAGACATGGGTTAGGGGAATTATATTGATCATGTATGATAAATATATTGATCATTTCTATGATTTTTTGTTGAAGAGTTTCTAAATGAAGTATGGACATTATAATTTTTAGGAAGTTCTTCTTCTTCTAGTTTAGGAGCTAATGTGGTGCTCATTTCACCCTGAAGGAAAATTCATCAATTCTCTTATAAATTTTAGTTTACATATACTCAAGGTTCATTTTAAGATACCTCTTGGAAATCAAAGTTGGAAAATACCTGGCAAATATCCCCAGAACCAGTTTTGCGGGAAGGTGAATTTTTTGGGGGTTGCATGCAAAATGCTTCACTTGATTTTCAAGTGGTGTGACAGAATGCTGCAGACACAAGACATGAGATTTGTTTCAATAAATGCGACAAAAAACTTGTTATCACGTGTCACAACAAACCTCAATGTCCTTGTTGACGCGACAACAAACTCTGTCGCGATCTGGCCTTTGCCTTCCGTGTGATAACAAAGTATTGTTGTTGCACAAACATAAATCTTGTTGTCACGCATCTGCAGCCTCTGTCCTCTGGTCGCACCTCAACAAAATTTACGTGTCACGTGTCAACAAACTCTCTATCGCAGGTCAGTAGCCTCTGCCCTCTTATGTGGCATGTGTTTACTATACTTGATAATACATATGCCCCTAGGTGGTATGAGTGAGCTAGTAGTGTTCTACCTAGTGAATAATTTCAAGGGTAGGTGAAGCTAACCCCTAAAAAAATTAAACTGTAATTTTTAGGTGAACATGTCACTGACCCATGCCAGAAAATTTGTCTTTTCAATTTTTTTAAAAATGGAATATTCGCCACTAAAATTATCCCTGAGGCACAAAGATGGATATGTATTTTCTGTCAATCAAGGACACAAATTGTCTATTATGCTTGCAAGTGTTATGCTTGAAATCCAAGTCTAGGATGAAAAATGTGTCTGGAGGTTAAACAAAACTGAATCCTTTTATATCATTTGGATAATAAACTTGGTATTATTAATCAAGTGCATGATGATTCTCCTACAACAATCCCCTAACAGTTGCCAACCATTATGGCCAATTAGGAGAATCCATTCTAATGTTATAGCTATACGAATAAGGTGGCTCTTCCTCTCCCCCTCACTCTCATCCCCCGCCATGTGAATAGAGGAACTGGCACCACCATGTGACTCTTCATAGGTTCCCTGATGGTAATAAAACTAAGTCCTTTCCCTTGGGAAAAACCCTTTGAATAATGGAATTTCTATGTATGGCTCAAAGTCTAAGTCCACTTAGGAATCTCGAGAAAGATGAAAGAGTGAAAAAGTACATTCCCAATGAAGAAATAGAATGTTAGAGAGAGAGGGAGGGGGAGAGAGAATAAAAGAGGAGTGAAATTTCAAAGACAAGAAACCTCCTTATTGACAAAGAACCTTATTTCGATGGATCTTGAGTGAATTATACATGAATGAAGTATCCTACCTTTGACCTCCTATTGAGTTGGAACACTTTGATTGCAAATTCCTCCTCCTATGAGACATGGACACACTCCAAGGATTTGAATGAGTTTTTAGAAACATTGTTGTGAGAATTGCACTTTGGAAACATGACGATCCTTTTTGAACCCAATGTTGGATTTAGCTCCATGTGAATGTTAGGTTATGGAGATAAATATCTTCACTGGAGCATGCATTACAAAGTTTCTGGAAAATACATCAACCATCATCAGTCAAGGGGGAACCGGCATTGGTTACACAGGACCGGCATCGGATCAGGAACCGAGTCAACCAGCAATCAGGTTAGGGTTAAGGCGAATCGGCGTCAGTTACCTGTGTGATGATGTTTTAATTAACTCTTGGGAATTAGATCTATTTTTAGCATTAAAGTAGATCTGTTGGATTATAAATGCATGGAAAATTATGCCCTAAGTTTGTATGATGCAACTATATAAGCATGAAAGCTAGGGTTTATAAGTATAATTAAGAGAAGGATTGAATTAGATCCTTGATTCTCCTAGATTGAGAGGATGAAGACGAAGAAGAAGAAGAGAAAGAAAGAATAGGTTACATGAAGACAGAGTGTCTCCATGGAGATGAGCTGGATAGAAGGAAATAACAGGGACATCTAAATGGTGAGAAGAGGGTAGCATATTCTACTATATTTCCTTTATATATTTATTGTCTCATTGTAATGGCTTGCATGGTATGAAAAGCACATAGTGTTTCTTCTTGTAGATCCACATGTTGGTGAGATCTTGTATTATAGATCCATGTAGATCTAGTCCTTTATTGTAGATCCATGAGATCATATTGTATTGTTGATCTATGTAGATATAGATATTGTAGAGGAGGTTTTTTTCATGTTTGCACATGTTATGTAGTGATGGAGAGACAGACTTACTTCTTGGTGCACAGTCATTGTTACACATATGGTAGACCCATGTGAGATGTCTAGTTTGTAGATCCACAGAGAACTTGGTAGCAGTTCATGGATGCAGTTGTTCATAGTTATGTGAGATCTGCTGGTGGTGTTTAGAGGCACAGTTGTAGTGTGCTCATGGATATCCATTTAGAGATATGGAGGAGAGGAGATACTCTTTGAGAGATGCATTGTACTCTTGTATTCAAGAGTTAGTTTGTACTCTTGTTGTATTATATATATGAGATCTCTATCTTTGGTGGACGTAGCCCACATTGGGTGAACCACAGTACATGTTGTGTTATGTGTATGTAATTTGTCTTAATTTGGATTATTCTAGTTTATAATTACACTAGCTGTAGATTTTGGGGAATTTTTTAGATCATGTGTGCATGATTTTGTTTATTATTAAATCATAGCACTAGTTCATGCAGTCCTGAATTCCCAACAACTATATTATCAGGAATGATTCCCTTATCCACCTCGTCAAATCACCCCCGCCACTTGTCACTCCTACAAATGGTGGTGCAATTTTTCAACTATGTTTGAACAATTATACTCATTGGAAAAAGTTTTACTAGTTTCATCTAATTCAGTATTACAAAAACTAACGAAATAACTTCATGTGACCTAGCCTTCCTCTAAGTGTTATAGCTACCCTCTCACTGATCAGATATGAAATCCCATTCATGTTACTAGTGCAATGAATAATGGAGGCCTATACCTCATCCCAATCCATTTCTCCTACATTTCTAGAATTATTTTGTAGAGATCCTTTGCCCTTTTCAATTACCAATGGAGGTTAATAGGTGAGATCACCTCCTTCTTATCCTAATGATCTACAAGCAGATCATACCTTACTTGACATGCAAGGAAATTGACATTGAACATTGAGAAGTACTTACTCCCTAAAATTTCCCACACAAGTTCTTAGAATATCTTTGTACTGGTCCACCAACCATAAACAATATACTTGAGACTAAAAAATCTGTTGAATAACCAAATGGGGGTCCAGGAAGATCATGCCTCACTAAGAGGCCTATGTGAGATTATTCTTGAAAAAATATTCCTCATTTGTTCCCTCCATTCAAAGTGATTCCTTACAGTAGATGATAAATTCCCTCAACTGCACTTCACCCACATTATAAATTTATGGGAATCTCAATTTGCTCATGAAGAAGAAAATTTTAAACATAAAATTCACAAATTTAATTCTTTTCAACATCACTTCTAGATGTATATGCACTAATAAATTATCATTGTCATCATCAAACTCTATATCTTGCATATAGCACAGGTTGTAGATATCTTCCATTTCAAGAATTTTTCCTTCAAAAATAGTGCATAAAAATTAGATGGGGGCGTGCATGAAATAACTTGATCATACAATCGATAGATAATAAGAACATTATCTTTGAGAAATTCATTCTCCTCCTTTAAGGTCTTATTCTCATGAGAAAATTCCCTAAGCCTATAATATTCCTCCATGCATTTAACCATACCTTTCAAGAAAATAATCTATGGGGAACAAAAAGTTTTTCTGAGTTGGTTTACTCTTTGGTAACTCATCAGGCTCTATTTCCTGCCTATTTTCTTGCAAAAATGTCAAGGGATGCTATTGAGCTCATATGTCTTAGCCTGAAGGGAGAGGATTTTTTCTTCTTTTTCTTCTAGAGCTTGCCAAAGTTAGAAGAGTTGCATCTTCTTTCTGCTCTACAGCTCTGTTGTAATTGTTGGAACTTCTAATTTTTCTCAGCTTCTAGCTGAGAGAAACTATGATCCTTAGCTTCAAGGATTAGATGGAGATGTGTAATTCACTCATGAGCTATTTGTAGCTAAAACTAAATTTTAGACAGGGAAAATACTTGTTGCGTAATTTTTTCAGAGTCAGGAGGATAAGTAGGTTCTCCTCCCACCATAGGTGCCTTACCTTTTTCTACTATGGGTGAGTCAACATTGGTGGTTGGGGTGTGATCAATTTCTTTCTCCATAATAGGAATAGAGGGTGACACAAATTGATGAGGAGATACAAGTGGTATCTTGAGTAGGGTCTGCATAATAGCTACTACTTCATGTTCCTTTTGAGAAGGAACATCTTCAGTTGGAGTGGATCATTGAGGGCTTGAGCATTCCTAGAGGTCTTAGGGAATTTTTTTAGGTCACTCAAAAGTGGTGGGCTCTCACTCCATGAACAATTCATACTTTAGGGCACATTTATTATGAAATTTCAACCATTTCTTTAGGGCCACGCCTCTTTCTAAAAAACTCAAGATGTTTGTAAACTAAATGTATTAGTCCCTAGAATTTTAGGTAGGAGGTACCCTAATGAAATTTATCGGTGGCCAAGGAAACAAAATCATACAAAAATGAGGTAAATTTATTTATGATTTGGGGTTTAATTTGTCCTTGGCGAAGTTGTATCATGAATTCTCAACATAGGTCCCAAAATGATCTCATATTTTCCTTCACAGGTGAAATATTTGCTTACTGATTTAATAACTTTTATCTAAGGCTCTAGTAGAGTATTCCTTTTTATACCTTTGGATTTCCTCTTATTATCCACTACTAATTCTTATTTTTCCTTTTTTCCAACTAAAAACCTTTTAATAATTTCATAATACAATGTCCTATTACTGACTGATTGACCTTCCTATGGTATTCCTGAAAGATGACTAATTACAGTGGGACTGAATGAAATTTTATTACCTTGTATAATAGATCACCATTCCTCCATATTTTTGGCAAACTCCTCTATTATTTTTGTGTTGAATTCCTCATATGACAAGAAGTAAATCAAATCAACCTGCCTTTTGAAATATTTCTACTAACTTTACATCGGTTAATTTTTCTACTAAATTGGCTGGTTCATGCCTTACTCTGGGCCCCATGACTGGTGTGTAGAGAAGGAAAGCTGAAAATAAAGGGGAAAAAGACTAGAAATAAAATGTTTACAGAGATGGAATTTGACATCATAGATATGAAATATGGTAGCATGCTCAAAACTACAATGGTCCAAGTTAGGAAATAGACGTGAAATCCATACTTTTGATATCTTGAATGATGTCTACACATTGGAAAAGGTTTGACTCACTGAAGATTCCTCATCAGAAGATACTGATCTGTAATTCTTTGCATCATCAGCATGTTTAATGTAGAGATAGGAACTGAAATTATTTTCTTCATATGAAGACAACTTTAGAGTGCCTTGAAGTGAGGAAGGTAACAATAGTGCATCATGTCACTAATGAGTCATTCATGCAATTAAACCATGCTTATCAGTTTACAAAGAATAATCACATTATCCTTCATTAAATATAATAATTCACATTACTTGGTCCATTAATTAATGTATTCTTGGTAATCATTACTTCTAAAATGCATTTATTTTCATTTACTATGTAGAGCAATTCAGGGATGGTGATCTGCATTAATCTATATTATTCAGCTCACTTAGAATCCCTTCTTCATTTCTCTCATATAATTCATTATTCATATAGAAAAAAATTTCTAGTCATTGAAATCATTTTCAACGAATTCCTCAGATCATGATGGTCAACTCTATTTCATGATAATTCATTCCATCTAGTCTTGATTCTTGATGAAAAATAGTTCATTTATTTAGCTCTTATTGTGACAATCAACCTTTATGGGGCATACAATTCAGAGTTGAATCTTGTTGAAGCACATTCTAAAATTCTCCTCTAAATGTTGCATCATGGTACAAATTAAAAACTATGTCCATTAACTAACATCAATTCTCTTCTCACTATAAGATTGGTATAAGTTCAAGACTAGCCCATTGATCTGAATGTCTTATTCAACCCTTCATATGGGCTCATTCAAAACATTTTCTTCACCTTTCCCTTGAGCTCCAAGTATTTTGAATTAAGATAAGATTTGTCTAATCTCTTTGTTTGATTATCAAACTCCTTCTGGTGCTCTATAAGCTCAAATTATTTCTCACAGCCTTACCTGCCACCAGCTGTTGGATGATTTGAGTCTAGAATGCAAATGCTTGAAAACTCATCTCATTCAAGTCCATTTTCTTAAACAATCCTTTCTCTACTGTGTTTCTGATCAGTCGGCTAATTCCTCACTTGATTGGTTGTTCTCAAGATTTTATTCTTCCCAAATTTGGCTATGGGAATACATGAGGAGGGGTCCCATAAACCAAGTCATCAAGGAGTAAATCCTGTGGTTTAATGTTTATTCAAAGGGGAAAAGGTGATTTGTAGCTCATGAACCATAGCTAGACAATTTTGCAACAAGTAAGCAGCTGTAAAAGAAAGGAAATATCTGTAGAAGAGGAAAATAATAGGAAACAGGAAGAAAGGAGAGAAGATGTGCAACCCAATCAATAGTTTACAGAGTTGATCGCATGCACATAGATTAAAACAAATAGATCATGAAATACAGAATTCAAAGCAAAGGAAACTTTCAGATCTAGATCTAGAATAACACAAAGTTTATGAATAGATCTAGAAAGAAATAAGAAGCAAAATGCACCGTTGACACAAAGTTCTCTGGAAATATCTCCTCTCTATTCCTCAGCTTTCAGAAAGCTATCAAGGGTTTCAGCTCAAAGTCTGGAACACAAGAATGCTGATTACAAATTCTGATCCTTTAACCCGTAGGTTCTTCCTCTATTTATAGTGTATAAAGGGCAATTACAAATAGGAAGCTTTAAATGAATTCCCGCATGCGGAAGCTATGAAAAGGGAAACAATAGGCAATCTTCCTCCTGGAATTCCTCTTTGCATGACATGCATGATTTATAACTGAAAAATAGAACCTTCTATTTTGCATGTCTGCCACCTATTTCCAAGTAATTGACTTCTTCAAGTAACGACTTTTAAACCAATCACTTAAGTTTTATAATTTAATTGATTGCTCAATTACTTTGTTGGAGAAAATAAAAGAAAGAGGAAAAGAAATAAGAAGAAAGTTGCAACCCTCCCAGTCTTGTTCTTCTTCCATATTCTGCATGCGGTTGACTCTTTTGCCTTTGATTCTCACCAAACTAGATCTGGAAGCTATGCATGACTGTGATTTGCTTGTGGGTATTGCCTTTGACCTGTCTTCCCTTCTATCCTTGAAGCTTTTGTAATTCTTCTTCAGTACATGCACCAGTGCAATGTTTGCCGTAAATAATTCAGACAAAACTCATCATCTTTTATTTTTAATTGCATATGAGCAATTTTAAATTCTGGAAAGCACTCTAGGTGAAAGAAAACACAAGTAAATTCAATGAAGGCTTCAACTGGAAGATTGGGAGCACATGCACAAGATTGTGGAAGGAATTTTCCATGCAATGACTTCTACATGGGCTGCGTTAGAAACAAGAGGATGAATTTTTGCCAGAAGCCTTTGCAATTATGAGAGTTGGATCTGTCAATTAAATTGGTGATAGGTTCAGGGCCTATGTCTGTATCATTGACTTCAGCAAATCTGGAAGCTATGCATGATTCTGCTGATCCTTTTCTTTCATCATGCTTCATCATGGCTGGAACAATCTTTGTCTGAGCTCTTTTTCTTTTAATTATGCCGGAATCCCTTGCAATTGGATCAATTTGTGCAGATCTGACAATTTCTTCTGATTTGGAAGATATATTCAATGTACCTGACATTGATTTGAGCACCTGTGATGAATACCTACAATTTATTCAGACAAAGATGGAGTCCATGGCATGAATACTTGATTTTTATCACCAAAATCTGCATATAAAGCCTGCTGCCCTAAAATTTGAGGTTTTGCTTGCATGCAAAGCAAGCAAAAATATTATTTAATTCACCTGGGCACATATACCAACATGCAGATGCTCAGAATGACCAAAATTAGGCTATTCCAACCCTAGGCGCCAAAACTGGAAGCTTCCCAACAGTGGAAAATAAACTTTAATGCAAAATCCTCCTTCTTTTGGCGCCAAAACCTGTCTGGGCTGCAATCCTCATCAAAAAGAATTAATTGCTTCTTTATTATGGCAGCCCATGCTTATATAATCCTCAACATACTATTTTTAATAATTGCCCTTCCTATTTCTGGCAATTTAATTAATAAACAATCATGTTTATTCACCCAAATTGGGTGCCCAATTATGCATGTTGTTGGTTGCTTTTAAATAAATTATTTTATTTATTTTTAGCATGCATCCTTGACTTCTCCTTAGCTTTTCCACTTGCATTGACTTTCCTTCTATTTATGGCACCAAAATTGGGTGAATAAACCATTAATAAATATTATTAATTGCATTGTTATTCACCCAAGGTGGGTCACATTTTTTAGCAAGGGTAATTTCCAAAAATAGGAAGTCAACTTTGATGGGAATTTCTACCCTGCACTGCAGCTCCAAAAATCCCCTCTTTCACTTAAGTTGTTTGACTTTTATAATGAGAATTTTTACCCTGCAAGGCAGGTAAGAAATTCCCGATGGTGCTTTAAGTGATTTTCTTTTATAATGGGAATTTTTACCCTAAGGCAGGTAAGAAATTTCCACCCTGCCACCTCTAATATTCCCATTGGCTTAAGTGACTTTAATGGGAAAAATTTACCCTGCCTGCAGGTAAGAAATTCCCGCTGCCTCTACCAAAATTCCCACTTTGCTTAACTTAAGTGACTTTGACTTGCATGGGTGAATAAAAAAGTTACCCTGCAGGCAGGAAACAAATTCCCATTTGCTTTAAGTGCTTTATTTTATAATGGGAATTTGCACTTGCAAGGCAGGTAAGAAATTCCCAGCCTGCCCTGCCTCTAATTTTCCCATCACCTTAAGTGACTTTGACTTCATGGGAAAAAGTACCCTGCAAGGTAGGTAAGAAATTCCCACCTGCTTGCTACCACCAATTTTTCCCATTGCAGCTTACACTCATTAATTCCAAAAAGTGTGACTTGCCTGGGAGAGGCTTTTTGTGCATGACTTCATCTTTTTTGGTCAGAAGTTTACATTTTGAGGTTGATTCCTTCTGGTGCTGCGTCAGTAGATGATCTCCAGATGCTTCAGGCAATTAAACAGACTATACTGGACAAAGAACATTGACCTAGGGGAATTTCACAGAGAAACACATGGAGAAAACTGAGAGAAAAATGCAAAAGAAATAAATAAAAGTGAAAAACGTTGCCAGAAGTTGCAGACAATGCCCTGAATTCATTCCTGGTGAAAACCCTATTGAGATGAGTGAATACTGGCATGCAAAACTTCAACAAGATTCAACCGGAGCACAATTTACTTCAAACGGGGCATTATTTATTCAATAAATAATTAAATAAAAATTTCCCGCAGACAAAACTTGGCGGAGGGATAAAATGAGTTTCGACATCTGGGTATTTGTCGAAATTGGCTCATATGATTCACTGGGAATATCCTAACATAATACAAACATCTTCTAGCAATAAAACACAAAAAGACCCGTTATTTTCAAAAAAGAACAATTTTTTTTGGAAAAAATGGGTAGTCCCAGACTTTCATCCAAGTGATAATATTTGTTATGGGAGTCGTTATAAGTCACATAACCTCATATTAACAACACTCTAAATAATAATTGCTCATATTTGATCACTCTAAGATATCAATTTCACATTCTATGACAGATTATTTTTCTATTAATCCAAATATGTTAGACATCTAAGACACTTATTAGCATATGGATTTTCATGGGACATGCAAATGACATGCAATAGTGTGGGAATGAAGTCCCTCCTCAATGAAGGTGAGGCTGCCTTTATTGAAAACCAAAACTGTATTTACACCTGTACATTCAAAATTGTATGTGGGGGGTGTTTTGGAACATCAATGGAAAGAAAAGTGAATGAGGGAGATGGAATGGAATGAAGGAAAGGAATGGAAAGGAATGAATGGAAGGAACATGCAAGAGTTAGGTAAAAACAGAGCTTAATATTGCATGGAGAAGAATGATGAAATAACTAACACAAATAAAATGGAGTTTGCATTAGTTAAACGAGAATGAGTAAAAGGGAACACACATGAGCAAGTAAATAAGCAGAGCTTGATCACTGTGAACAAGAACAAAACTTAATAACGTTGACAATAAGATCAAAGACAATATTTGCATGCAAGATTCAAACATCTAACATCTAATGAACATAAGAACATCAAATGTTACAAGAGACAATGAATGAGACACAAAGTTTGTATTTCATTAACTCCAAAATGTTTTCACAAAAGAACACAAAGTTTCTTCCTGAAACAAAGCTTGCACACAAAAGTATTTTCTTCTCCTCTCCCAAAGTCACCCTTACAAATGAGCCCCTCACTTCCTTTTATAACCCAAAAGTTGGTTACAAAGTAGTTAGGGTTTTACATGAACATTAAATAAGGCACTTAAGTGACCTTTGACTTTTTCTAACCAACTTTATTAAAAACAACTAAAAATAGAAATCACTTAAGTTATCCACAGTTTTCTGAAAGAAAATAACAACATCCTTTTCTTAAAAATCACTTTTTAAAATATACAATAATAACTAGTGCCTTATCCATTGAAATGGGGTCCGCCTATCTCAAACGTATGAGAAATGGACTCTCCCACTTCGTTAGATACCAAGAAAACTATCTCCTTGAACCGTCGGTGAAATTAGGATCTGCCACTTTTGCTAATTGAAAGGATCTAAACCTTCCCAAAGTTTCAAACATCTTTTCTTCTTCTGGAGGTTCATTTGGTCGAAGAATAGCCTCACAAAATACCTGCAATTCAAGAATCCTACTTGGCATATCATTTAAATTAACCATCTTTGATTGAGCGTTCTCAAATAAGTTCTTTAATTTGATGCACCGCTCCATTGAGACTGATGAGAAATTATTGGCGGGAGTGTACATGTACTTAAACAATTATGAAAATTTCTCTTCCACCATGTTCCGATGAACACCTTTGATTATGTTCATTTACGAGGTTGCAAGGGATCTCAGCTATGAATTCTTGAATCAAGGTGAGTGAAGTGAAGGCTTCATTGCATATGCTCTCATAATGGATCATAGAATCCTTGAGAAGTGTCTTCCTTGATTTGAGATGCAGACACCAAAGAAAACGTGTCCCTCGATGTTCAAATTCGAGAATTCCTTCAATGGCTAAAACTGAGGATTCCATACTTGTCATCTCCTATAGACTGGGAAATATCTCATCCAAATTTGATACATTAGAAACAAAATTTTCCTTGAAAGAAAGAATTGGATCAAGATACGCACTGACATCTTCATGGAGCTTAACCGCTGTTTTGATCATCTCTTGGCCTAAAACGAGAATCTCTGAAAGCCAAGTTTTAGTGACATGGCCCAATGTGTTTATTTCTTTTGATAAATTGAGAGTTTCTTCATCAGGGGCAGCCACTGCATCAGGTACTGGGAAAGTGGATGATATGGGATTTATCAGATGTTGAACATATTCCACCAATTGATTCTTTTCAGCCTTGAGCTGAGAGTTCTGAGACTTATATTTCTCAAGTCTCTTTAGCATGATATCAATTGAATCTCGAGCCATTGCCATGTCACTTTCCAATGTGGACCTCCCAAGTCCAAGTCTGGAAACTTCATAATCAGCAGATGTCATGGCATCATGCTCCTTGTCAACTTGTGGGATGGCAAGATCTACAAATCTGTTTCCATCACTATCCACCATTATTCGAGAAAGCACCTTAGGCTTCTTGGGAATGATGTCATTTGAAAGTTTGAAAAGGGCATCAAAATCAATGTCAATTGCCTTGACAACCCTCTTCCTTTTCTTTACTTTGCAATCAACCCAAAAAGGAGTATCATTCACTATTTCTGCATACAAAATCCTAGAGCTCAAAGCAACATTCTCATTGTTCTCGACATCATGAGATTCTACAAGAACCCTTTGCATAACCTCGATATCCACCTCCTGCTCATTTGGGAGATTTTGGGAAATCTCTTCATGAACTGTAGGCTCCGAAGTGTTTGATATTTGGACTACCTGCACCTGAGTGGATGCTTGTGCAAGGCATGGCTGAGGATTGTTTGTCACTAGCTTTTGAGAACTATTAACAATGTGAGTAGAAGAATCTCTACTTGAAGTAGAAAATCCTGATACATGCTCTCTTCCCTCACTGGGGCTAGGACCCTTAGGTTTTTCTCCTCGTGACACATTATTCGGTGAAGGGGATTTTGGCAACCACTCCTTTCTTACTGATTGTGTATGATTGAATGGCACGGAGGTCGATTGAGAAGGGGCTTTGGTTGAATGAAGACCTCCTCGAGTTGGCAATTTTTGTGATCCTAAAGTATGATCTTGAATTGATTGTAACTTGGCAAGTTCTCTTTGTCACCAAGATATGCTTCTTTCAAGGATCGGTTGATTCTTGCTATCAAGAGAAAATTCATCTCTTTTGGTCCAGTCAATTTGAGGCAATGGGGTAAAAGCAACTGCATCATATGAAGGATCAATAACATCTTCATCATCATTTATGAATGAATCTGGAGGGTTCTTGATGTGAAAGGCCTTGATCTGAGCAAGGGTTAGGTGAGAAAACTCTCATCTTCTTACTTCATGCTCGTCTGAACAGGCAGCCCAAAAATCTTCCATGGTAGGATTATGTTGATACTTTTCTCCAAGAATCTTCTGCATATATCCATTGATATCAAACTGGGCTCTCTTCACATATGGATGAATTGTGATGAGGGCGAACTCTTTTTCCATGAGTTGTGCACTAAAGAGATTTGGACATTGGTATTCCCCGATTTGGATTGGGAAATGAATTCCTGAACGATGCTTGTCACTGAGAAGACAATGAACTTGGAATAGTTGTCACGCAAGCTCCATTAATGCCCATTTGTCACTGACGTACTTAGGAAGTTTCCATGGAGTACCCGCAAAGCCGCTTACGTGAATGTAGGAAAAAGATGAAAATTGAATAAACCATGTTCCCCATTGGGAAATGACATTCATGGCTTCTTTGGAAAATATTTCCTCTGTATTCCTATTCAGGTTCCGAATCACGTGGAAAGTAAATGCATCATTGACCTTCTGAAATGGTGAGAGCTATTTTTGAAACTTAGTTGTGGGTAATAATGGAAAACACTATTTGATGGACCCATGACTCCTCTTGTTTTGAGTCCAGAAAATAGCTTTCTTCTTGCCACTGCATAAGTCAGATATGATGTCATGTAGAAGCATCCAGTCATCTTAACTTCGATCAATTGTTTGTGAAGGGTATCACTGATGATGGTGGCCCAATCCACAAACTCTTTCTTGGCAAGGATGATACAGATAAACTGATACATCCATGGGTGGAAAATCCTGGCAGAGGGTAAACCAAAAACTTGACTTAGGAGAGTAATCATGTCCCTGATTTCTTCCACGAACTCAATGTGGTACAGTTCTTTAGGAATCCAGTCAATTTGAGGCCTCTTGGTCACTAACCAGTTGTTATTAACCATCTTGCTCCACCTGAGGGGTTCTTCATCCCAAAATTCTTGTGTTGACTGGCGAGTGATATCCACATTCTCAGGAAAGTCAGGTATGCTGAGCAATTCCTCAATGTGCTCTGGTGTGATTAAGAGGAAAGGCTCGTGATTATCTTTAAAAATTCCTCATCTCTCAGGATCATAATGCTCACGCAAGTGATAACCAGCTCTGGACACTGCACCGAGACAGGAAATGTTGTTGCTTGGGGTAGACCACTATGGTAAAGCCTATCTGAGAATATGGTTTTGCCTTCAGTTTTCACCCATTCACAGAATTGTTGCACATTGATGTGACCCAGATTTGTATCAGTGATATTGTCATATGCTGACTTAATGGAACTGGGAGGGATGATTCCTTGGAATTCATACTTGAGTGTGGATTTGTTTGATTTCTCCACTGGCTTCCTCGATCTTCCTGCAGATTTATTAGATTTTTCAGCCATTATGAATTTTACAGAAAAATGACTCAGGCACGTAAAACAATGCAAACGGGGTCAGGTCTCAGTCTCTGAAACCCCCGTCAATGCAAGAAAAAATACTTGTTTTAATATTATTATTATTATTATTATTTTAAAAATAATAATAATAATAACCAGTCCCGGTTACAATTTTTTGTTTTTTTATTTTTTAAAAATACATGCATCACACCGAGACTATTTTGATAATTTTGACTCTGACGTTAAAAAGATTGGAGATGGGAACTTATTTATTTATTGTGACTACTCTTGGAAAATGTGTGATTTTAATTTTTCTTACACCTGAGTAATATTCTCTTGGTGTGTGGAAATTACTTTTTAAAAAACTGTTGCATTTAAATTACTTTGCGATACAAATGCTATACTTGACCCAATGCTGTGGGCTCTTGGATGCAAGAAAACAAATTTCCTTCCTTTCTTCTGATGCTTTGTGTTGGACTTTTTTACTTTTGATGACTATTTTCTTCCTTCTTTCTTTGGAAAAACTTTTTTTCATGGCTAAACTTTTTTTTTTCTATTATTTGGGATTTGCTTGGGATCTTTTTGAAACTTTTTGGACTATTTCTTTTCCAAACTGCTTTTTTTTTTTTCCCTCTTGGTGAGAAACCCTGAATTTTTCTTGCCTTTTCCTTTTTCCATTTCTTGTTTTTCTTATCCTGTGGAGAATTCTTTTCATCAACTTTGAAAATTCTTTTTTTTAAACATTAACTTATTACTTTCCCTCCCAATGCGTGGAAGGATCTTCTTTTTGTTTTTTTTTTGTCTTATTCTCTATGTTGTCCTTCAATGCATGTGGAGTAGAGCTTTAAACGTTTTTCTTTTTGTTCCATTCAATGCGTGGGATTTTTTTAAACTATTTTATTACTTTTGCTTTGATTTGCTTGAAGCTTTATTTTATGCTTTTTGGTGTTCTTCTTATGAAACAAAATTTGCTTCTCTCTTTCCCTGTGCGTGGATTCTTTGGACTTTTTTCTTCACCTTTTTGCATTGAAATGGCCTTTAATTTTTGGCTTTTTTTTCCTCCTTGCAAATGTGTGAGATCTTTTGGAACGTGGACTTATGGCTTGCAATGAATTTTTCCTTTTCTTTTTGGATTTACCTTGAGACTTTTTCTTTTACCTTCTTGACTCCTTTCTCCAAATTGATTTCTTCTTTTTGCTGACTGATTTTGGTTGATCTCCTTTTTCTTTGTTCCCTTAATGCATCATTAGATTCCTCCTTCAAACTTCTAACAAATCCTCCCTCCACATTGGTCTTCCTCTTGTTTGTAGTCATGCACATGAAAGAGACTTTTTTAAACTTCCACCAATGCGTAGCTTTTTCAACTCCTGGTGAATGTGTGGTAATTCATTGAGGGATGTGATAAAATATTACTCTGAGACGTTCCTCCAGAAGAAATTGGAAAGCTTTGCATGATTCTTTCCAACGAGTTTGATGGAAGGATTTTATGAGGATTTAGGAAGCTTTTATGACCATTTTTATTCGTCCCTGTTAAAACAACTTCCCTCTTTCCTGGGTAGTGGCATTAATTGCTAGGGGGAAGTGGGGAAATAAATTGCCAATTGCCAGCGGAAATGGCAAGGGGCTGATATTCCCCATTTTATTTCCCCATGTGGGAAATCGGGAGATTTTTTCCCCATTTGCCAATTCATTGATTTGGCAATTGGTGGAAAAAATCCCACAAGCGGGAAATTAAAATAAATTTTCCAGGAAAGGGGAAATCCGGATTCGGGAAGCCAATTTGGCATTCCCGGCAATTGGAAGCACAAACTTACTTCCCCGACAATAAAATAAAAAATTTGTCGAATGACTTTTAATAATTATTATATTAATAGTTATTTAATTAAAAACCCCAAATTTAATAAAAATTGATTTTATCAAATAAAGGATAATAAATTAATTAAATATTAATTAATTAATTAATGCATTTTAAGACCTGGTGGGAGGAGTTCTTGCCCGAAATGAATGAAACGAAGACCGGAAGGATCACAAAAAAGAGATGATCGTGATGAGGGTGATAAATCACACAAAGTAACACTTTTGAAAATTTTCAAAATTTCCATTTTTATTAATTTTGTGAAGTCAAAATTAGCTGATAACAACTGGCTCTAATTGGGGACAAGGACTTCATGGATGCAGCAATGGACCCAGACCAAAATATTGATGAACATGATCTCAAAATGATGGGGCACAAAAAATGGGATGATACAAGAGAGGAGACCGAAAGACGGGGAAAAGAAACAAACCAAAATCCTAATTACCTATGTACATACGGGGAACAACCCATTTTCAATTTTGGTATTGCTTGAGATATTTCCCACTGTAGGGAAAAGGAAAATGAGTTCCATCAGGATATGCCAAGTAATAGGTGTTATCTCCACAGAAATGTCTGATCTTGAAAGGGCCTAGCCACAACGAATCAAACTTCCCATGCTTTCCTTTTGGTTCACGTCTCTTGTCCCAGAGAAGAACCAAGTCATTGATTTGGAATTGCCTCTCTTTAGTTTTCCTGTCAAACAACCTCTTCACTTTGGACTGATGTTCCTCGATCTTGTTTTCCACTTGACTTCTTTGTTCCTCAAGCTTGCTTAGGAACATGATCCTTTTATCTAATGCATTGGTGAAGCATTCATCATCAACTGCTTGAGCTAATCGTAATGCTGGTAACTCCAATGTGATGGGAATTTGAGCATCGGTTCCATACAAAAGTTGAAATGGAGACATCCTGATTGCTCTTTTGGGAGTTATGCGGTCAGCCCACAATGCATCATATAACTTTTTGTGCCAAGTTCTTTGATTTTCTTCTACTAACTTGCGCATGATAGTAATGATGTTTTTGTTACTGGATTCTGCTTGACCATTTCCCTGAGGGTAGTAATCTGATGAATGAGATAAAGATATCCCATACCCATAACAAAAACCTATCATCTCTGCAGAAGAAAAATTTGAGGCATTTTCCGTCACGATCTTGTGTGGAATTCCATAACGAACCAATATATTTTCTTTGATGAAGTCACAGATTACCGCAGTAGATGTTTGTTTCACTGGTATAGCTTCTACCCACTTTGTAAAGTAGTCAGTTGCAGTGAGCACGTGAGTATGACCAGCACTAGAATTAGGATTCAAAACCCTGATGAAATCTAAACCCCATTGTTGAAAGGGTTCTTCAATGACAACTGGCTTCAAAGGCAAAGCTGCCAATTTTGGTCTTCCAACAAATTGCTGACAAGCTTCACATTTTGTCACCCATTTCTGAGCATCAGAAAACATAGTGGGCCAATAATAATGTGCTCACAAAATTTTATGAGTTGTTACTGGGCCAGAGAAATGACCACCACAAGCATGATTGTGAAAAGCTTCAAGCAACCTAGGTTGTTGTTCCTTATCAACACATCTGAGGAACATGTCGTCAACTCCTTTCTTGAACAAAGTGTTGTCCCAAATGACATACCTGACAGCTCTTAATTTGATAGCTCATTTTTCCTTAGCTGTCAGATTCTCTGGACACTCACCATATGTGAGAAAGTAGGCTATATCAGAATACCATTCATCTGTGGTACTGACAAAAACTACCAGTGGTAAACTTTCCTCAACTGGTTCTTCTTCAGAGTCATCTCGTGGTTCATTCTCTGTGATGAGTTGGCAGAGTCCTCTTCCTCAAACCAACTTGGTAGGCTTGATATCCAAATCATATTCCTGGATCTTGGAGACCCAATTACCTCTTTTAGATCCTAGTTCATGTTGTGTCAGCATCAATTTAACTGCGGTTTCTGGAACTAAGACTTTGGTATGTGAATTCAACACATAGTACCTGAAATGTTTCAAGGCTCTCACCACCGCGTATGCATGTCTCTCAAGGGGAGTGTAATTAAGTTCATGTTTCTTGAATCCAGAGCTCATGAATGCAATAGGAGATTCAATTCCCTCTTGATTGTGTTGAGTTAAGATGGCAGAGATTGTGTGCGGTGAAGCATAGCAATAGATTATGAAATCCTTTTTAAAATCAGGACACACCAATGTAGGGGCTTTTGCAATAGCACCCTTGATTTTTTCAAATGCCTCTCTACCTTCCTTTGACCATTTGAAGGATTCTTTTCCTTTCATCATATCAGTGATTTCTTTAGTCAGCTCGGTGAAATATGGCACGAACCTTCTCAAAAAGTTCACCTTCCCAAAGAATGAGTGGACTCCAGGCTTACTTGTAGGCAAGGAAAGATTCTTGATTGCTTGAACACGCTCAGGATCAATTTTAGTTCCCTCCTTAGAAACAATATGACCTAGGAGTTTCCCTTCCGTAACTCCAAACATAGACTTTTTTGGATTTAGAGAAATCTTATGAAGTCTGCACCTTTGCAATATTTTCTCTAAATCTCTTAGGTGATCTTCTCGTTTCTTTGAGAACACTGTCAAGTCATCTAGGTATATCACGATGATCTTGTCTTTATAATCTGTGAATGCCATATCCATAGCCCTTTGAAAAGTTAGCACCGACATTGATCAAACCAAAAGGCATTCTTCTATATGTGAAATACCCCAGGGGGTGGTGAATGTGGTTTTATGTTGATCTTCTCTAGCCACTTCAATCTGATTATAACCAGAGAAACCATCTAGCATAGATAGCATTTCTGATCCAGTTACTTCCTGCAGAATATGGTCCATGACTGGAAGTGGATAATTATCTTTCAAGGAAGCTTGATTAAGATTGTGGAAATCCACGCAAATCCTAATTTCTCCATTTTTCTTGCGAACCGGTACAATATTAGCTATCCAAGTTGAATGTCGAATAGGAAACACTATCCGTGCATCTAACATCTTTTGAACTTCATGGAATATTGTGCCCTGCTATCTTGGGATTATATTGTCTTTGCTTCTTCCTGAATGGAACTGCACCAGGCTTCAAGGGTATGGCATGCTCCATTTCCCTAGGTTGGAAAGACTTCAAGTCTTCATATGAGTAAGCCAAAACGTCAGAATATTTGGTAAGGAGGCTTATGAATTTCTTGCGCTCCTCAGGTGAGAAACACTTACCGATGTTGACCAGGTGAGGTTTATCCTTGGTACCAATGTTAACTTGCTCATAGTCAGCAGAATTCGTAGGTCCTGCCTGCTCTTTCTCTTTGATAAACCTGTCATGTTTATCAAAAAGTTCTTCAAGTGAAACCAATCCTTTTGGAATTTTATTTCCTTTGAGTTGAATGATGCCATCACCAGGATCTTTGTTCTCAACTCCTTCTTGAATGGGTGAGGTTGTCGATTCGTGAAATGTAGAATCACTTCCTTCAAAGTACAATTGTTCAAAATTATCCCTTTTTTCCAAGAAAGCAATAATTTGTTGATCATCATTGAATACTTGCCAATTTTCTGCATTGTCAGGAACACTTGGCCTAAAAACCATTTCAATGGTGTATTTGTCTTGATCAAACTCTGAATGAGGAATCATTAATGAAGCTGAGACTGCTAGAGAATCTACTTTGTCATTCTTTTCATGAGGGATGGATTTTATGGAAAAAGCATCAAAGACTTCTATCGTGTCCCACACTTTATTTCTGTAGTGTCTCAAATGATCATTCTTTACTTGGAACTGATTTTTAACTTGTTTCATGATCAACTCCACATCTCCAAAGACTTTCAAATTTTTGATCCCTTTCTCTTCTGCAACTTGGAGGCCAAGGATTAATGCCTCGTATTCTGCAGTGTTGTTAGTATTTGAAAATTGGAGTTTGTAAGAAAAAGGAAATATTTTACCATTTGGAGATATGAGCACCACTCCTGCACCAGAACCCATTGAGCAACAACTTCCATCAAACTCAAGAGTCCATATCTCATTAGAGTCTTGGCAAGTGACCTCAGGTGTATGAACTTCTGTAGTCATCATATAATTACCCATACTTGAGCCTTGGAACAGGATCTGTGCACGAGGATCTTCGGTTTTAGTTACCGTGAATTTTTCTTGAGTTTCTGGCATTAGCTTCTTCATTTCTCCATTGATAGGGATCATGGCATGAGACCAGTCCATTTGAATCTCACCACCCAAATCTCTACAAAATTTCCTGCTCAACAACATACCATATGAAGTAGGAATGTCAGCAACTAGAATGGTTACCTTAACTCGCTTATGAGGAAATTGGGCTAAAACCATTTGAGCATCTTTAATCTGCCCGATCAAAGGAACTTGTCTTGTCTCCATTGAGTAACAGGATCTGAATGTTCTCGTACAAGTCAACCCAAGAGCATGTGCTACTTTTGTAGGCATCACATTATCTGAGGCTCCAGAATCTATAATGCAATTACTTAATTTGCATCCGTTGATCAGAAAGGACACAAAGAAAGGTTCAATCTTTTCATTTGAAGGTGTAGTGGCCGCCACAATATTTTGAGTCTTCCCATCTTTGGGAGTTTTCAGAATTCCTTTGGAGGAATGATCAGTAGAGTCACCTTTGATAAACTGGACCAATTTCTCGAGTTGATCCTTATTGGACTTCAAGTACTCTGCCTGTGACATGGAAATTTTTGTTTTATTGATATGATCAATGATATCAAATTTGGGCAAAGTAACCGTACTTGATGTCTCAGATACTAGTTCTTTCAAACTTGATGATGGCACACTTTTGACCTTTGCTTCGGGCTTGGTTGATACTGATGTGGAAGAAGAAACTTTCTTCGTAGTTGATTTATCAATTGATTGACTTGACAATGGCCCTCCTTTCTGTAAGATAGTTTTGACCTTGGAAACCTCAGTCACCTTGGACTCTTTAGGAGTCTCATTTGTCTTGGATTCTTTGGAAGTTTCCTTAGTCTTAGATTCTTTGGGAAGTTCCTTGGAAACCTCTTTATCTCCCGCCTTAGTGGTATTCTGCTCCTTTTTCTGAGAGCGTGTGAAGACAATGAAGGATTGACTATTCATATCTTCTATAATTTCTTTGTATTCATCTTCTTCTTCTGAACGGTACTTGAAGAAATGATTATTACTTTCTCCCTCAGGATCTTCAACTTCAGGTTCAGATGTTCCAGAATCTGGCTCTTCCTCATCAACCTTGACGACTTCAACTTCATCATCACTTTCTTCAATGACATCACATTTTGAGTTAGTTGCGGGAGCTGCTTCAATAGCAAGCCTCGTCAGAGCACCTGCAATCCTGGATTTGTTGGGAACGTAGCCTTTTCTTGGGATGTCTTTGTAAGGAGCAGGTTTACTACTTTGAGCAACTTGCTTTTTCAAAGCCAGCACATCATTAGCCAACTTAGTGAGTATAGCTTCTGAAGCATTGGGGGTTTCTTGACTCTTTCCCTTGAGGGAAGTTTTCTTGAATTTTCCTGCCATGATTAAGTCATCCTCAATTTCTATGGCCAAGGATTGAGCAAGTTCCAAAGTAGCCACTCTAGCCCTTCTCAGCTGATAGCACACTTCTGGTTGTGTGTTAATAAAGAAACATTTTTGTCCATCAAGGTTTGGACGAATCCTGACAGGAACTTTGTTCACCATTTTGTTGAACTTAGCCATGAAATTCCTCATGGGTTCTATTGGCTCTTTCTTCACCTGAGATAGTTGGGAAAGAAGAGCATGTTCATCTTCTGTCATCTTGAATCGATCTTCAAACTTAGTTTTCATATCATTCCAATTTGTAATGCATCCATTTGGCAGATGATGAAACCAATCTGCAGCAACATCATGCAATGTTTCGATGAAGAGGTGAATAGCAACATCTTCATATTCTACTGAAAAAACAACACATGCAGTGAAGAAGGTAGAAATATGGTCATCTGGTGACGTCTTCCCATCTCTGTCAAACTTGGGAAGAATCTTCCTCGATCCTCTTGGGAGGTCATGTCGAGCTGGTAAGGCCAATGGGCCTATGGCATTTCCCCATGGTACGTTGACTGCCATTTTGGGAAAGGTGGTATGTGAAGGTAAAACAATGTGAGCAAGGACAAGTGCTTGACTGGTAGTGATTCCTTCCTTGCTTGCTCTTTCAGGACTTGATGCAAGGCTTACAGATCTACGAGGTGTGTTCTTCTTTGGAGGAGATAACTTGAAACCAAACTTTCCTTGAAAGTCAAAAATGGGATCAGATCGACCTTTAGCTTTTTCTCCTCGCGTAAACCTCTTTGCTGCCAGTTTGAAATATTTACTGTGAAGGGATCACTGGCATGTTCTGATCGGCTCTAGCCTTTTCTCTTGCTCTCTTTCTTGAGCTATTTGTGCCTGAATAACTCTAGCAACTCTCGTGGCTTGATCTTCTTCGTTATCTAGTACTGATGTGGTGAGATGAAAATGATAGTTGTTCATGTGCTTTTCCCAAATAGCTTGCCTCAAATCTGATGATATATCTTCTTGAGTATCTGCAAAAAGAAGATTTGGTTGCAAGATAGGTGGGTTACCTGTAATAGTCATACAAATTATTACCTTGGTGGAAGAGGACCGCGTCGGTGAACAATGATCAACATGTGTCCAGGAGGTCTTCTGGCCACAAGTGCGGGTGCTCTTCTTCTAAGGTCTTCAATGTAGATTTCTCTGTCAATGGCTCTATCAACAGCCACAAATTTCTGCAAGCTTTCATGGTTTTCCCAAGCTACTGTTCAAAGGTTGGCAGCAATGTCTCCTTGAAAATATTTGTCGGGCACAAGGTTCGGTTGAAGAACTGGAGCTTGTGTAGAGGGGATAGTCATAAAGATTTAACCAAGCACTGGTTAACGATTCCTGAATCCCCAGTAGAGTCACCAAAAACTGTTAGCATATGGATTTTCATGCATGCAAATGACATGCAACAGTGTGGGAATGAAGTCCCTCCTCAATGAAGGTGAGGCTACCTTTATTGAAAACCAAAACTGTATTTACACCTGTACATTCAAAATTGTATGTGGGGGGTGTTTTGGAACATCAATGGAAAGAAAAGTGAATGATGGAGATGGAATGGAATGAAGGAAAGGAATGGAAAGGAATGAATGGAAGGAACATGCAAGAGTTAGGTAAAATTAGAGCCTAATATTGCATGGAGAAGAACAAACAATAACTAACACAAATAAAATAGAGTTTGCATCAGCTAAACAAGAATGAGTAAAAGGGAACACACATGAGCAAGTAAATAACAGAGCTTGATCACTGTGAACAAGAACAACAACTTAATAACATTGACAATAAGATCAAAGACAATATTTGCATGCAAGATTTAAACATCTAACATCTAATGAACATAAGAACATCAAATGTTACAAGAGACAATGAATGAGACACAAAGTTTGTATTTCATTAACTCCAAAATGTTTTCACAAAAGAACACAAAGTTTCTTCCTGAAACAAAGCTTGCACACAAAAGTATTTTCTTCTCCTCTCTCAAAGTCACCTTTACAAATGAGCCCCTCACTTCCTTTTATAACCCAAAAGTTGGTTACAAAGTAGTTAGGGTTTTACATGAACATTAAATAAGGCACTTAAGTGACCTTTGACTTTTTCTAACCAACTTTATTAAAAACAACTAAAAATAGAAATCACTTAAGTTATCCACAGTTTTCCAAAAGCAACCTAAATAACAACATGCATTTCTTAAAATCCATTTTTAAAAACATACAATAATAATCAGTGACTTATCCATTGAAATGGGGTCCGCCTATCTCAAACGTATGAGAAATGGACTCTCCCACTTCTTTAGATACCAAGAAAAATATCTCCCTAAACCATCGGTGAAATTAGGATCTGCGCTTTTGCTAATTGAAAGGATCTAAACCTTCCCAAAGTTTCAAACATCTTTTCTTCTTCTGGAGGTTCATTTGGTCGAAGAATAGCCTCACAAAATACCTGCAATTCAAGAATCCTACTTGGCATATCATTTAAATTAACCATCTTTGATTGAGCATTCTCAAACAAGTTCTTTAATTTGATGCAACGCTCCATTGAGACTGATGAGAAATTATTGGCGGGAGTGTACATGTCCTTAAACAATTGTGAAAATTGCTCTTCCACCTGTTCTGATGAACACCTTTGATTATGTTCATTTACGAGGTTGCAAGGGATCTCAGCTATGAATTCTTGAATCAAGGTGAGTGAAGTGAAGGCTTCATTGCATATGCTCTCATAATGGATCATAGAATCCTTGAGAAGCATCTTCCTTGATTTGAGATGCAGACACCAAAGAAAATGTGTCCCTTGATGTTCAAATTCGAGAATTCCTTCAATGGCTAAAACTGAGGATTCCATACTCGTCATCTCCTGTAGACTGGGCAATATCTCATCCAAATTTGATATGTTAGAAACAAAAGTTTCCTTGAAAGAAAGAATTGGATCAAGATACGCACTGACATCTTCATGGAGCTTAACCGCTGTTTTGATCATCTCTTGGCCTAAAACGAGAATCTCTGAAAGCCAAGTTTTAGTGACATGGCCCAATGTGTTTATTTCTTTTGATAAATTTAGATTTTCTTCATCAGGGGCAGCCACTGCATCAGGTACTGGGAAAGTGGATGATATGGTATTTATCAGATGTTGAACATATTCCACCAATTGATTCTTTTTAGCCTTGAGCTGAGAGTTCTGAGACTTATATTTCTCAAGTCTCTTTAGCATGATATCAATAGAATCTCGAGCCATTGCCATGTCACTTTCCAATGTGGACCTTCCAAGTCCAAGTCTAGAAACTTCATAATCAGCAGATGTCATGGCATCATGCTCCTTGTCAACTTGTGGGATGGCAAGATCCACAAATCTATTTCTGTCACTATCCACCATTATTCGAGAAAGCACCTTAGGCTTCTTGGGAATGATGTCATTTGAAAGTTTGAAAAGGGCATCAAAATCAATGTCAATTTCCTTGACAACCCTCTTCCTTTTCTTGACCTTGGAATCAACCCAGGAAGGAGTATCATTCACTATTTCTGCATACAAAATCCTGGAGCTCAAAGCAACATTCTCATTGTTCTCGACATCATGAGATTTTGCAAGAATCCTTTCCACGACCCCGATTTCAGGAGAAATAACCTCGATATCCACCTCCTGCTCATTTGGGAGATTTTGGGAAATCTCTTCGTGAACTGTATGCTCCGAAGTGTTGATATTTGGACTACCTGTACCTGAGTGGATGTTTGTGCAAGGCATGGCTGAGGATCGTTTGTCACTAGCTTTTGAGAACTATTAACAATGTGAGTAGAAGAATCTCTACTTGAAGTAGAAAATCCTGATACATGCTCTCTTCCCTCACTGGGGCTAGGACCCTTAGGTTTTTCTCCTCGTGACACATTATTCGGCGAAGGGGATTTTGGCAACCACTCCTTTCTTGTCTGATTGTGTATGATTGAATGGCACGGAGGTCGATTGAGAAGGGGCTTTGGTTGAATGAAGACCTCCTCGAGTTGGAAATTTTTGTGATCCTAAAGTATGATCTTGAATTGACTGTAACTTGGCAAGTTCTCTTTTGTACCAAGATATGCTTCTTTCAAGGATTGGTTGATTCTTGCTATCAAGAGAAAATTCATCTCTCTTGGTCCAGTCAATTCGAGGCAATGGGGTAAAAGCAACTGCATCATATGAAGGATCAATAACATCTTCATCATCATTTACGAATGAATCTGGAGGGTTCTTAATGTGAAAGGCCTTGATCTGAGCAAGGGTTAGGTGAGAAAACTCTCATCTTCTTACTTCATGCTCGTCTGAACAGGAAGCCCAAAAATCTTCCATGGTAGGATTATGTTGATACTTTGCTCCAAGAATCTTCTGCATATATCCATTGATATCAAACTGGGCTCTCTTCACATATGGATGAATTGTGATGAGGGCGAACTCTTTTTCCATGAGTTGTGCACTGAAGAGATTTGGACATTGGTATTCCCCGATTTGGATTGGGAAATGAATTCCTGAATGATGCTTGTCACTGAGAAGACAGTGAACTTGGAATAGTTTTCGTGCAAGCTCCATTAATGCCCATTTGTCACTGACGTACTTAGGAAGTTTCCATGGAGTACCCGCAAAGCCGCTTACGTGAATGTAGGAAAAAGATGAAAATTGAATAAACCATGTTCCCCATTGGGAAATGACATTCATGGCTTCTTTGGAAAATCTTTCCTCTGTATTCCTATTCAGGTTCCGAATCACGCGGAAAGTAAATGCATTGTTGACCCTTCTGAAATGGTGAGAGCTATTTTTGAAACTTAGTTGCGGGTAATAATGGAAAACACTATTTGATGGACCCATGACTCCTCTTGTTTCGAGTCCAGAAAATAGCTTTCTTCTTGCCACTGCATAAGTCAGATACGATGTCATGTAGAAGCATCCAGTCATCTTAACTTCGATCAATTGTTTGTGAAGGGTATCACTGATGATGGTGGCCCAATCCACAAACTCTTTCTTGGCAAGGATGATACAGATAAACTGATACATCCATGGGTGGAAAATCCTGGCAGAGGGTAAACTGAAAACTCGACTTAGGAGAGTAATCATGTCCCCGATTTCTTCCACGAACTCAATGCGGTACAGTTCTTTAGGAAGCCAGTCAATTCGAGGCCTCTTGGTCACTAACCAGTTGTTATTAACCATCTTGCTCCACCTGAGGGGTTCTTCATCCCAAAATTCTTGTGCTGACTGGCGAGTGATATCCACATTCTCAGGAAAGTCAGGTATGCCGAGCAATTCCTCAATGTGCTCTGGTGTGATTAAGAGGAAAGGCTCGTGATTATCTTTAAAAATTCCTCGTCTCTCAGGATCATAATGCTCCACGCAAGTGATAACCAGCTCTGGACACTGCACCGAGACAGGAAATGTTGCTGCTTGGGGTAGACCACTATGGTAAAGCCTATATGAGAATATGGTTTTGCCTTCAGTTTTCACCCATTCACAGAATTGTTGCACATTGATGTGACCCAGATTTGTATCAGTGATATTGTCATATGCTGACTTAATGGAACTGGGAGGGATGATTCCTTGGAATTCATACTTGAGTGTGGATTTGTTTGATTTCTCCACTGGCTTCCTCGATCTTCCTGCAGATTTATTAGATTTTTCGGCCATTATGAATTTTACAGAAAAATGACTCAGGCACGCAAAATCAATGTAAACGGGGCCAGGTCTCAGTCTCTGAAACCCTGTAAATGCAAGAAAAATATGATATGTTTTATTATTATTATTATTATTTTTAAATTAATAATAATAATAATAATAATAATAATCCAGTGCCGGTTAAAAATTTATTTTTTAAAAAAAATTATTTAAAGTAAATTCACCCTAGTATTTACTAGTATCCCGCAAATTTTTACTAAGAATGCAAAATCTTCTTGCAAATGTATTGTGAAAATTGCTCTTGGAAAATGCATATTTGAGATTCTTTCTTCTTACATCTTCTCGGGTAATGCTTCTGCATGGAAATTTTAATTTGCAAAAACACTTCTTGCATTTAAATTACTCATGCCCAATGTGTGGGCTCTTTCCTTGCATGAACAAATTCTCCTTCCTTGTCTTCTGTGGAACCTTCCAAATTTTCCTTACATGACTACTCCTTTTTACTTTATTGACTAAAACTTGTATTTTTTCCCAATCTTGGTGTGCGTGGAAGGATGTTTTTTACATTTTGACCAATTATGTTCTCCAAAAATGTGGGAGATTGAAAACATTTTTATGTGCTTGGAATGTTGATTTAAGACAAATTGAAAATTTGGACTTTTCTTTTCAATGAGTGGAAATGCTTGTTTTTTTATCCAATGCATGTTACTTTCTTTTCTGGTTATGCGTGGAGATTTTCTTGGGCTTGCGTTGAAAACCGGACTTTTTTGTTTATTCCTTGTGAATGCATGTTTATTGCTTTACTTTTTTACCCAGCTTTTATTCCTCAAATTTTATGTTGTCCTTTTGCAGCTGCGTGGAGAAATTGTTCTTGTTTGTTTCTTTACTTGTTTGAACTTTTCCTTTCCCAAGGTGAATGCATTTGATCAAATTCCAACTAATTTCTTCCCAAGGTTTTTGAATTTTTTTATATTTGCATGGAATTTTCTTATTTAAAACTTTCAAATCTACTTTTCTCCCTTCCTATTGTGTTGTTTCTTTAGCTTTTTTCTTCACCTTTTGTGCGTGGAAAAGTTGTTTTCTTTGTATGAAACTTGTCTTAATTTTGATGACTGTACGTGGATTCCTTCCTGTCTCTTACTGTTTTGGCTTTTCATTTATGTGGAATGCTTGCCCTTTTACTTCTTCACACCCCTTCTGAAAACTGCATGCCTTTTTCGTGTACCTTTCTTGTCCAATTTTGGAGATGCAAAATGCATATGGTTTTAAATTCGTACTCTCAAACTTCCTTAACTGGTTTTCCTCTTTTTTTCCAAACCAATGCGTGGAGATGCCTCTTCTTGTGTAGTCATGCACATGAAAGATTTTGCATTGAAACTTCCACCAATGTGTGGAAATTCCTAGTCTTTTAACCTTTGTTGAAAACTCCTGTGTGAATGCGTAGTAATTTGTTGAGGGATGTGATAAAATATTACTCTGAGACGTTCCTCTAGAAGAAATAAGAATAAATTGGAAAGCTTCACACGACTTCTTTCCAACGAGTTTGACGGAAGGATTTTATGAGGATAGGAATTCGCAACCGTTTCTTATTCATCCCGTTAAAACAACTTCCCTCTTTCCCGGGTAGTGGCATTAATTGCTAGGGGGAAGTGGGGAAATAAATTGCCAATTGCCAGTGGAAATGGCAAGGTGGGCTAGCAATCCCCATTTTATTTCCCCATGTGGGAAATCGGGAGATTTTTTGCCCGTTTGCCAATTCATTGATTTGGCAATTGGTGGAAAAAATCCCACAAGCGGGAAATTAAAATAAATTTTCCAGGAAAGGGGAAATCTGGGTTCGGGAAGCCAATTTGGCATTCCCGACAATTGGAAGCAGAAGCTTACTTCCCCGGCAATAAAATAAAAAATTTGTCAAATGACTTTTAATAATTATTATATTAATATTTATTTAATTAAAAACCCCAAATTTAATAAAAAATTGATTTTATCAAATAAAGGATAATAAATTAATTAAATATTAATTAATTAATTATTAATGCATTTTAAGACCTGGCGGGAGGAGTTCTCGTCTGAAATGGACAAAACGAAGACCACAAAGTAAGACTTTTCAGGAAAAAATTTGAGACAAATTTCCATTTTTTTAACAATTTTGCGAAGTCAAAATTGGACAGTGAGTAAAGATGAGATCCCAACTTCTCTGGTTTTGTGTCTTGGTCTATTGGGCTCAGGGTTCAGGCAAACAAAAACAACAGCAAAAAGAAAAAGAAAAGAAAAGAAAACGACAAAAGTTTTATTTATATATATACATATCTTTTACCTTGTCATTTTTATGTTCTAGAACAAGCTTCTAGATGCTGCTCGTTGAAAGGCAGTGGTAACTCAATTCTATCCTGGTAGGCAAGGAAGGAAAGTATCCATTCTGGCAGCTCTCTTGATCGTGAAGGGCCCTTTTCAGAGTGAATCAGATTTGTCAGTGCATGCCCTTTGGTTCTTGCCTCTTTTCCCACCAGAGTACTTAGTCTTCGATATCGAACATCCTTTCTCTGGCCTTCTTGGAAAATACCTTGGGCAAGTCCTTATCAAATTCATCCTGGTGGTGGCTCATCCTTTCTTCTCTCTATGATGGAGTAAGTCTACATCAACTTGCTCCGTTCCCAGATTTATTTGCTGCATTTCTGAGGAAGAACTATCACCACATTCTTTGTTCTTATTCAGGTACTGATCATGCTTGTCGAAAGTCTTCTACTAAGGAAACTAAACCCTTGGGGATTTTGTTACCTTTTGGTTGGACTATCCTCCACTACTTGTCATCATAACCTGGATTAGTTATGCTTGTGACTGTTTGTCATGGTGGTGAATGTATTCCCTTCAACATACAACCTGCCAAAGTTGTCTTGTTCTAGACACGTGGATGTTTGTTTGTCATCATTGAAAGTCTGCCACTGTTCAACATTATCAGGGACTTTGGTAGTGGTAGACCATCTCGACTTTATAGTTTCTTGTATAAATATGGCCGGTGGTCTATCCAAATTCAATAATGTAGTTGTGACCGGCAAAGAATCTACTCTTGGAGTTCTGATTGGGTTGGAATGAATTTGATAGAGAAGGCTGCAAAAATCCAGTGTGGCAGAAAAACACTTTATCTCTATAATGCTTCAGCTCATCTCTTTTGACTTGATCTTTGCCCTCGAACTTGCTTTACTAGAAGTTCAGCATCTCCTTGGGCTTGGAGGAGTTCTTACTCCTTTCTTTTTAGCTTGCTCCATTCCTAGAAGCAATGTTTCATACTCGGGGCGTATGATCGGTGTTCTCGAACATTAGCTTGTGGGAGTATGGGAATATCTCATGATCTAGAGATATTAGTAGAACGCCGAGCTCTCTGATCCAAAAGAACAACTGCCTTTAAACTCCAGTGTCCAAAATTTTTCTTTCTTGCTTTGCTGGCTCTGGCTCTGGTTGAAGTTCTGGGCTCTAGTACATGTCTTTATCCATTTCCAAGAAATAGACCCCCACTGTTAGATTCCTAAAAAAGAAACTGAGATCTAGGATCCTCAGATTTTGTAATCGTGTACTTAGAATTATTTTCCGGCTCTAGCTTCTGATTAATCCCCTTGATAGGAATATGGGCGCAGGACCAATCCATCTTTACTTCTCCTCCCTGTTTCTTTACAAAAGTTTCTGCTCAACAACATCCCATAGGAAACAAGAATATCTGCAACTAAGATTGTCATCTTTAATCTTTTGTCAGGAAAAGCTGCCAAAATAACTTGTGCATCTTTGATTTGTCCTGATTAAAGGGGACCTTGTCTCTCCATGGAATAGCACCTTCCTATGGTCTTCGTTAGGGTAATCCCAAGAGCATCTGCAACTTTCGCTAGCATGACATTGTCAGAAGCACCTGAATCTAAAATGCAGTTGCTTAACTTGAAACCATTAAACAATAGGGAAACATAGAACGGTGCCAACTCTTTCAAAAGATGGTGAGGATTTAACACCTGCAGTGTTGTTCTATGGGGAGGAGTATCTTTGGGCTTAGGCAAAAGGCCTTTTGATGTATTGGCTTGTCCTGGTGATTGTACATATTTGACTAGCCTATTTAATTGCTCAGGAAAGAGACTCATGTATTCATCTTCTGAAATTTGAATTCTGGTTTTCTTGACATGGTCAATAATGTCAAAGGAAGGAATAGATTCAGTTACTTGAGCCACTTTTTGTGATTGAGATGAAGAACTCACCTTCTTATCTCTGGGAGCTCAATAATAAGGTAAAGGGTTTCCCCTTCTTTGTTCATTAGCTAATGCCTCAGCTTGGCGAGTTTGTGATTGTGTAATCACTGCATATGTATGACCATGATCATCTTCATGAAGCTTCTCATTGTCATATTCAAATTTATAGTTTAGGTAATTAATGTTGGAGTCGCCAGTAAGACCTACAAAATCATCATTCTTGAGCTTATCAACGTCAACTTCCTGGTCTTCTTCATTCATCTCCACGTTGTTTCTGGGAGCAACTTTAATTGCTAATCTTTAGGAACCAACAATGTGGTTCTGGTTGTTGTTGAAATTCCGAGCATAGTATTGTTGCCCTGAGCCATTTGAGCCATTTGTTTCTTCATCTGCATCATCTCATTTGCTAAATTTTGTAATAGTGAATCAAAGGTAGTAGCAGAGGATGAACTTTCAACTCTAGAAGTGCTGGTTTTTATCTTTCCAACCATGATGAGGTCATCTTCAATTTCAACTGCCATGTTTTGGGTTATTAACAAGTCAACAGGACGTGCTCTTTGCAGTTGATGGCTTACTTTAGGAAGTAAAGCATTAATGAAGAATACCTTTTGTTCTCATCATTTAGAGAAGCAGAAGCTAAAATTTTGTAAATTAATCTTTAGAATTTTGTAATAAAATCCCGCATGTACTCTTGTGGCTCCTTCAGCTGAGTCAGTTGAGTTATGAAGGTACTGGAATCTTCAATAGGTTTGAATCTTTTCAAGAATGCATCGCGCATAGTAGCCTAGTTGGTTATGGTGCCAGGAGCTATCGGGTAGAACCATTCTCCAGCCAAGTCATGTAGAGTCTCTATGAAGATTCTAACATATACATCTTCATGTTTGACTGCAAGCACTCCACAGGATATGAAAAACACAGCCAAGTGGTCATTTGGATTTTTCTTTCCATCTCTAAAGAATTTCAGAAAATTATTTTTTGTCCCTTTAGGTAGATCATGCATAGGAGGAGTCAGATTAAGAGGTCCAAAGGTTGCACCCCATGGAACAGGTGTTGCAGGGGCAAGTGGCTGATTCTGTATCATGATGAATGGAGTGCATCTTCTTTGAGAATAGACTTGGTGAATAATTATAGCTTCTGGATTATGATGAAGATGATCCAAATTTGGATGAATTTGCACTCTTCTTCCTGGTGAAAGACTAGATCTGTGGCTTTTAACTTGAGGAGGATAACTAAAATTAAACTTCTCCTCGAATCTATAAAAGTGATCAATCCTTCCTTAAGCTCTGCTAGATCGTGTGAATGGACGTTATGCCAAGTTGAGCTTATAATATAAAATGGAATTTTTGTTGTCCCCATCAAAGTCACCAAAAAATGTTGGCTATATTTTTTGCATAGCTAAAAACCTAGGCAGTCATGAGATAAAACTCCCTCATTTACCGGTGAGGCTCCCCTTGAATTTTTGTAAGCTAGCATAGTAATCACTTTTCATGATGTTGTAACTGCAGAAATGAAGATAAATATGTTAAGACACATCTTTTGATCTTAAAGGAATGTGTTGCTAATCTGGACCCTTGTTTGCTGTAATTTGTTTACTTGGGACAGAAGTTATTATTGCTTGTGTGATTGCTAATGAGACAACAGACTTGTCGTATGCTTGATGAACTCTTTTTGCTGATTGACAGCACACCTTGAATCAATTCCATTGATCCAAGGTATGTTGTGGCCTTCTTGTGATCGCTTTGTCGATTTACTTCTAAAACCAGAACGAAGTCTGAAACCAGACTGAAGGTTGATATAAAGGTTGCAGCACCTGATTACAGGTATGAATATCTGGTACGTAGATGCCAATGAAAAAGGTTCGATTCTCGAACCACACACTGTTGTAACGCTAGACAGCGTAAGACGATAAGGGCCTGGATGCGAGTGGCACAGGTATGTGAAACATAGGACGAAACGTCCTGCATAGTGTTGAATATGAATGCCAGTCAGAAAGACTTGATTGGAAACTATTAATTAAAAACTATGGGATTAAACACTAACCTACTACTAAGTTTAATCCTATACCCTAACTACTACCCTATATGGATTTTTAAATTTCATAAGGATGAAAATAGATGTAAATTCTATTAACCTATGAACTAGGCGAATAACCTAGATATGGACTATTAAAAATCCTAAACTATTCCTAACTTATGGAAGGGGACGTATGGACCCATGTGAATGGAAATGGATAAGAAGGGAAGGTTGGAAATTTATTAGGACAATAAATGACGTCCTTACAAGTTGCAGCGCCAAGTTTGGCGGGAACATGGAAAAGTTGGAGGCATCCAACTAGCTATGAAGCTAAACTATGATTGCAAGCAAAATCTAAAAAAAGAAGACTCACCAACCTGAGTCGGCAGTGGCGTGAGGAATAAGGAAAGGTAATGCATTCAATGCATTCAATTACCTTGGTCTTAGCGACCAGCTCGCCTTGGAAAGAGGATTGAGAAAGAATTGTTTGTTGTTGTGTGCATCGGGTTTTTAGTTGCTCTGCATTTTGTTCTTCCATGGTTCTGTCGAACCTGCTGTATTTTGGTTATTATCTCTGTTCTTGGAGAAGCAAAGGCTATTTTTGAGCCTGTGGAAGTTAGTGGACTGGTTGGAAAGCCTGGCTGAGGACGTCGTGGAGAGAAACAACTCCAGTGGACGCGGTTTTCTTCGAACCACAAAAAAAATACAGGCATGTTAAGCCCTTCTCCTTAAACCGCTTGCTTTTGCTTAATCGTCTCATTAAAACAACCCTGCTCTTATGATGGGGGTTTTGGTTATTTGATTTGGCTGTTATGTTGAGGTGATTTTGGGTTGAGTCATTTTCTTTTGTTGTATGCGACTTGAGCATTCTTTGCATAATGATTGAGTCGAATATACTGCCCATGCTGTGTGGGTTCGTTTCGACAGTGTTGGGGATTCATTTTTATTTTATTTTATGAGTTTGTGCTTATGAATACATTAGCTATGCGTGTATCAATTCTGAGTTCTGTGCATCCTTGTGAAAATGGAAGGATGAGATGATTTTTGTATGTCTGGTTGAACTGTCATTATAAGGATGAATACGACTTGGGTATTCTTGTGCGTTTTGAAGAAAACGAGTGTTTTTCTTACTAAAACTATTAATGAATTAAGTTTTCTCTTTTGCTGTTGGAAATCTGAAGGTAATGGTAAGTGGATTTTATTGTGTATTATGGATTCGGTCTTATGTAAATAATACTGATATGGAGATTGTTTTCTGAATTCTGTGCGTGAACGGTTTTTGAAGAACCGTGAGAATGATAGATGGAACTATTGGGTGAGTTATTTTCTCTGAGGGTATACAGCGCATAGAATATAAATTCTTGGAACAGTGGGCTTGTTTCATCGTTTTACTCTCACTTCCTTTTAAAACGATTAAAAGCCTCCGTGTTTGGTTGAAATCCATGAAAGATTTTGTTTAAAAGAATTATTTCCTGATTCTGGAACTGAGTATCTGGATATTTACCAGATAGATTAGAGTTTACTATTTCAGTCTTCTTTGGATTGGATGATGAATTATTTGCATATATATGAATGTATACCTATACGAACTGCCCTTTAGACTTCTTGTTGTTTCATCAAGACTAAACTGAAGTGGAATTCTTACTTTGAATGTTTGGAAAATGATTCTTTTTACTATTATGATGAAGCTCATAATTTCGTAGCTGGCTGTACATTCTTGTTGTTCAGGTCTAGCTGAAATGCTGGTTTTGATGAAACGATTGCTGATAAAACTAGCTGTACATTCTTGCTTGTTTATATCTAGACGTGAATGTCTGTAGAGTGAAATATTTAAAAGGAAATGATTGCGTTTAGAGGTTCTTTTGGTACTGATGCTTACGGACCAGTTGCAATGAACTCTGGTCAACTTTTTGGAAAGGTAATAGTAGTTTTTGAATACTGAAATATACTATTCAGAATGAATTATACTATTGGAATATGTCTGTTCTAAATAATGGATATTTGGTTAGACAGTGAGAAGAGGTAATATGATCCTTCTCCCTTTTATTCGATTATTGATTTCGTTTATTTCTCTTTGGACTGTTATCATTGATTGATATCACGTTTGGATTAAAATTCCCAGTACAGTTATGATGAAAGGAAAGAGAGTGTGGATGGATAATTTGAATTAATGTTCGTTTCTTCTCTCATACAGTTGGAAATCTATAATTATTATGGAATGAATTTTGTACTGCTTTGGTTTAAGCATCTGCATTTAATTGCTGTTTACTTTTCTCTTCAGCGTTTGATTGTTTGAAATCCGATGAGTTGTATGAAAGCAAAGGAAAGTAGTTCGGTTGAATTTTCAGTTAAACTCTATCTTTTGAAATTACAACTATTGTAAGGAATGGAAATTACAACATTTATATTGGGACAACAGTATGCATAATTGTGTTTTAGTTCTTACAGATGTTAATTCTGGAACTATTTGAAGGAAATTACTTCTTGTAGTAATTATTGGGAAAAAGGGGCAGTAATCCTATCTTTTCTGATTGGGAGGGTAATTAGATGATTGAGTTGTTATGCTGTTCATCCTTATCGGTACTTAATTCTTGGATGATGTTCATTTTAACGTTTCATAAAAGCAGGGTTCTTTTATTGAGACAGTTAATTAAAAGCACCTCATTTTAATGACAAGTGATTAATATGCTCAGTTCAATGAACTGACCCGTGCAAGTAATTTTGCAGATGGAACTTGAGTATAAACGAAGACATGGTTGTTTTCTGATACTTCTTTTGATTAACTGAGGATGGATTGTATTGATAGCTATTATTCCTCTATGAGGAAATGAGAAAGGAAGAAATTACATTCTTCTATCTTTATGAGTTGTAATGTTGTTTGATATAAACGAAGTCCAGTCGTTTGGGCTGGCAAATGTATAGATTGTAAAACTTATGGATGAATACAAGGAAAAGTGTGATATTTAATGGCTGTATCAATTTGATATTGTTGAATAAGATTGAGAATATAATATTATTCCTTGATTTGGAATTATTCAAATGATAGTGGATAGATTTAAAAGGAATAAACACCTATTCTTTACCTGAATACAACTTTTACGTTGGAATGTGCAATTAGTTCATACTTGGGTTAAGATGAATTTTAAATTGACAGTAAAATGGATTTAGGTGAATATGAACTCTTAATTGAAAGGTATTCGGGATTAGCTTATAAGCTAAGGAATATCAAATAACATAGGAGCAGCTGAACCTTGTATTCGGACTCCGATTGTAGCCTCGAATGTTTAAATTCAGAAAATATAGATATGGAAAAAAAAAAAACATATCTATTGTTAACAGACCTTAACTGAAGTAAGGTTATGGAGAGTAAATGAATAAACTCATTTAGAATTAGACCTCGTTTAAATGATGTATAATAAGATGGAATTCTGAATTTATTTACAGTTGTGGGTAAAACTTGGTTAAGTTTAATAGGTTAAACTTATTACGTTATCTGTAATGGACTGATTAGTCCGAAGAGTAAAGAAAGGAACCAAGAAGGGAATATGCAACCCTTCGGTATGAAGAAGGGGGATGTATATTAAGCTAGAAGACAAATTAAGTCTCTCTCTTAGCTACATACAACTGTAATGAGAACGAGATTTAAGGATCAGCAGGGCTGCTGAAAGTTGATCTTAAATATTAAGATTATAATCAAATCACACTTGAGCTGGATGTGTACTTCTGATGAGAGGATTCCGTAGGACCTTGGCACACGCCAGCTACAATATGGTGTCTTCATGAAGGCGGGGCCTTCATGACGATGCAATGTTATGGTTGACATGTTACAATGCCCTCTCGAATCAAATCATCAAGTTTACATAAGCTGGATACTAAGTTCTTAGATGGGGATAGGAATGTGATCGCGTATATGGAGTGACTCCGGAGGACTAAAGGTAACTAGACACACGGAGTCGTCTAGGGACGACACCGTATGTCTGCGTACCTTTAGTTACCATGAGTAACTTCCTATACTCGTTCATATTGCTAGTTGGGGTTAGAGCTTGACCTTAAACGGAAGGACTGGCAGAGACCAGGAAAGACCATTCTAGATAACAGACGAAGTGAGGTGAAGGACGTATTCCAATGATGTGTATCACATCTAGGAATATGATCATGCAAAGCATGTGAAAATCTTTGGCCAAAGTATCGCAAGTGCTGGTTGCGTTGTCCTAATCACCTAGTTTAAGATGCAGGATGTCAGATGAATATCAGTAACAGATATTCAGATAGGCTTCTTAAATGGATCACTTCGATAACCGGAAACGGTAAAAGAACCCGGTATATTTATTATACATTGCATGGATTAACATGAAGGATCGGTAAGTCGCCGAGTCATGAAATGAGAGATCGCTGAAACTCCGAGCCATAAAATGGGAGATCGGTAGTTCTTCGAGTCATTTACAGCAGCATATGGTATCTGTTATATGATTGAATGGCACTGAATGTGTGTTCCATATTGCAAATATGTGAACAGAGAACATTGGTTTTAAAAAGAAATTGTGTGATCCAAATTGCATTAATTGGACAGAGAACAATTATTAAAACTTGAACGTGTGTTTGAATTATATAATTCAATACAGAGATTCTTCCTCTATTTATAGTGTATAAAGGGCAATTACAAATAGGAAGCTTTAAATGAATTCCCGCATGCGGAAGCTATGAAAAGGGAAACAACTGGCAATCTTCCTCCTGGAATTCCTCTTTGCATGACATGCATGATTTATAACTGAAAAATAGAACCTTCTATTTTGCATGTCTGCCACCTATTTCCAAGTAATTGACTTCTTCAAGTAATGACTTTTAAACCAATCACTTAAGTTTTATAATTTAATTGATTGCTCAATTACTTTGTCAGAGAAAATAAAAGAAAGAGGAAAAGAAATAAGAAGAAAGTTGCAACCCTCCCAGTCTTGTTCTTCTTCCATATTCTGCATGCGGTTGACTCTTTTGCCTTTGATTCTCACCAAACTGGATCTGGAAGCTATGCATGACTGTGATTTTCTTGCGGGTATTGCCTTTGACCTGTCTTCCCTTCTATCCTTGAAGCTTTTGCAATTCTTCTTCAGTACATGCACCAGTGCAATGTTTGCCGTAAATAATTCAGACAAAACTCATCATTTTTATTTTTAATTGCATATGAGCAATTTTAAATTCTGGAAAGCACTCTGGGTGAATGCAAATACAAGTAAATTCAATGAAGGCTTCAACTGGAAGATTGGGAGCACATGCACAAGATCCTGGAAGGAATTTTCCATGCACTGACTTCTACATGGGCTGCGTTAGAAACAAGAGGATGAATTTTTGCTGGAAGCCTTTGCAATTATGAGATCTGGATCTGTCAATTAAATTGGTGATAGGTTCAGGGCCTATGTCTGTATCATTGACTTCAACAAATCTGGAAGCTATGCATGATTCTGTTGATCCTTTTCTTTCATCATGCTTCATCATGGCTGGAACAATCTTTGTCTGAGCTCTTTTTCTTTTAATTCTGCCGGAATCCCTTGCAATTGGATCAATTTGTGCAGATCTGGAAACTTCTTCAGATTCAGAAGATATATTCAATGTACCTGACATTGATTTGAGCACCTGTGATGAATACCTGCAATTTATTCAGACAAAGATGGAGTCCATGGCATGAATACTTGATTTTTATCACCAAAATCTGCATATAAAGCCTGCTGCCCTAAAATTTGAGGTTTTGCTTGCATGCAAAGCAAGAAAAAATATTATTTAATTCACCAGAGCACTTATACCAACATGCAGATAATTATCATACCAAAATCAAGCTATTCCAACCCTAGGCGCCAAACCTTGAAGCTTCCCTGGCAATGAAAAACACTCTTTAATGCAAAATCCTCCTTCCTTTGGTGCCAAAACCTGTCTGGGCTGCAATCCTTAAAAAAGAATTAATTGCTTCTTTATTATGGCAACCCATGCTTATATAACCCTCAACATACTATTTTTAATAATTGCCCTTCCTATTTCTGGCAATTTAATTAATAAACAATCATGTTTATTCACCCAAATTGGGCACCCAATTATGCATGTTGCTGGTTGCTTTTAAATAAATTTATTTTATTTATTTTTAGCATGCATCCTTGACTTCTCCTTAGCTCTTCCACTTGCATTGACTTTCCTTCTATTTATGGTGCCAAAATTGGGTGAATAAACCATTAATAAATATTATTAAATGCATTGTTATTCACCCAAGGTGGGTCACATTTTTTGGCAAGGGTAATTTCCAAAAATAGGAAGTCAATTTTGATGGGAATTTCCACCCTGCACTGCAGCTCCAAAAATCCCCTCTTCCACTTAAGTTGATTTGACTTTCATAATGGGAATTTTTACCCTGCAAGGCAGGTAAGAAATTCCCGCTGGTGCTTTAAGTGATTTTTCTTTTATAATGGGAATTTTTACCCTGCAAGGCAGGTAAGAAATTCCCGCCTGCCTGCCACCTCTAATATTCCCATTGCAGCTTAAGTGACTTTGACTTCATTACCCTGCAAGGCAGGTAAGAAATTCCCGCCTGCCTGCCACTGCCAAAATTCCCACTGGCAGCTTAAAGTCTTCCTTCCAAAAAGTGTGACTTGCATTAAAACTAGCCTCCTTTGATAAAGTGTGACTTGCATGGGTGAATAAATCTCTTTGGTGGGAAAAGTTAGCCTGTCAGGCAGGCAGAAAATTCCCATCGGTGCTTTAAGTGATTTTTCTTTATTTTATAATGGGAATTTTTACCCTGCAAGGCAGGTAAGAAATTCCCGCCTGCCTGCCGCCTCTAATTTTCCCATTGCAGCTTAAGTGACTTTGACTTCATGGGAAAAAGTACCCTGCAAGGCAGGTAAGAAATTCCCACCTGCCTGCCACTACCAAAAATCCCATTGCAGCTTACACTCATTAATTCCAAAAATGTGACTTGCCTGGGAGAGGCTTTTTGTGCATGACTTCATCTTTTTTGGTCAGAAGTTTGCATTTTGAGGCTGATTCCTTCTGGTGTTGTGTCGGTAGATGATCTCCAGATGCTTCAGAAAATTAAACAGACTATACTTGACAAAGGAATTGACCTAGGGGAATTTCACAGAGAAACTAACGGAGAAAACAGAGAAAAACGCAAAAGAAATAAATAAAAGTGAAAAACGTTGCCAGAAGTTGCAGACAATGCCCTGAATTCATTCCTGGTGAAAACCCTATTGAGATGAGTGAATACTGGCATGCAAAACTTCAACAGGATTCAACCGGAGCACAATTTACTTCAAACGGGGCATTATTTATTCAATAAATAATTAAATAAAAATTTCCCACAGACAAAACTTGGCGGAGGGATAAAATGAGTTTGGGCATCTGGGTATTTGTCGAAATTGGCTCATATGATTCACTGGGAATATCTTAACATAATACAGACATCTTCTGGCAATAAAAACACAAAAAGACCCGTTATTTTAAAAGAATATATTTTTTTTAAAAATGGGTAGTCCCAGATTTCAGGGTGAAATCTGGGGACACCAGTTGGCTCCGTCTGTGGACATCTTTACCTCTGTCAAAATGAAAGGAGTGAAGATGAGATCCCAACATCTCTGGTTTCGTGTCTTGTCCATTGGGTTTGGGGTCAGGCCACAAAAACAAAACAAAAAAAAAAGAAAAGAAAAGAAAACAACAAAAGTTTTATTTATATACAAACAGGTTTTACCCTGTATCTCAATTTCTGAACAGCTTCAGATGTTTCCCGTTGAAAGGCAGTGGTAACTCAATTCCATCCTGGTAGGCAAGGAAGAAAGTATCCATTCCAGCAGCTCTCTTGATCATGAAGGGCCCTTTCCAGAGTGAATCAGATTTGTCGTGCATGCCCTTCGGTTCATGTCTCTTGTCCCACCAGAGTACCCAGTCTCCGATCTCGAACTTCCTTTCTCTGGCCTTCTTGTCAAATACCTTGGGCAAGTCCTTATCAACTTCATCTTGTGGTGGCTCATCCTTTCTTCTCTCTGTGGTGGATAAGTCTGCATCAACTTCCTCCATTCCCAGATTTACCTGTTGCATTTCTGAGGAAGAACTATCACCATATTCTTTGTTCTTCTTCAGGTACTGATCATGCTTGTTGAAAGTCTCCACTAAGGAAACTAAACCCTTGGGGATTTTGTTACCTTTTGGTTGGATTATTCCACTACTGTCATCATAACCTGGATGAGTTTTGTTTGTGACTGTTTGTCGTGGTGGTGATTTACTACCTTCAACATACACCCTGCCAAAGTTGTCTTGTTCCAGACATGCAGATGTTTGTTTGTCATCATTGAAAGTCTGTCATTGTTCAACATTATCAGGGACTTTGGGGTGGTAGACCATCTCCACTTTATAGTTTCCTTGTCTGAATATGGATGGTGGTCTATCTGGATTCAATAGTGCAGCTGTGACTGCCAAAGAGTTTGCCTTGAAATTTCGATTGGTTGGAATGAAGTCGATAGAGAAGGCTGCAAAATTGAGTGTGGCAGAAAGCACTTTATCTCTGTAATGCTTCATCTTATCTCTTTTGACTTGATTTTTCCCTCGAACTTGCTTTACTAGAAGTTCAGCATCTCCTTGGGCTTTGAGGAGTTTTACTCCTTTCTTTTTAGCTTGCTCCATTCCTAGCAGCAATGCTTCATACTCCACCGTATGATTGGTGTTCTCGAACATCAGCTTGTGGGAGTATGGGAATATCTCATGATCTGGAGATATTAGTAGAATGTCGGCTCCTGATCCAAAAGAACAACATGTGCCTTTAAACTCTAGAGTCCAAAATTTTTCTTCTTCCTTGTTGGCTCTAGCTCTGGTCGAAGTTCTGGTTCTGGAATTTTTATCCATTTCCAAGAAATAGACCCCATGGTCAGATTCCTGAAAAAGAATCTGAGATCTAGGATCCTCAGATTTTGTCACCGTGTACTTGGACTTCTTTTCTGGCTCCAGCTTCTGATTTATTCCTTTGATAGGAATATGAGCACAGGACCAATCCATCTTTACTTCTCCTCCCAGCTCTTTGCAGAAGTTTCTGCTCAGCAACATCCCGTAGGAGACAGGAATATCTGCAACTAAGATTGTCATCTTTAATCTTTTGTCAGGAAAAGCTGCTAGAACAGCTTGTGCATCTTTGATTTGTCTGATTAAAGGGACTTGTCTCTCCATGGAATAACACCTTTTTATGGTCTTTGTCAAGGTAAGCCCAAGAGCATCTGCAACTTTAGCTGGCATGACATTGTCAGAAGCACCTGAATCTAAAATGCAGTTGCTTAACTTGAAACCATTAAGCAATAGGGAAACATAGAATGGTTCCACTCTTTCAGAAGATGGTGAGGATTTAACAACTGCAGTGTTGTTCTGGGGAGGAGTATCTTTGGGCTTAGGAAAAAGGCCTTTTGATGTATTGGATTGTCCTGGTGATTGTACATATTTGACTAGCCTATTTAACTGCTCAGGAAAGGCTCTCAAGTATTCAGCTTCTGACATTTGAACTCTAGTTTTCTTGACATGATCAATAATGTCAAAAGAAGGAATAGATTCAGATACCTGAGCTACTTTCTGTGGTTGAGATGAAGAACTCACATTCTTATTTCTGGGAGCTAAAGAAGAAGGTAAAGGGTTGCCCCTTCTTTGTTCATCAGCTAATGCCTCAGCTTGGCGAGTTTGTGATTTGTAAATACTGCATATGTATGACCATGATCATCTTCATGAAACTTCTCATCGTCATGTTCAGATTTGTAGTTTAGGTAATTAATGTTGGAGTCACCAGCAGGACCTACAAAATCATCATTCTCGAGCTGATCAGTGTCAACTTCCTGGTCTTCTTCATTCATCTCCACGTTGTTTCTGGGAGCAGCTTCAATTGCTAATCTTTGGGAACCAACAATGCGGTTTTGGTTGTTTTTGTTGAAATTCTGAGCAGGGGCAGTGTTGTTGCCTTGAGCCATTTGAGCCATTTGTTTCTTCATCTGTGACATCTCATTTGCTAACTTTTGCAATAGTGAATCAGAAGTAGTAGCAGAGGATGAACTTTCAGCTCTAGAAGTGTTGCTCTTTATCTTTCCAGCCATGATGAGGTCATCTTCAATTTCAACTGCCATGTTTTGGGCTGCTAACAAGTCAGCAGGACGTGCTCTTCGCAGTTGATAGCTTACTTCAGGAAGTAAAGCATTGATGAAGAATACCTTTTGATTCTCATCATTCAGAGAAGCAGAAGCCGGAATTTTGTAAAGTAATCTTTGGAATTTTGCAATAAAATCCCGCATGTGCTCATGTGGCTCCTTCTTCAACTGAGTCAGTTGAGTTATCAATGTACTGGAATCTTCAGCTGGCTTGAATCTTTTCAGGAATGCATCTCTCATAGTGGCCCAGTTGGTTATGGTGCCAGGAGCTAGCCGGTAGAACCATTCTCCAGCCAAGTCATGCAGAGTCTCTATGAAGAGTCTGACAGACACATCTTCATGTTCGACTGCAAGCACTCCACAGGATATAAAAAATGCAGCCAAGTGGTCATCTGGATTTTGCTTTCCATCTCCAAAGAATTTTGGAAAATTATTTCTTGTCCCTTTAGGTAGATCATGCATAGGAGGAGTCAGATTCAGAGGTCCAAAGGCTGCACCCCATGGAACAGGTGCTGCAGGGGCAAGTGGCTGATTCTGCATCATGATGAAAGGAGCGCTTTGAGAATAGACTTGGTGAATAATTCCAGCTGCTGGATTATGCTGAAGATGATCCGGATCTGGATGAGTTTGCACTCTTCTTCCTGGTGAAAGACTGGATCTGTGGCTTCTAACTTGAGGAGGATGACTAAAATTAAACTTTCTCCTGCAATCTATAAAAATGATCAATCCTTCCTTGAGCTCTTGACTAGACCAGGTGAATGGATGTTCTACCAGGTTGAGCTTATAATATAAAACAGGAACTAGCAAGAAAGCTTTGGTCTGCTAATTTGTTGTTCCCCAGCGGAGTCGCCAAAAACTGTTGGCTAGATTTTCTGCACAGCTGAAAACCTAGGCAGTCATGAGATAAATCTCCCTCATTTACCGGTGAGGCTCCCGTGTAAGATTTTGTCAATTATATTTCCTAATATCTATTTGTTGGTATTACTTTAACTATGTAGCTCATGAACCATAGCTAGACAGTTTTACAGCAAGTAAGCAGCTGTAAAAGAAAGGAAAAATCTGTAGAAGAGGAAAATAATAGGAAACGGAAAGAAAGGAGAGAAGATGTGCAACCCAATCAATAGTTTACAGAGTTGATTGCATGCACATAGATTAAAACAAATAGATCATGAAATACAGAATTCAAAGCAAAGGGAACTTTCAGATCTAGATCTAGAATAACCCAAAGTTAATGAATAGATCTAGAAAGAAATAAGAGACAAAATGCACCGTTGACACAAAGTTCTTGGAAATCTCTTCTCTATTCCTCTGCTTGTAGAAAGCTATCAAGGGTTTCAGCTCAAAGTCTGGAACACAAGAATGCTGATTACAAATTCTGATCCTTTAACCCGTAGGTTCTTCCTCTATTTATAGTGTATAAAGGGCAATTACAAATAGGAAGCTTTAAATGAATTCCCGCATGTGGAAGCTATGAAAAGGGAAACAACTGGCAATCTTCCTCCTGGAATTCCTCTTTGCATGACATGCATGATTTATAACTGAAAAATAGAACCTTCTATTTTGCATGTCTGCCACCTATTTCCAAGTAATTGACTTCTTCAAGTAACGACTTTTAAACCAATCACTTAAGTTTTATAATTTAATTGATTGCTCAATTACTTTGTCGGAGAAAATAAAAGAAAGAGGAAAAGAAATAAGAAGAAAGCTGCAACCCTCCCAGTCTTGTTCTTCTTCCATATTCTGCATGCGGTTGACTCTTTTGCCTTTGATTCTCACCAAACTGGATCTGGAAGCTATGCATGACTGTGATTTTCTTGTGGGTATTGCCTTTGACCTGTCTTCCCTTTATCCTTGAAGCTTTTGCAATTCTTCTTCAGTACATGCACCAGTGCAATGTTTGTCGTAAATAATTCAGACAAAACTCATCATTTTTATTTTTAATTGCATATGAGCAATTTTAAATTCTGGAAAGCACTCTGGGTGAATGCAAATACAAGTAAATTCAATGAAGGCTTCAACTGGAAGATTGGGAGCACATGCACAAGATCCTGAAAGGAATTTTCCATGCACTGACTTCTACATGGGCTGTGTTAGAAACAAGAGGATGAATTTTTGTCGGAAGCCTTTGCAATTATGAGATCTGGATGTGTCAATTAAATCGGTGATAGGTTCAGGGCCTATGTCTGTATCATTGACTTCAGCAAATCTGGAAGCTATGCATGATTCTGCTGATCCTTCTCTTTCATCATGCTTCATCATGGCTGGAACAATCTTTGTCTGAGCTCTTTTTCTTTTAATTCTGCCAGAATCCCTTGCAATTGGATCAATTTGTGCAGATCTGGCAACTTCTTCAGATTTGGAAGATATATTCAATGTACCTGACATTGATTTGAGCACCTGTGATGAATACCTGCAATTTATTCAGACAAAGATGGAGTCCATGGCATGAATACTTGATTTTTATCACCAAAATCTGCATATAAAGCCTGCTGCCCTAAAATTTGAGGTTTTGCTTGCATGCAAAGCAAGAAAAAATATTATTTAATTCACCAGAGCACTTATACCAACATGCAGATAATTATCATAGCAAGAATTAAGCCATTCCAACCCTAGGCGCCAAAACTTTGAAGCTTCCCTGGCAATGGAAAATACACTCTTTAATGCAAAATCCTCCTTCCTTTGGCGCCAAAACCTGTCTGGGCTGCAATCCTTAGAAAAAATAATTAATTGCTTCTTTATTATGGCAGCCCATGCTTATATAATCCTCAACATTCTATTTTTAATAATTTCCCTTCCTATTTCTGGTAATTTAATTAATAAACAATCATGTTTATTCACCCAAATTGGGTGCCCAATTATGCATGTTGTTGGTTGCTTTTAAATAAATTTATTTTATTTATTTTTAGCATGCATCCTTGACTTCTCCTTAGCTCTTCCACTTGCATTGACTTTCCTTCTATTTATGGCGCCAAAATTGGGTGAATAAACCATTAATAAATATTATTAAATGCATTGTTATTCACCCAAGGTGGGTCACATTTTTTAGCAAGGGTAATTTCCAAAAATAGGAAGTCAACTTTGATGGGAATTTCCACCCTGCACTGCAGCTCCAAAAATCCCCTCTTCCACTTAAGTGATTTGACTTTCATAATGAGAATTTTTACCCTGCAAGGCAGGTAAGAAATTCCCTGCCTGCCTGGTGCCACTTTAAGTGATTTTTTTATAATGAGAATTACCCTGCAATGTAAGCTTAACTTTGAGTTAAAAATTACCCTGCAAGGCAGGTAAGAAATTCCCACCTGCCTGCCACCTCTAATATTCCCATTGCAGCTTAAGTGACTTTGACTTCATGGGAAATTTTTACCCTGCAAGGCAGGTAAGAAATTCCTGCCTGCCTGCCACCTCTAAAATTCCCATTGCAGCTTAAGTGACTTTGACTTCATGGGAAAAAGTACCCTGCAAGGCAGGTAAGAAATTCCCACCTGCCTGCCACTACCAAAATTCCCATTGCAGCTTAAATCTTATTCCAAAAAGTGTGACTTGCATTAAAATTGGCCTCCAAAGTGTGACTTGCATGGGTGAATAAATCTCTTTGGTGGGAAAATTTAGCCTGCTTTAGAAAATTCCCATCGGTGCTTTAAGTGATTTTTCTTTATTTTATAATGGGAATTTTTACCCTGCAAGGCAGGTAAGAAATTCCCGCCTGCCTGCCACCTCTAATTTTCCCATCGCAGCTTAAGTGACTTTGACTTCATGGGAAAAAGTACCCTGCAAGGCAGGTAAGAAATTCCCACCTGCCTGCCACTACCAAAAATCCCATTGCAGCTTACACTCATTAATTCCAAAAATGTGACTTGCCTGGGAGAGGTTTTTTGTGCATGACTTCATCTTTTTTGGTCAGAAGTTTGCATTTTGAGGTTGATTCCTTCTGGTGTTGTGTCGGTAGATGATCTCCAGATGCTTCAGGAAATTAAACAGACTATACTGGACAAGGAAATTGACCTAGGGGAATTTCACAGAGAAACTACGGAGAAAAACCAGAGAAAAACGCAAAAGAAATAAATAAAAGTGAAAAACGTTGCCAGAAGTTACAGACAATGCCCTGAATTCATTCCTGGTGAAAACCCTATTGAGATGAGTGAATACTGGCATGCAAAACTTCAATAGGATTCAACCGGAGCACAATTTACTTCAAACGGGGCATTATTTATTCAATAAATAATTAAATAAAAAAATTTCGCAGACAAAACTTGGCGGAGGGATAAAATGAGTTTGGGCATCTGGGTATTTGTCGAAATTGGCTCATATGATTCACTGGGAATATCTTAACATAATACAGACATCTTCTGGCAATAAAAACACAAAAAGACCCGTTATTTTAAAAGAACAATTTTTTTTCAAATGGGTTGATAGTTATAGGAGATACCATCAGGGAACGAGAAAAATCTAAAGGTGTGAGATGAGAGATTTACTAAGCCTTCATCAAGAACAGTAAAATGTGATAAGATAACTACGACAAAAAAAGAATATCATATCGGTCAAGTACATACTTGTATCCACACAAAAGATCAAGAGCCCTTTCTTTTTGGGCATTAAAACTGATTATACAGAATAACTATTGATCTACATGAGATCCTGAATATGAAAGTACATGTCAGCCTGGCAGATAGTGAAATCGAAAAAATCATTTTTTATACTGTCTCTTAAGTGCAATAATATTATACATATCTTCGGGGTTGTCCATAAATGGCATTCAAAGAGGTAAACTAGAGGATGAAATATGGTAAGTACAATTTTCACTAGCAGGCACTTCCAGTCTTCAGTCATAGAAAGTATGCATTATTTAGAAGAATCTTGAGGATGAGTGCATACAGAGTTAATCAAAATTCACCAGGTATTACAAATTCCTCACTAGTAAGGGAGGAGCTCCAACTATATGAATGACATATGTTTTCCAACTGGGAAACATAGGTAGTTGTTTGTTATCTAGAATCAGATCATCTACAATATGAATAAAAGGCTTACATATATCCATTCAATAGACACCTGTAGTGTTGAAGTTACAAAAATGTGAACAAATTCAAATTATAGCCAGTTGATATTATCAAGACTCTGATACAGATGCTATAATCCATGCACCACAGGGAACTAAGATAGGCTAGACATGTAATAGATTCATAAACATCAGCTTCAAATTCAACACAATAGTTGCGATGCAGGACTAGATATAACCCCAACGCGATGAATTGGTATGCGGGACTTAGAAGTTTTCAAAGTATGAAGAACTCACGGTCACCAGCATAAATTTTATAATATTGAGGGTAATTGAATTATGAACATGGCTACAGAATATATGAGTTCTATACAATCAGTCAAATTATCCTATACAGAAGGAGTTTCAGCTCAGACTGTATAAAAAGGTTGAACGGCAAGGTAAATTGATGACACTCATGGAATGAATGACTATTGGAAGCACCATATTTCTTGTTCAAATAAGAAATCAATTTAGGGTGGAAGTTGTGGCTAAGCAAGGGAGTCATGAGTATTAGAGGGTAATCCAATCTACCTATTCAACATGTTTTAGAAAGAAAATAAATTCTACAAAAGAGAAATGAATTTAATGATTCATATATGGCCATCAAGCTCAGACATCCATTCTATACACACCCTAGTCAGGCTTGTCCAATAAGAAATGAACTGCCACTCCATAAACATATGAAGAGCTACAAAAATTGTGGTTTAGGAAATGATAGTGTGAAAAATTGTATCTTGTGTATCTCATACTATATAGTGTCTATCCAACAACTTGTCATAAGTATCAGATTTTAGGAAATGTTTGGGTTGCAGTCATCTATTGATGTAAATTGTAACAATAGGAGCTTACAGGGTCTCAATGTATATACAGTTATGCAACAATAAATGCAGTGTCATTTACATGATAACTATTAGCTAAGAGATGTGACAAATTAATAAAAAAAGGATCTTTGAGGTTGATAAACTTCATTCTTCATGGAGTATTAACATACCACAGCTACACAAATTTGATGGTTTTGTTTAATTACAAGATATTCCCTTAGAGAAATTCAAAGTTAGAAGGTATCAAGCCGATCAACATCAATATCCAGTAATGTCCGTGATATGAAAGCTACAGTACCCTGGTTGTTCAAAAATTACAATGTTTTGTTTTCCTAAGAGTCTAGATGGAAAGGGAATGTCAACATTTGGTTGAAGTGTTTCTTCAACAACAAGACTAGGTTGTGTTTCTTCTAGCTTTTATGTATCTTCAAGGATTTATTTTATCACAGGAGATGAAGGTTTTGAGGTAACCTTCCCCGAACGCAACAAGATATTCTTACAATCTACATAGTTTATTTTGATATTTTTATCTGATTCCATAGTGTATGTTGGGTTACCCTACCTCACATTTTTGGGGTTTTCCACAGTTTGTGTTGGTATTTGTGGCTAGGTAAGTTGATCGGATGGGATATCATTTGTAGGTCCAGTCAATAAGGCTTGTTGACCTTGGGGTCTTCTTTGATTGTAATATTTTTGCCCAGGTCCTTAAGGTACATTCTAATGTTGTTGGTATTGAAGATTAAACTGTTGAAACAATGGAATGTTTAGATGTGTAGCCCAGGATTGTTGATAGTAATTTTGTGGTACATTCCATTGTGGGCTTCACTCTTGTGGGACTTTTTGAGCCCAAGGATGGGGATATGGCCATGGTGTATTCCATTTATTTGGGACCCATTGTGATTTTAGCATATAGGAATGATTATGGTTTGACTAAAAATTCCCTCCTTACCTCTGAGCCATATACTTTAACTCAAATTCGTCTTGTGTGTTTTGTTTTAGATGGTTCAGTTGGTACCCAAATTGATTCTCCTTCAAAGTCTGAGCAACATCACAGGTTTAGTAGGAAGCTTAGAGATAGATAGATCATGATGATTCATTTTTTTACCTGGGAATGAGATCTAATTGGCCCTTAATCACTCAAGTGTGGAGAAATGGATAGCACCCTCAAGAGGAATTGATCTATCCTCACTATTTTAGGTTGTGCCTTTCAACCAAGGTAAGAGAACCCCTTTGTAGCATGTTGTTTATAGAGAAGATGGAGATATCATTCCTAATGAAAATTGTTAAGGAGACCTTGAAAAAAATATGATCAATGCAACAAAATCTAACTCCCACGAGTTGTCACTCTAGATAGTGGAGATATTCTCTTAGGCAAGGTTTAGGTTACTAAAGACATTTGGAATCCTGATTATTTTTGCATGTTTTGGTAGTGAAATTTGTGCATTTGTATGCACACATAAAAATAGGGGTAGTATGGGTAGGATTAGTTGTTTTGAGTGAATTTTATGGGAGGTGAAGTAGGATAAAGTTGATTATACCTAATCTTTGAGAAATTTTGCAAAATGGAAAATAAACCAACAGAATGCCATATATCAGATAAAATACTTCTTTAACCAGAATATGTGCTTCAATGGAGGCCCAGATTATCACTTTTTCATACAATCTAAGAGATTATAACACGAAGGCTTGAGTTTTAAAACCCCAAAAAAACATCAAGATCTGAGTTGAATCACGCCTGAGGTACACCCAAAGGCTTGCAGACAATATTTGTCAACAAATGAGAGAAAAGTTATTTTAAATCATTTATTTCACTCCCAGATGAAAATCTCTTCTGAGAAATGAAATTGCAGATGCCATTAAACTATCACATGGATTGAGATCCTGTGTGATTGAGACAAATTTTGACACAAGATTGCAACAGGAACAAGAAAAACTATTTGCAGACATTCAGAAGTAAAGGAACACATTTTGCATAAGATCCACACGAATAACTCGATTTTGATTAAATTTATCACAGGGGAAACTTTCTAGAAAAATATCAGAGCTTGTCAATGGTTTTACACTCACAACCACCTCGACATGATTAAATTCAATACAAAAGAGATATACAGGTTTCTCAATCAGCTTCTAAAAAAGGATGGGCTCTATCAAGCCTTTTTTCTATTAGGAAAATCAGTCCCGACCCCTCACACTCCAACCATTTGCACGATAAATTTGTGCCATTTATAACATTTACAACAGATCTTTTCCCCCCAAAAATCCAGACATTGAGTGCCACCAGTGCTTGCCATGATCACGATTCTGATTCCCATAATCAGATCTGTAAAAAGTCGTCAGGTGCTCAAGGGGGAAGATCTCTTCGAAAATCTCCCACATTTAACTCCTTCCTCTAACAAATCACTCTTCCTTCTATTCACAAACCACTTCCGCCCCTAATCTGTCAAATTTGGTTCCTTGCGTGCTCGGGAGAAGAAAAATGAAAAATCATATCGAGCCTGATAGTTTAGACCATTTTAATGGTGAAAGACGTCTCCCAGATCTCCCTCACCCAAACTTATATATCCAAAATTTACTCCCCTCCCTGTTTGGCATGTAGGAATTACCAAGAAATCATGAAGACTCACACTTCTAGTAGCGTTTCATTAAAAATGGGGGGAAAATTAGATTCATACTCACAATTGTCTTTGATCTCTACTTTGAATTTGGGCCGTCCACGTGGAAGATTCAATTTTAAAACAGGCCCGGGGGGGTTCCTTTGACTTTTTAACAACCTTTTGAAAAATTGGAAAAAAAAATTCCATTTTTGAAAAAAAATTCCATTTTTCTTCGCACCTCCGTCCTTGAGAAATGAGCCTGACATGTGTCCTGAGGTGGGTCCCAAAGGAGCCATGGCCAAATTATGATACTTCACCTCCCTTTTGAAAAAGGAAAACATTTCTAAGTTTCCCTCGTAGCTCCGCCCTAAAATTTTCCTCCGTAATTTCTATTTCATTAATGTATGTCTTAGGAATAGGATGTTGTTAAGTGTAATTAGTAGTAGCGTCCAGTAGAAGATAACGGCGCTGCCAGTATGGTGCCGCCAATAATGTTGAGTACGGTAACAGTCAAAGTACAATAGGAATGTTGTAAAAAGTAAATATTTGTCGTAAGTGGTCCGGTAATGTTAAAATGTCAAAGTTTGGGTAATTAGAGAAGTAGGGTCCACATGATTAGGAATTAGAAATATTATATTGGTAATAAGGACAAGGAGTGAGGTCATAAATATTTTGTATATTTTTTTTGTAAAAAGTCTAAAAATGTGGAACCCGTGTAAAATGATAAGGTTTATCTTATCACATAAGCTTACATGTACAGATAAGAGTTAAGGTACTGGAATATGATTCGTCAAGTGGATTTCTGACCCTATCCTAGAGATAAGATGGATAAGCCTGGAAGTTCTATAAATAGCGAGGTCACCCCCCTCATTTAGGATAGAAGGAAGTAGTGAGAAATATTGTAGGAAGTGTGCAAAGGAAGCCATCAGTTTAAAGGTGTGTTGAAGAAGCCAACAAGAGGTGCAATTGTAAAGTTTCTCCCATAGTCTTGGTGAAAGGCAAGTGAAAGTACCTCATGGGTGAGATTGCCTAACAATTTCATGTCCGAATATCCCCGCCCCTTTTGACTATTTCAGAATTGCCATCATTATGTCTTATCATAGTCAATGGTATTCTTGTGCATCTTGTTGTTTTGTTTCCAGATTACATCCACCAAAATTTGAGCATTCCTAAATAATCATAGCACGAGGAGCTCACCGGTGAAGAATTATCATAGTCCGGATTGGTGATGACAGGATACTGAAAAAATTCGTGATTTGAAGCAGCTTGAAGCTTAGCAGAAGGTGCCATCGGTGTCAGAGTCCGAGGCAATCTCCTTTGGTCATTGAAAATTCTAAGCAAAATTGATTCTATTCAGTGAGCGGATGCCTCCAAGTGTCCTCCTGGCGATTCTTTACAAATTAAACTCAAGGGCCGGTCCTCAGAAACATGCACGGTTCTTCCACGTGTACCAGGCCTCTCAAAACCTTTTGGAAAAAAGACTAAAGTATGGCAAACCCCGGCAGAGGCCCTTCACGTGTCTTCCTGGTGCAACTCCAAGGCCAAACAAGAAGGTGAGTCTTCAAATGAGCACCGATCCTCCATGTTGGAACCATGTTTTGGGTTAAAAATGGAGGAAGAGTCCACATAAGTTCCTTAGGAGTGCCCCGCCGAAGCCGTAGATGAAATAAAAAATTAACTCGTGGATATTGTTAGGGTGAAAATAAGAAAAAATCCCCCGCCACTCAAATTTTCTTTAATCAGATCTCCTGGTGGGGCTGCGGGGTGACATTAAAAAACTAATTTTTTCCAAAGTAGCCAAAAATAAACAAGTTAAAAAACTTAAAAAACCACCACACCCCCATCCAATTAGAAGTGAGCCACATTAAGCACCAAAAGAACCAATTAGATTTGAGCGGAGCTACGGGATTCTAATTTGCCTTTTTGCCAAAGAAGCAAAAAGTGATAATTGGAAACCATTTACCCACCATCCCATGACCAAGAGAGCCAAAAGAAGCCACATGACCGTCTAATTCCAAGGAATAATGGTGATAGGAAAAGGATACCCACCATGCTAGTCAAAAACACAGAAATTCACGATTCATGCCCAGAACCTGATTTTTTTCGATAAGGATGAATTGGAGTTTGAATGACAAGATAAAAGTGAATAACAGATGGTTCCGAGCATCTTTCAACCATGGGTGAAGATTGGATTTTCAAAGGAATACAAATGTAAATTTATGATTCTTGAGCTAATATCCATGATCGGGGCAAGATAGGGAAAATGGAAAAGCCCACGGATTTTGATTGAAATTAGGGAAAAAAAAAGGGCAAACTCGGAGACATAAATTCAAGGAGCTGGATACATGAAAATGGATTCTGAGAAACAATTAGAATCATTTCAAATGGAGGTAGAATTTGTAGAACACCCGCATCAAGAGACAAAAATTTTCAGAACACCGCAAATCAGAGGAAAACAATGGCCAAATAAAACTTTATAAATCTGAGCACCCCAATAGGTTCTTCAACAAGAGAAGAAATATGCATTGGTCTATGACATGCTTTAGTTCATAGAGAAGACAAATTTCTATCTTATCTAATGGGAATTCCTTAAGCCCATGTTTTTCCTTGCATCGTGGGTAGTAAATGAACAAAGGATCTGTATTCCTGGATTTTTACCTATCCATAGTTGTATTGAGTTGAACTAATAGGTATGTTCTCAAATTTGTAATTTCTTCCCGTATTTTGGATATATCGCCACTAGTCATTTTTCCTTTATGCCTACAAAGTTTGGGGTGATTTTGGGAGTAATTCCTATAGAGGTTAATGATTTCTCTACATTCTAGTTTGTTCATGTCCCCCTTTCCCATAAGATTGAAGGCTTCTTGTGTGTCTTCATCCAATCCTTTGAGGAATAATTTTTTGAGAAGATTAATATCTAGACTAGTACCACACCTCATGTGAAGGAAGAGGAACCGATCAAGATAATCTTCCACACTCTTATCTTCCTTTTGGTGAATTTGAAAAATTTCTTCCTTTCTGTCTCGGAGTCTTGATATTTGTCCAAGAAAATTGTTTCCATCTTCTGCCAACTATGGATGAAGTTAGAGGTTAAACACATGAACCATCTCACATGTGTGTCTTTTAAAGTGGATGGAAATAACTTGGTCTTCTATGAATCAAAATTATAATAATAGGTTTGGCAAAGGACCTTGAATTCAAAAAGGAATCAGTTAGGATCTTCTAAGACTAATCCCCGGAAGATTGGTAAAAATTAGGGGGATATATTTTTCATAGGATCCTAATCATTAGGATCCAATTGTATGGGATAGGTAAACATTCTTCCAATTGGAGGGTTCCCATTTTCTACACCATTGGGTTTATATACTTCATCATCCATCCTTCCTTGGTTAGCAAGTTGTTCCATAGGTTGGTTTTGAGGGGGTTTTTGAAAATTTATTCTAATGAATCTACCTCTATGGTCTCTAGGTCTAAACATAAAATCCTATCATACTGAGGATAGTTCCCTAACTATTAGCACTTAACTTGATTGTTTGTGTTCCAAATACTCCCCGGTTAAAGCATACATGATATTCTATGTTTCACTACAAGGTCTTCATTACTTCATATAGAAAGACCTTTATGGAAATAAAATTTTAGAATGGAAACTTACTAAACACCAGTTATCACTTCTAGCTAGAACTTTAACCTTTGATAACACCTTAACGGAATATTTCCCCATGGAAATGATGCCAAAAATTGACGAGCGTCATTGATACTCACACTTTAGTTACATCATATGTTTCTCATTTCCAGGGTGGTGTCCATGGTTGTTTGCAACAAAGGGAACAGTACGGAATTGTTCTCAAGTACTTTCATTAACCTGAAAAAAATTGAACTGAATACTATACTAACTACAATCAGAGAATGAAATGGATTGAAAACAAAAGACTATTCGAATGTAGAATTAAAGGTACTGAAAATAATGCAATGCTGATAATTCAAATTCAATGCAACATAACAAAAAGGAAATGAACAGTAAATTGTCCCTTCACATTGGGGAGGAGTGGCCCTTGCTCCTTCCCTTCGATCTGGTGCAATGTTGCAAGTCACACAAGTAAAGTTTTTTCCTTCGAATCTGTAACTTTATTGAATTGAAATTTTCTTTACAATGATTAATCAGATTAACTAACTGAACTCTCTAATTCTAATACATTGCTCTTTTATATCAGAGTAGTCCTAGTCTCTCTGAAGGAGGACTAATTATTTGAAATTAATGACAACTACTTAACTGGAAAATACCTATAACAATACTGATTGTTTTAAGAAGTTACAATCGTGGAAGGATTGATCTATGCCGTGTTTGGATTGAATTCCTCCTGTTAATTACAGATGAGGCCCGTAATTGACTCTTTTGAGACGGTCAATCAGTTTCAGAAGATATTCTAGATCCTGAATTGATTCCTTATAATCATGATGATTATAAGTCCATAAATGTTCGTCTACATCACGTCTTCAAGCAACTAGAGTTAAGTTGGGATTGCATGGACCTCATAATCTGCATGGAGGTTGAGGTAGTAGTACACATTTCATACTTATGTCATTGTGTTAACTGATGTGCCAACTACATTAACTCATTATTCAACCACCTGAGCCATTCGTCTCTTTTGCTTGAGTTCCTCATTTCAAGTGAGTCCGAATTAGTGATCTGGACGAGTCCTGCGTTACTGCAAAGGCGAGTCCTGCGCTAGTGCATGAGCAAGTCTTGCACTAGTCTACAGCTAACTCCTGTGATGACTCAAGATATACTTTTCCAAATACATTGTTAATACTCATGAAGGTTCATTCAAGCCATATTTGAAGAAGTAATAATGAGATGAAAATAATAGAATATGCACAACCTTTCCTTTCAAAACATAGTAAAGTATTAATTATAAAACGTCAATATTATACATAGTGCAAAATGATACCAAGGTAACACAGGGTTTCACATGGGATAAAACATGTAGTATCGTAGTCCATCACAAGGGGAAAATGACATCTAATGTAAGTAGTGTCTTTATGATCATGTATGAGAGGGATTTCACAAATATTAGCAACATGAGGTGTGGAATATATTGTAGCATCATCCATTGAAGAAGGTGTTACAAGGGCATTGTGTGTTATGACATGGGTAAAAGGGAATATATGCATAGTATTTAACTAAGGATGCCTGAGAAGGATATTATAATTGAGACTATTAAGCATAAGATGAGATCGAACATTAAGAGTGTAAGGTCATATGTATAAAATCTCTGGGTAGAGAAATGATTGCTCCCATGACACTTATTAGATTTGAGGCGTCATTGAATCATAAACCATGACATACTTTTTAAAGTAGAAGGAGTTAAATTAGAAGTAAAAAACCCTATTTGATGGATAAAAGAGATGTTACATACATTAAGACTAGATCCATGACCAATTAAGGAACACTTAACAAGCACATTATGAATGTAAACATGAAGATAAAATGAGGGAGCTTATTGATGTAACTATGGGGATGGTATAGCCATTGAACATCAAATATAGAGAGCAAGTAAAATTAGGGATCATCATGGAAATCTATGATGTTCAATTCACGAACACCGTGTTCACCATATATGGTATTGTAACCATATATGGGATGAAAATCTGTAATCATATGATTGAAATAAATAAGATATATTAGAAATATACAATATACCAAAGTACAATGATGAACAAGTGCAACCAACAAGAGGATAAGAGTGAGTTAGCTAATATATGGTTGTTTAGACTTGATCTGGGCTGGAATGATGGTGGAATAGGCTCAATATAGACTGTATGTGCTTTGTCTAGAAAACAATGATCAGGTCCTTGAACCAGTTATATTACATGGACTAATGGTGACTGAAACCATAGAAGGGGATAAAGTAAACTTGGGCTTACTGAGTGTTATGAACTAGGCGCTAGTGTTCTAGTAATGGGTGAAAATCTAGTTCTATCCCATATGTAGCTATTATACATAACACTACACCATATCACTTCAGAGGGAGAGGGAGGGGAGGGGAGGGGAGGTTACATCCACTTAATGACTATGTAGGGTGTCAGTGTTTCACACACATACCTACATAAACATATGTGTGTGTGAGTGATACACATGCACACAGGCTCACACACACACATATATGTATGTATATGTATATATATATATGCATATATATATATATATAATATACTATACCTCATATATATCATGCCAATGTGATTTTCACTGAGTACTTGCACTACATGGGAAGAATCATAGAGTATCATATTGTGTGTCCCAACTCCCAGTAAGATACAAACGACATTTTATTATGAGGTACAACAATCAAGATCCCTATACATGCACGGGGAAAAATTTATGCTATGTCCATATAGAGGTAGGTCTCCTGCATGTGCATGTGTGTGTGTGTTTGTGTAGGTGTGTGTGTGTGTGTGTGTGCGTGGCTTTCCTTCCTGCCTATGTGTGTGTTTGTGTGCACGCGCGCGTGTGCATGCATGCGTGTGTGTGTGCCTATGTCTGTGTGTGTGTGTGGTGCGCGTGCGCACAGCGCATGTTTGTGTGTGTTCGCGCACATGGTGCCTACATGTGTGTGCATGAGTGTGTGTTTTTGTGTCTACGTGTGTGCATGTAAGTGTGTGAGTGCATGTATGTGGGTGTGCATGGACATACATTTATGTGTGTGTGTGCGCGCGCACTTATGTTTGTATTTTTCCATGTGTATGCATGTGCATGTGTGTGTAATCATGTACATGCACGTGTGTGTGTGTGGGGTGTGCATGTGTGTGTGTGTATGCTTTGGTGTGATAATTTGTTTGCATGTGTGTGTATGAGCTCGTATGCATGTGCACATGTGTTTGTGTGCATGTTTGTATATGTAGGTGTCTCTAGGGTCTTGGAGATCAAGGTGAGAGATGGATGAACACCTATTATCTATCCATGTTTCTTCAAGTGCCCACTCTAGATGCACTCTCACTTGGATTAGTTTGACTATGGGATACCTTTCTAAATATAATAGTCACCCTCTAAATATATCTATATTTATAAGTAGTTGAGTGCCCTTTAGATAGAAAAGTGACCTTTCCCATATATATATATATATATATATATATATATATATATCTATATATATATATATATATATATATATATATATATATATATATATATATATATATAGATATATATATATATATATATATATATATATATATTGGTTTTAGTACTCTATTGCTTACCAAGGCCCTACCAATCGAGGTCATTTAAAGGTGAATCCTTTTTTCCTATCCCTTCTTTATTATTAGAGGGGTGGGGGTTGTGTACATCATATATCTAAGGGATATCACCATATACATACATACATGCATACATACATACATACATACATGCATACATACATACATGCATACATACATACATACATACATACATACATACATACATACATACATACAGACATACATATATATATATAGATAGATATATAGTATATATATATACATACATACATACATACATACATACATATATATATATATATATATATATATAGACATACATACATATACATATATATATACATACATACATATATATATATATATATATATATATATATATATATATATATATATGTATGTATGTATGTATGTATGTATATAACCTTACGATCTATACCTTCATCACCTCTCCTTTTTCAATTGAGTGGAGACTAGACCTTATGTGTAGATATACCTACTCTCTCCCCGTAATTGATAAATAAATTGATTGGATCCCGCTCCTTAGAAAAAACCCATATCCATATAATATTAAGGTCCCTATATCTATATGATGGGTCAAATAATATCTAATCTATAATTTTCCATATATATCCCAATCATTCAGAAGATGACGGCGTCCATCTTATGTAGTTCTCATGTCATGCAATTGTTTAATCTAGATATATATAATACTTGTGAAAGAATATATCAAAGGGAAATAACCACCTACCTAGACATGGGCCTTACCTACATATGGATTAAACCCTTCATTTTTTTAGCCCTCCTATGTATGATCCTTTTTTTTATAGCCCACCTTCTTGGATCAAACCCATAGATTGAAGTCTAGAAACCTAATTAATCCCCCTTGACTGTTAGCACTTCATGGTAGATGGTTTTAGGTGACATAAATATTCTTTGCGCACAAATCTAAGGGTGACATAGAGTCAAGTTATATTACTAAATTTCTAGCTTGCATAAAATTCTGAAATATCCCAAATTCACCCCCCAGAAAATTTGGTCAAGACAACCCCGCACATAGAGAAAATATGAAGGGAAAACGTTTCGGACCTACGAGCTCGCATTCCAGAATGAGGCAAAGGAAAAAGTCAAAGTTTGAACCCGAGTCAAAGCCAAAGCGGGGAAGGAGGAAAAGGTGAAAATTTTCCTTTTCTCAAAAGGCAAGAGGAAAAAGAAGCAATCCCCAGCAACCAAAAGGGTGCCACGTGTCCAAGCGGGAGCTTCGGGGCCATTGCGGGAGTTTTTGGATTTTGTGTTCCACGGAAAAAGGGGAAAAGATAAATGCTGGACCCGCATGATTTTCCCTAATCTGGCTGCCACATCATTATCAAAAGGGGACCCATTTTTCAAGTTGTTTTCCCACCCTCCTGTATGGACCCGATACAAACTTTGAAGGGGCATATCTTTCGACTCAGGGCTCGAAATATTGCAAATCTGACACCGTTGGAAAGATCTCGGCCTCACCCATGCCATGGAGGTCTGAAACTTTAATTTTTGAGGAGGTTAGGTGAAGGAAAATGGAGGAAACGTCTTCGGGCCTTCACTGCAGGATCTATCTATCTCAACAACCAGATCGGATTTGAGCTGTTTCTACCGTTTCCTCTTCCTTCAAGGCGCCGAACCAAGGATCGATGCAGTAAAGATGAATTTGGGTGGAATATTTTATCAGAAGCATTAACACCAGTGGTTGAGCTTCAACCCACTTTTCCCGCTTTCCCTCTCTCTTTCTTCTCTCTGATCAAATCTATAAATACAGGGGCAGGATTCATTGTAAAGTTGTTGTTCATTCTTCTTCCCTGCCTCCCCTCTTCTTTTCTTCCCCAGGGTCGAAAATGGAGTCTGAACCTCCTTTCATGGCTTTGTAATGGCATTCTCTTGCCTCTTGCCCACTAACGATGTACTGTGTGAACTTTTGGAGCAATAAATTCTGTTTTGTGATGCATCTGTCCATCCTTTGCTTATTTTATTGTCTCTCCTCGCCTCTCATCGTTGCAGGGTATACTGTGCATATTCTGATGTTTGTTGCAGGTCCTGGGAGCTGTGTTTAATGGGTTTTGAAGTGGTGTTCTGTGTGAAATCTATCTCTGGTCTGTGGTGCATCTTGTCCACCCTCTCCTCTGCTCACCTCTCTCCACTTCAGGCAGCTGAGATTGTGACCAACACTTCCCTTTTCTTGGTGCTATCACCTCGTTAGTGTAGGATTTCCCTCTTTATGCACTTTCTCTCTCCCTGTCTCCTTGGCATTGTTAGGATAGGTGTAGTTAGACGTCATTTCTGCATTAGGAGTAGTTTAGCATTAGGATCAGGAAGAAGAAGTTGGCTTTCTCTGGAGGGCCATCTCAAGTCCGCAAGTCCCACAGCTTGAGAGATGGTCCCATGTTATGCAAATCACACCAAATGACCCTGCCTTAGAAAAGCAGATCCATAACTCATTTGGGGGTGCTGTGATTTCACACTAACAGTTTTGGCATGCCCGGTGGGACAGGTCTGAAGCACCTTACCACTTCACTTCATCAGGTTTGATGTGCTCTTGGTGAAGATTTCAGCCTTTGGAGGCACTTTCAAGCACATCTGGTGACTCCATCTGGTCAAAAACCCATTCTCTGAGTTGCAGACCTTTTCCATCCATTTCCACTCATTTTCATCCATTTTCTTCTTCCATCTCTTTCATTTTCTCCCATTCCATGAGGTTGTGCAATCATGACTTCATTCCCTTCATGGAACTCACACTTACAGCAATACAGTCCACCTCCAATGTATTTCCCAACTCCTCCAGATCAACATTATGATCAGATCCAGAACCATTATGTTTACCCATATGAGCAGTGTCAAAACCAATTTGGCTATGAAGCTTATCAAGAACAAGGGGATGCATATGGTGGTGATAGTTATGCAGAGGATGCTGGTCTACTGGAGAAGATTCAAAAAATGGAGGCTGGCATGGTTCAATCAAGGGCAACAACTCAAATGAAGGCTTTCAGAATTGGTTGCAGGGCACCTTGTCCATGGGAAGGCCCTTTTCCAAGACATTACAGCCCTCAGGAGAAGCTTGACTTCATGGTTGAAATGTTGCCCCAACTTACACAATGGACTGAGGAGATTGGGGCTTATGAGCAAAGTGTGGGACAACCTTGTCAATGGGTAAGTCAATCACCAGCTCCCTGTCTTTCATTTTCTCTTCCTCAATCTTTATCATTTCAGCAGAGGCAAGAGTCAAGCTTCCCACTTGCTGCCCCAAGTGTTGATTCCATTTCTCCATTCCCTAGTCTTCCATCCCACCTCAGTTTTCTGCCCTTTTCCCTTCCAAATCCAATCATCCCCTCTACAAGAGCCAAAAGAAATCCACCTTCCCCTCCCACCACAAACAATTGCAAACAACTAGTTGAACCCCAACCCACCACTCCTCTTGCTTTCCCAAGTCCATGTTGGGAAGAGACTCCAAAAACTAGTCAAGGAGAACATCAAACAGAGGAACCCAACAGAGAAGAAATGATAGAAAATCTGAAGAGTTGGGCTGCTAAATTTGAGTTTTCAAAGGTTCCCTTGTTGGTTAAGCCTATGGAGGAGGCTGAGGTCAAGCTGCAAGTGGTGGAAGCTCCAGCTACAACACAAGCAGGGGAAGAAGGAGCTACTCCTAATCCAAAAGAAGAGGAGTACATTCCAGCTGTGGAGGAGGACCATACAGTTTCAGAGGCTCCAAGTGCGGAGCAGGCCATAGAAGAACCTTCAGTTCTTCCTCCCACTTCATCCCCTTCAAGCTCTGATGTTGAGGAAGAGTTTGAGCTTTCAAACTTCATGTTTGAGGATGAAGGGATCCATGGTGAGTCAATTGTAGATCATGAGGACACCATGAAGGAGGTTGAGCACTGCAGCAGGACAACAAGGAGGCAGATTACCTGTCTGACTTGGAGGATTGTCTTGATGGAGGGAGCCCAGGAGATCACATCATTTTTTCCTCCATCTCTCACATCTTCCAAGCACATGAGCCTGCTGCCATGGAGGATAACATTCAGGAACAATAGCCTGCACTTCATAACAGCCCTCTGGAACCAAGATTGGAAGACTTGACTCTTCCATGTTCTTCACAGGAGAAGGAAGAGAAAAGGCAGGAGGATGTCATCATCTCTCTCACACCATCCATCCAAGAAGGTCCACAAGAAGACTCCATTTTTGGAGTTGAATTTCAGAGAAATGGGCACATCCAAAGGATCAGACCGTGCCCAATCAGGTACTTGGCTTCATTGGAGCCAAAGGAGAAACCAAAACCAGTCATGCCTACTTCAGGGCATGAGGATGAGCATCAAAGTACCAAGGGTCACCATCAATACCTCCAGAATTCCAATGTAAGTCATCTTGAGGAGATTGTTTCCATTGATGTTGATACCTTGATGATTTTGGTGGAGGACCATTTTATTGTAAGTTTTTCACTCATCCAACCAGCCATTTTTCAGTGCCAAATTAGTTGCATGGCTGCCATTTTTGAGGAAGGGAAGCTATTTCTCCCTGCCAGTTGCAGGCTTTGTTTGAGCTCCCTTTGCTCTTGGTTAGAGTAGTGTAGGTAGGTTTGTTTTCAGCAGAAGAAGTGCTTTTGCACACTCTGCATGTTCCATTTGGAGCATGTATGATTTTCAGTTTGTACATAGTTTTTGGTGTTGTATTGCTCTTGCACAGTGCATTCAGTTGGATTTTGGTGAAGTTCAACTTCAAGTTTCAGTGGGTTTCCAAGAGGCTCAGAGGGTCAGAATTTCAGAGTTCAGATCAGAATGTTTATCAGGCAGACTCCATGCCCAATGGATGCTTCAAGGCCACTGGTCTCTTCATCTAGCAGGTAGATGTCCCCGTGAGTCACCAAATTGTTATCCCAAATTCACCCCCCAGAAAATTTGGTCAAGACAACCCCGCACATAGAGAAAATATGAAGGGAAAATGTTTCAGACCTACGAGCTCGCATTCCAGAATGAGGCAAAGGAAAAAGTCAAAGTTTGAACCCGAGTCAAAGCCAAAGCAGGGAAGCGGAGGAAAAGGTGAAAATTTTCCTTTTTCAAAAGGCACAAAGGAAAAGATTAGAGCGCACCTCCCCAGCCAACAAAAGGGTGCCACGTGTCCAAGTGGAGCAGCGGGGCCGTGGGAGTTTTTTGGATTTTGTGATTCTCATGAAAAAAGGGAAAAAGATAAATTGCGGACTTGTAGGCCTGATTTTTGTTCCAATCTAGCTGCCACGTGTCCCATATCAAAAGGGGACCCATTTTTCAAGTTTTTTTCCCACCCTCTTGTATGAACCTGATACAAACTTTGAAGGGGCATATCTTTCGACTCAGGGCTCAAAATATTGCAAATCTAACACCATTGGAAAGATCTCGGCCTCACCCATGCCATGGAGGTCTGAAACTTTAATTTTGAGGAGGTTAGGTGAAGGAAAATGGAGGAAACGTCTTCGGGCCTTCAATGCAGGATCCATCTGTCTCAACAACCAGATCGGATTTGATCTATTTCCACCGTTTCCTCTTCCTTCAAGGTGCCGAACTAAGGAATCGATGCAGTAAAGACGGATTTGGGGGCAGATTTTATCAAAAGCATTAACAACATTGGTTGAGCTTCAACCTGATTTTCCCACTTCTCTCTCTCTTTCTTCTCTCTGATCAAATCTATAAATACAGGGGCAAGATTCATTGTAAAGGTTGTTGTTCATTCTTCTTCCCTGCCCCCCTCTTCTTTTCTTCCCCAGGGTCGAAAATGGAGTCTGAACCTCCTTTCACGGCTCTGTAATGGCATTCTCTTGCCTCTTGCCCACTAATGATGTACTGTGTGAACTTTTGGAGCAATAAATTTTGTTTTGTGATGCATTTGTCCATCCTTTGCTTATTTTATTGTCTCTCCTCACCTCTCGTCATTGCAGGGTATACTGTGCATATTCTGATGTTTGTTGCAGGTCCTGGGAGCTGTGTTTAATGGGTTTTGAAGTGGTGTTCTATTTGAAATCTATCTCTGGTCTGTGGTGCATCTTGTCCACCCTCTCCTCTGCTCACCTCTCTCCACTTCAGGCAGCTGAGATTGTGACCAACACTTCCCTTTTCTTGGTGCTATCACCTCGTTAGTGTAGGATTTCCCTCTTTATGCACTTTCTCTCTCCCTGTCTCCTTGGCATTGTTAGGATAGGTGTAGTTAGACGTCATTTCTGCATTAGGAGTAGTTTAGCATTAGGATCAGGAAGAAGAAGTTGGCTTTCTCCAGAGGGCCATCTCAAGTCCGCAAGTCCCACAGCTTGAGAGATGGTCCCATGTTATGCAAATCACACCAAATGACCCTGCCTTAGAAAAGCAGATCCATAACTCATTTGGGGGTGGATTGACTAAATATTTTTTGACATAATGAGTCAATGTGCTTCACAATGTAGCGGAAGTGCACTCTCAATAAAAGGATGGCCATGAAATATACATTAGGAGACATCTATTCAATGTCAATGTGTTCTGTGTGCATTAATACTTGTCCACCTAATTATGATCACATGATATAATACAATCACAAATACATGGGATTAAGTCTACTTAGTTTATTACATGTGATTATGCATCAACAACCCTTGCACAATAATATGATCTTTTGGCAAGTTAAACAGAAGGGGCCCATTTGGCATAATTGACACTACCCATTAATAAAGGATCTAGTGAATTGAGGTAAGATATCCTCTCCTGTCCAAATTAACTATACGTAAAGTCAGGGTTCTAAAGAATATTCATCGAGTTCTAATTTGATCCAGTTGTGTACAGGATTGTGATATGTACAATCAAAACTAATGTGCACTTCTATTGTGGCATCACCACTAGTCTTGCATCTGAAATCATTGCTCTTCATTAGGGTTTAGTTTGATTCACATATGTGAGGAACTCATGCTCTACTATGATCCTCAATACCCTAACCATTGAATAATATTAAAGTAATCATTAATTACCAATATGATAAGCATATGTAAGTGCACCAAGTTGGGGGGCCAAAAGGGGGTCTTAAGTGGACGCATTTTTCTGAAAAATAAAAAACTTCAACTTGTACGAGTTTTTTGAAATAGTTACACTCAAAATTGGAAGATGTTGTAGAAATATGAATCGTAGCATTTTGAGTCTAGTTTCTAAGCTACTAAATTTTATTGAAAACGGATAAGTTTAAGTGGGTCAAATAACTAAAATACCAACAGGTGCTCCTGTTTTTGTTAAAAAACATAATAGAGTGACTTTCGTGCCCCCACCATTTTTTGAGCACCATTTAGTATTTTTGAAAACCCTTTGGTAGAAAGATAGCTAGGAGCATCTAGTTTGTGTTAGAATTTTTTTTAGATTTTTTTAGCGAATATTTTTTTATTTATGATTTTTCTAGTACATAAATTTTATGTTTTGAAAAATAACGGAGCTCTGACCGTGCCCCCCCTAACTACCTCAAAAAATATCAAAAATTAGATTTTTTTTGAATATGTATAGAATTATGCCTAGTTTGTGCCTAAAATTTTTTTATTCAATTTTGATGAGTCAAAAAAAAAAGATACACGAAAAAAGATAGACATGTTTAAACTTCAAAAAATAGCTATAAAAAGGCATAGTTAGAAAATAAATAATATGGAAACCTTGTATTTGTTAGAAAAATTGAAAAATAATATTTATACAAAGAAGAAACTCTGCTTTACATCGTGGTATAATTTTTTTAAACAAATCGATCATTTGATGTTGATTTATCATGGCGGAAGTTGGATTTTTTACATTTTTCTGCAAAAACATGTGGTTTGTTGTGTTTGTGCAGGTCCATGCCTCAGGCTTGGGGATCCAAACCGGATCCCAAGCCTTGAGGCATGTGTTGGAAAAGGTAAAAAGCATAACGCGTATGCATTATAATGCATACACATTATTCTTTGTTTATATATTGCGCCCCCCCAATGTCCCTTTCATCTCTTTCACGGGATTTCTGCATACATTCTGTTTGGTCTGCAATTTTCTGTACATTCTTGCATGATTTTTTAGTAGTTCATTTTGTCCCCTACCCCACTAGTTGATTTTTTCTAATCATGGGTGATAAAATTCGAGCTAAGGACAAGAGGAAAGTCAAGAACAAGACACCAGAGCAATTGGAAGAGATGAGAATAAAGAAATTGAAGAGAATGCAAAAACTTCGTGCAGGGCAAGGTACATCTGCTATATCAAATGTAGCTAATGTATTAGAATATGGGGATGAAATACATAATGAAAATGTAGAGAATAAATTTTGCAATGAATAATGATATTGAATTGAATGATAATGTTGGTATGGATGAAGAAATTGATATGAATCCAATTGTTGAACCCTTACCTGAGAATCCAAATGTTAACCCCGAAATTTGTATGAAAACACTGAATGAAGAAAGTAACCTTGTAAACGAATCTTCACCTCTAAGAACACCTCCTTCCATTTTGCGAAGAAAACCAATTCACTTAATTGAAATTGATGAAAACATTATAAAACCAATGCCTAACAAAATGTCTGAAAGAAATGCGAGAAGAAAAGCTAGTGGAATTTGGGATAATTACTTTGAGAATTTAAATGACACACAAAGATGTCAATTATTTGTTACATTGATGAAATTAATTAAGATGAGACCTATAATGAAGACCCTGGGGTTAAGAACATCTAATGTTGTTGATCAAAATGCGTCAATTGTTGAAAACATACATAAAGCATACCAAACTGTAGGTGGCAAAAGATGCACCAAAGATAGTAATGCTACACGGAGTGCACTTATTAATTGTATATTAAGTGATAAAACAGTTAATAAATGTTTGATTAGAAAAACAAGCAGTGCTTTGAAGCTAAACAGAAAAAAACTAATGAAAGCAATAGAGAGACGTGAACGTCTTGAGTCAGTCAATAACACTGACTATTGGGATTTCTCTAGCAGACTTCCATGAAAAGACAAGAATACATCTGATATTCTAAAAGAATTAATTGTAAAATTTTGGAATGAGAACACAAGGGTGTCACCGAATAGAAGAGATACAGTAAAAAGAAGAATAGGTTCTCGTAATCGTGAATCGTGTGCAAAACATTTCTTAGATATGACTCAAACACAATTGTTCTCTAAGTTTAAGAATGAAAATCCACAAATTAACATTAGCCAAAGATTCTTTGAAATGAGCAAACCCTTTTATGTGAAAATCAATCACTCACGTACCACTTGTTGTTGCAGGCATCATGTTGAATTTTCAATGCATTATGATGTTTTTTGTCAAATACGTCGTGTTTTGCATACTGACATCATGTTGCAGGAGTGTGGATTAAATGTCCCACCAAAATCTTCAAGGGAATTTATTCTGACAATATTTTGTGAAAAATCAACTAGACATTTTTTTATAACAAAGCATGTTTGGATGGAACGTGCAATGTATGTGGTGGCTTGCCAAATCTGAAAAGTTGTATCCATGAGGAGAGTACAGATTCAATAGGAAAATAATTGGTTGGTTTCACCAAATATAAATCGGTGGCATATCAATTAAAATATGGAAAATAATCTAAGAGGTGTGAGCTTGTTACAAAACAATTACCTGTATCAGAATATATGGTCAAATTCAGAGAGAAAAGTTTTTATGAGTATGCAAGGCACACACATAGAGCTCGATGGTTGGATGAACAATTCAAGTTAAGCAAGGACACATTCCCACTTGGTACTATTTTTTCAGTAGTTGACTTCACAGAGAATTACACATTGCAGCCACAAATGGAGGTTCAGTCTCAATATTATAACTCAGTGCAAGTTGTTATTTTCGTGCATATAGCATTCATGCACTCTCCAGAAAGCACTGAGAAAGATCAAAAAATATTAAGAGAGTATCATTTCTACATCAGTGATGATCAGACACATTCTACAGAATATGTACAAGGGTGTTTCTAGGTGTTTTATGTGAACTTGAATGAGAGGAACATTAGTTTTGATCAACATTACATTTGGTCAGACAACTGCACATCACAATTCAAGAATGCACAGATGTTTTATTGGCTAAGAAGGATGCACAAAGAAACAAATGTACAACATATCTGGATTTTTACTGAGGTAGGGCATGGAAAAGGAGAGCATGATGGTGCAGGAGCATGTGTGAAAAGAGCACTTGCAAGAGAAGAGTTAAAGTTCAAGGATGGTGCTAAATTTACAGATGCAAAAAACATTGTTGATTGGTGTGTCAAGAATATGGGCCATGAATCTCAAGAGAGATCAATGGTTCGTATATATTTTTGGTTGATAGAGGAACAACATTTGGAAAACTTTGAAGATTGTATGACAGTTGCAGGATCAAGTGATATGCACTCATTCCGTAGTTCAGATGCAAATGCTTGGACTATTTATACTAGGTGCATGGCATGTTTTTGTATATCATGCATTGATTTTGTGTAGAATGAATGTGATTCACAACAGTGGGTGGATGAATGGACTTGTAGACCTCTAATTCCACTCGACACACATCAAGTTCCATGAGCATTACAACTTGCAGGGTCTTCAGATCAAATGACAACATCACCTGACTTTGACCAAGTCTCTGATTTAGTGCAATAAGGTACATACATATATGCACATGCCATGTTTTAGATTTATAAAATATTAAATGGTCAACTCTTAATGTATTTTAAATTTGACTGAACAGTTTTACTTTGCGATATAGAGCACGTTTTTGCAGTTATTGCGATGGAATTTAATGAAGAGGGAACAACTACTTCTTGTCTCGTTGTGTAGAGGGGAATTTTTTTTTGACTTCCACAGTCATTGATGGTGAAGACCTTGAGTATCCCACTGGGTCAGTGGTAGTCACTGGAACTTGGCTTCGATGATATCCTATCAAAAAATCAAACATTTGGTTGTTTGAAGACTATGAAGTACATCGAAAGATACTTCACTATTCACATTTGGTCCTTGCAACAAATATTAAATTGATCAAATATCGAGGTCGGCCATTAAACAAGAATCTGTGGAAGGTTCATGAATCAGATCATGAAGCAATTCTTGCTACTGTCAAGAGTAGAGTTGATCCTTGCGGTTCATTGGATTGAATTTGCAAAGGTATGTTCTTCATGAATTTAATTTGAATATTTACTTAAATGATTTTGTTTAAATTTTGTATGATTTAAAATTCTATTTAATTGCTTACTAACATGTTTATGTAGGTTAGTGGTGCCAAAAAAGCTTCCACCTTCACGTGGTTGGCACTGTCAGTAGAGAATTTATTATTCTCGAAGCCAAGTGAAGCTAAGAGAAATTAAATATTAGAAAGGAACAACAAACAGAAATTCTCATTTCATTTCACCACCTATATTGTATGAACCACCTATATTATTCAGGTGATTGGCAATGGACAACCTTACACTGACTCAGACTACAGTATTTCGTGCGTTTGCAAACAATAGGACAACGATAGAACCAAATGGAGATGGATAAAACCATGATAGGATTTCGTAGAGGGCCCTGACATGGAGGTTTTGGATCTGACGAGACGTCTCTAGGTGCCACGGAGTCTGAGAAATCACGTCAGTGTAGTCCCTTAAGAGCCCTAAGACCAAAACATGCTATATCTTCGACGGGTGATTTCTTGGACTCCGTGGCACCTAGAGATGTCTCAGATCCAAAACCTCCATGTCGGGTCCCTCTACAAAATCCTTTCACGGTTTTATCCATCTCCATTCGGTTCTCTCGCTGTCCTATTGTTTGCAAACATGTGAAATAGTGTAGTCTGAGTCAGTGCAAGGCTGCCAGATGCTATATTTTACAAACGGTAGCTCATGGGACCAAACCATCTATGCCAACACGTTCGGATGGCCAGGTGAATGCTAGTGGAGGATTTTTTTTGGTTCCCTATGCTCCCCGTGCTTTCGGGCTACCTCGTCCGGGCGTAGTCTCTTAAGAGCCCTGAGACCAAAACACGCTATATCTTCGACGGGTGATTTCTCAGACTCATGGCACCTAGAGATGTCTCATCAGATCCTAAACCTCCATGTCAAGGCCCTCTACAAAATCCTATCGCAGTTTTATCCATCTCCATTTGGTTCTCTCGATGTCCTATTATTTGTAAACACGTGAAATAGTACAATCTAAGTCAGTATAAGGCTGCCAGACGCAATACTTTGCAAACGGAAGCTCTTGGCACCAAACCAACTATGCCAACATGTTGGGGTGGCCAGGTAAATGCTAGGGGAGGATTTTTTTTGGTTCCCTATGCTCCCCGTGCTTTTGGACTACCTCATCCGGGCGTAGGCCCTTAAGAGCCCTGAGACCAAAACACGCTATATCTTCGACGGGTGATTTCTCAGACTCTGTGGCACCTAGAGACATCTCATCAGATCCTAAACCTCCATGTTGGGGCCCTCTATGAAAAATTCTTTCGTAGTTTTATCCATCTCCATTCAGTTCTCTCGTTGTCCTATTGTTTTGTGAAATACTGCAGTCTGAGTCAGTATAAGGCTGTCAGACGCAATACTTTGCAAACGGAAGCTCTTGGCACCAAACCAACTATGCCAACACATCAGGGTGGCCTAGTGAATGCTAGGGGAGGATTTTTTTTGGTTCCTAATGCTCCCCGTGCTTTCGGGCTACCTCGTCCGGGCGTAGGCCCTTAAGAGCCCTGAGACCAAAACACGCTATATCTTCGACAAGTGATTTCTCAGACTCTGTGGCACCTAGAGATGTCTTGTCAGATCCTAAACCTCCATGTTGGGGCCCTCTAAAAAATCTATATGTGGTTTTATCCATCTCCATTTGGTTCTCTCGTTGTCCTATTGTTTGCAAACACGTGAAATACTGCAGTCTGAGTCAGTGTAAGGCTGCCAGACGCAATACTTTGCAAAATGAAGCTCTTGGCACCAAACCAACTATGCCAACATGTAGGGTGGCCAGGTGAATGCTAGGGGAGGATTTTTTTGGTTCCCTACACTCCCCGTGCTTTCAGACTACCTCGTCCGGGCGTAGGCCCTTAAGAGCCCTGAGACCAAAACACGCTATATCTTCGACGGGTGATTTCTCAGACTCCGTGGCACCTAGAGATGTCTCGTCAGATCCTAAACCTCCATGTCGGGGCCCTCTACAAAATCCTATCATGGTTTTATCCATCTCCATTTGGTTCTCTTGTTGTCCTATTGTTTGCAAACACATGAAATACTGCAGTCTGAGTCAGTGTAAGGCTTCCAGATGCAATACTTTGCAAACGGAAGCTCTTGGCACCAAACCAACTATGCCAACACGTCCAGATGGCCTGGTGAATGCTAGGGGAGGATTTGTTTTGGTTCCCTACACTCCCCATGCTTTCAGACTACCTCATCCGGGCGTAGGCCCTTAAGATCCCTGAATGACTAGATTGGCTTAAGAATGAATTTGATAGGGGAATGTCTAAGAACACACGGGAGTTATCAATCGCCTAGTAAATCTTTCTTGTTTAGTTCTGAATGGGAGTCAGCTGGCCTACGGCTTAGTGACCTTCCATTCATTGATAATTTATGCTATGATAAACCCATGGATGCTTTCAAAAGCACCTTCAAAAGGATAGGGGTAGTCATCAAGCCATAGTGAAGGGTGTGATGTGATTTCCAAACAACTTGAAATACCTACAGATTTAGAGGTAATAACATGAATTGGACAGGATTAGACAATCAAGAATCATTGAGTGTCTGAATCAGAATGTCATTGCATCTGGAGACATTCTCAAGCATTGGAGTAATGTATATGGAGAGACATTCTCAAAATATCAACAGATGAAAGGCATCAAATTGTGACGACTCTCAGGTGTTTTAACAGGGGAGAAGACTAAGAAGCATAGAAGAATGTAGTAAGTGCATGATAAGATAGGAACCAGTACAAAGAGACCATGAGCAAGAAGAAGCGCAAGTAAGGTAAATACACATATACACATTGATAAATTGAATGAATAATTACTCAGATTAGGTAACTCTTTATATACATACATTATATAAATATTGATTTCCAAAGTTTGATGCATATTATACATTGAAAATGCTAGTACATGTACATCACCAATAAATGAAAAAATAATCCATAATGTCTTAAATATTGTCAAGTGCACATCATATTAGTTTCATGCAAAAATAATCTCAGAAATGTAAGGTCTCATACAAAAATATCAAGTTCCAAATAGTATTTTAATGTGCATAATAAATATAAAAATGCCCAAATAGGTCATATACCATCAAGTTCAAATGCCATATAGGCGTACATACAATGCCATGCACATAGGCATACAAAAAAATTTCATGTAAGACATATATATTTCCTAATCATCAAAATCTATCCCTCTCTTGGCCTTGCTCGAAGAAGGCCCTCCCTTAGACGAAGATGGAGATCTATGAGATGACTTTGGATCATCTGAGCCCATGCTACGAGTCCTCTTCCACTGAATACTCGCCTGTAGATGAGCCTGTAAATGCAAACAATGTTTTTTTGTCAAAACTTAATTTATATATGTTTTCAACATGTATTTAAGACCATGCTAGAATGAAAGTATTTACATAAATACACAAACTTACCGCAAGTTGTCGATCACGCTGAATTTGCATCTCACGCTCAGATGAGTCATCGAGAGCTCCTGGAGTACGAATGGGGGTACGAAGATGATGAGATGGAGGAGTTTGTGCCCTCGAAGTCAAAATGGAGGGGGTTGAAGTTCCCTACATACACATAAGATCAGAAAATCTAACATCAGAATTAGTGAAAATAGAACTAAGTACATGTATGTGTAATGACAATATTTTAACTAATTTTATCAATATAGAACTATTGTTTTTACCCCGCCATGCCTGTGAATCAAATGAACAGGGTTGCTACCTGTCACAGGTAACTCCTGCATATACACAATGAAGGACATTATTAACATAATTTAATAATTCAATAATGAAAGACATTACTAACATGTAATTTAACATAATATGAATTACACGAGAAATTTAACAAAATTTACATGTTGTTTGAATACCTCAGTGAGTTGTTGCGCAGATGAAATCGCAGCGGCAACACCTTTCTCTACTTGTCGCAGAGATGGTGGGGTGTCTAGTGAAATCAACATCTTTATCAAACATGTATCAAGTGAGTTAGATGGACATACAAGAACATACATATATTTGATATTCAAATATATATATATATATATATTTGCATGTATGTGAAAATTTTACACAATTAACATTCTAAATTACCTCTGTGAATGTATGTGTATGCATGGTGCTCACCGCCTATGGTCGGGATGAAGATGTGCCTCCCGCGCGCTGTAATATCAATGCATGTACATGTACAAATACAATTATTTCAAAAATTTAACATATATATAAGTAAATCAAGTACTCCAAACTTTTTGTAACACACATAATAAAACATAACAAATACCTGTGAAGGTGACGCTGATGACTGTAATCCAAATGTCTCACTCAAAAAGGCATCTGACATAGTGACATTATCGTGTGCACCCCTAGCACCAACTCCACCAAAATCAGTACGCATGAAAGTATCATCCTCCTCGGGCCCCAAACATATGCTACCACATGACGAGCAAAGATGTGGCCTCATGCTAGTACTCCCTGAGGGAATACTCTGTGTACCTCCATGAGCATCTGGCTCAGAAATCTCCCTCGTATGTCAAACAAGGGTCACAGATAGCCCCTGAAGTGCGTGGAGTGTATCAATCTCTACTGTCTCCTTCACTGCTTGAGGGACAATCTCAGGGTGAGGGGGCTTCTGTGTGGGGACTCTACCCTACTGAATAGGTGCACGTTGTGCACCTGGTCGATCTTGTGCAGATCCTTTTCCTCGGCCCTGGAAATCTCAGAAATCAAAATAATTTGGGATCTCGTTGAGGATAATATCGCAATAGAGTTTCCTCAGAAAGTATAGTGGCACCTCGTTGTTATTACAAGGTGGAAAATCAAACACCATCCACCATCGGTCCCAAAAATTATTTTTAATCAAATTATTATTGCACCAATGGATGGGAAACCATTTACATGACAACGGAATAGGAAAATTAGTGTGGGGGTCCATGAATAAGGTGCATATGAGGTCTTTTGTAATTTATTTTTTCTTTACATCCACATATGACAATTTGTTGGAATAATAAACCCTACAACCCTCTCTGTAAGTTGTCCAACGATCAATTTTCCCCATTGTTGCATCAACTTGAGCAAGTAATGCCTCCAATGTGTTTGCAAGAGAGGCGCGGTGGGGGTTTGTAGATTGTGAATCCCTCATTCTTTTGATTAAATCCTCAATTTCAATTTTGTTTTCAACTATGTGGGCTGCTAAATCTTCTTGACTACCTGGGGGATGTTGAGCAATTGTGGGAGGGTTGGGAGGGATGACAGGAATAACAGGGTTTGGTTGTGGTTGATTCCCTCGACCTTGAACTGTAACAATAAAAAAATGTATTCAATTCAAATTTTAATCTATAATTATCATATTTCAATGCAATTTTGAGAAAATAATTGTGCCTACCTCTTCTCCGTGGTGCCATCGTCAATTCATATCTTCCTGTGATCCAGAAATGATCCTTTGAGCTTGAGATCCAGCTGAATGAAAAAATGTGAGGGCACGGTTAAGCTTTGAAACTCGCATTTGAGGGAGATAAAATGATAGAGGCTCGGGCCTCTTTTTTTATTTATAGCAAGCATAATGCGTACGCGTTATGCTTTGGTAAATCCCAAACCTGAGAATTTAAAATGTGATCGCGTTATAATAAAACGCGTACACATTTTTCTTTTTTTCAGATTTTTGTCCACTTTTCCAATGAGTCGAAATCTAGTCATGAAGAGAAGGGAAACCCATGAAGAAATTATTAAATATGCAAATGAACCCATTACTCTTGAAGTATGCTTCAGATAAGAGAACCTCAACACCGAAGGAAACCAATAGAGGAGTTGTGACAAAGGCCATAGGCGTAGGAGGTTGTCCATACTCCAAGAAAGACTTCTTGCTGACCCTGTCAATGGTCAGACGCCTCCAAGAAAGACTTCTTGCTGACCCTGTCAATGGTCAGACCATTAGCATTCAAACCTGCCCCAGCCATAGACACAAGCCCAGTCACGAAAATCCCTCATGGAGCTTGATCGTGGTAAGAAAAAGTGCCCCCGAAAGAACCATGCGGCCCGGAAACACCATCCCCTACAGCCACAACACCTACCCCTGGGACAGGGACAAGGATGTAGAGACTGGATCTGACCACGCCGCTAAGAAAATGTCATCCCTGTCCCTAGTACCATCGACCCCTGGGATGCTCTCCATCTCCATCTTTTGATTGAATATATTATTGTAACAACTATAATTTTTTATTTTTAATATTAAGAATAAAAGAAACATTTTTTCCTAAAGAGAAAATGTTATTAGTTTATGATTAATTTTGAATTCAAAAATATTTTTTTACGATGTTTGAGATTAGCAAGTATTATGACTTTTAATTTATTTCTAGTAGAAGACGTGGAGTTTTAAATTATCTCTTTGAAATTGGAAAACCATATATACTAGGTGAAGATGATAGTGTAAAAAGTATTGCCTAGCCATTTATTAAGGTACAAATTCTTGTAAATATATAACAAAGATGTCAAATAAATGGGATCAGAATTGTTCTGTAGATGACTTTAATGGATTGAATTCCTCCTAAACATAACTAGATTATAACTACTTAAACTAAATATTCTTCAAACATAATAGAAACGTTGATATCTATATAAGTGTCCCGAAAAAAAAAATTAAATAAGTTACCAACCAACCAAAAACCTCTTCAAATAGACAATCTTCTTTTACCAATGTAACCACAACTACCTTGTTCATATACATGGCATATACATCAAAAACAAACATAATTTTATAAAACAGAGCTTATAAATTATATTTAAGTTGATAATTTAATTGAGATTTGTGGTTACATGTGACATGTTTTGTCATGGAATACAAATAGTTATAAGAAAGTTTAGATCCTCCATTCACACGAATAAAATAAATAAATTGGTTGGCTTTCATTAGAAATGAGAAAATGAGTTGGTTTACACATGATCATCAGGTTTATTACTGATAAGATACAAATTAGGCAAAAACAGACAGCACAAAAAACAGCCAAAAAATCAGTAAACAAATTCAAGAAGGCCAAGGACGAATAAATACAGTTTAGAATGTTTGAAATTCAACATGGGTGCCACCATATATATGTTTATATATTGTAATTCTATATTATTTTATTAGTTGTTATGTAAATATTATATAAATTCTTGTTATTTTGATTTAATTTGAATAATGTATAGGTTAGGTGAATAGAATTCTTAAAATTAGTTGTTAAGAATTGAGAGATTTTTATTTTACTAAATAGGTTAGGTGTATTCTTAAATTTAGTTTAGGATTAAAGGGTTTTTATTTCACCAAATTTTTTTGTAACCTCATTCTTTATTATTTGTTCTATCATGAAATTTGTAATTTGGTGGACACACAATTAAAATAATTGATTTAGATTCTTGTAATTTTGGTTAAATTATATTGAAGTGAAATAAGAAGAAATGTTATATCTCAATCATTTAAAAAATGCGAGTACATTATTAGTGGCACATGTGTGTGTAACTCATTTATGTAAAAATTTCAAACATCTATTATTGAATGGGGAGACCCCAGATCATTATCCAAGATTTTGCAAGTAGGATGTCATACCTTATGTTGTTGAATATAACTTTATATTATGTATTGATAGTTTTTTATCTAATCGATATATTTAGTGTAATTGGTTCATGTGCTCTTCTAAGTTGATTATTAAAATCCTTAATAATCATATTATATTTAACAATATCCTAGATACCAATTCCTAATTGTGTAAGATAGAAATATACAAAATGTTCAATTTTGAACCAATGCTTACAAGAATTATTTTGATCCCTAGGTTATTTATTACAACCTTGTGTTTAATAGAAAATGTTAATCAACAATATCTCATGAAGGCACTACATCATTCTTCAAGGTAATGGTATTCTCAGTTTCAAGTATAAACATTCCAATAGAAGAAATGTGATAATCTTTATTATTACTTTGTAACTTAGTTTCACAAGGCTTTTTATAAAATATTCTTGATTTAGATGATCATTTAGAGCAGATTTCTCATAACAGATTTTTGTATTTTGAATTTTTTTAAAGCATTTGATCCATTTTTGGGCTTTTAGGAGTATGAAAATGTTGAAAAATAATCACGAGTCTACTCCTTTGACCTGTGTTGGGCTCTTTCCAGCCACGTGTCACCATTATGGGTGACTAAAGTCTTTCTCCCCTCTATCCACCAAAAGCCACAGAATGCTAACAAGTGGTGCTCAGCTATGCATTGCTAGGAATTAATATTTTTAACACTTTTTCTATATTGGGCATGAATTGTATTAAAGTTGTTTGGTATAATATTTAATGTTTTAGCTAGCAAATTAATTGTTGGTAGGTGTCTTTAGAAGTCTTGAGAACTCTTTTGAAGGAGGAAGTGTGTAGAAAAAGTTAGAATGTTCGAGATAACTCTTAGCTATATTTATACGACAAAAAATTACCAAAAAAATAGAGGAATGTGAAACCTCGCTCAAGTGTGGATGTTTTGTATGCTACCAATATATTCATACAAACATTAGTTATGAGTGTTTTAGCTTTTGCTATGTGCTATGTATTTGCAATTTTAATTACTTTGTGTCTCTTTTCCTCTTTTTGCTTTCTCCATTCATCTCCTTCAATTGGTATCAGAGCTGAGATTTTATCAAAGAAAGTTATAAAACTAAAGTTTTTTTTAAGCAAAGTTCTTCAATGGCTTCCACAAAATGGCATCCCTGTCTAGTTTACAAACCCCTATTTTCACAGGAAAGAATTATGAGTATTGGTATTTAACAATGAAAGCCTTGTTTCGGTCTCAAGACCTTTGGGAAATGGTTGAAATGGTTATGTCCAGAACCAGATGAAACAGGCATACATATGCCCTTACACAAGCTGAGAAAGACACTTTGAAAGAACAAAGGAAGAAGGATGGGAAAGCATTATTCTACATCGATCAAGGAATGGATGAGATAATACTCTCAAGAGTAACAATAACAAAGTCAAGCCAAGGAGGCATGGGATATCTTGCAAATTGCTTACCAAGGTATGGACAAGGTAAAGACTACTAAATTGTAGCTCCTTAGAAGAGATTTTGAGAATTTTTCAATGAGAGATTTGGATTCCTTAAAATATTTATTTAGCCATGTTATTAGTCTAATTAATAAAATAAAATCTCATGGAGAGGCCATAGAGGATAGGAAGGTTGTTGAGAAGGTGCTTAGGAGCCTCCCTTCTAAATTTGACCCTCTAGTTGTGGATTTGGAGGAAACCAAGGATTTGAGTCAGTTTAGTGTTGATGAGCTTCATGCCTCCTCATCAATCATGAGTATAGACTAAATAGGTCAAATATGTCATTGGAAAATGCATTTTCAACTCAGACATCTATAAGTCGGGGAAGAGGATGGAGGAAATTCAGTCCTAGAGGTAGAGGGAGAAATTCTCCTAGAGGTGGACGCAACAACAGTCCTATAAATGTTGGTGGTAGAGGTCAAAACCAGAATTTTAGTCACCCAAGTGGCCAAAGGTTTGATAAGTCACACATTCAATGTCATTATTGTAAGAATTTTGGGAATTATTCTTATGAATGCAAGAAAAAATAGTACGACCAACACAAGCAAGGTCAAAATCAGTCAAGTAGCACTCCCACAAGCACTATGTTTATTGCATGTACTAGGATTGTTGAAGCTATTCCTACAAACTCCCCAGTTGAGTGCAATGTTGTCCAAGAAAGTTCATGTGACATATGGTATTTGGATTCTGGTTGTAGTAATCACATGACAGGTAATGCAGATTTGTTTTCTAGCTTGGATGAATCAGTTCAAACTGATGTCACACTTGGTAACAACAACAAGGTCAATGTTTTGGGTAAAGGTACAGTTAATATTCTAACCAAAAAGGGGGAGCAAAAAATCATGCCTGATGTGTATTATGTTGCTGGTCTAAAACATAATTTAATGAGTATTGGTCAGTTGGTACAAAAGGGCTATAGAGTGTACATGGAAAACAATGAGTGTGTGATTTTGGACAGGTTTCCAAGCAACCAACTGATTGCCAAAGTACAAATGACTAGCAACCAAATGTTTCCCTTGAGGATAAGGTCGGATATGAAGGGAAAAACAACCCAAGCTGTTCATAAGACAAATGATGCACATTCTAGAGTTGCCTTTAAGGCAGAAAATACAGAATCAAGAGCAACCATACATAGCTCCGGAATAATCTTTGAAATAAATTCCGAAGCAAGCCAATTTAGCTCCGAAGAAGCAAAAGATAGTGATGGAGATATTCAAACAACATTTTAGTTGGTTGTCAAGGATGAGTCTTGGTTGTGGCATTTCAGATTTGGGCATTTGAACTTTGGAGGGCTGAAGCTACTACATATGAAGAACATGGTGAAAGGTTTGCTATTGATTGAAAAACTTGAAAGAGTTTGTGAAGGTTGTATCTTGGGAAAACAACATAGAGAGTCATTACTGGCTAGCAAATCAAATAGAGCAAGAGCACCACTTGAGATCGTGCATTCAGATATTTGTGGGCAAATGCAAACACCATCTATAGGAGGCTGCACTTATTTCCTTACTTTCATTGATGATTTTACAAGGAAAACTTGGGTTTATTTTTTAAAACACAAGTCTGATGCATTTGTTTATTTTCAGCAGTTTAAGGCACTTGTGGAGAAGCAAAGTGGCCACTACATCAAGGTTTTGAGGATGGATAGAGGCGGTGAATATATTTCTAATGATTTTCTAATTTTTTGTAGATCACATGGCATACACAAGTAATTTACAGCCCGCTATACACCTCAACAAAATGGTGTGGCAAAGAGGAAGAATCGAACCATTATGGAGATGGCTCGTAGCATGTTGGCAGCCAAACATTTACCTAATGAATATTGGGTTGAGGCAGTGGCAACTGCTGTTTATATCATGAATAGGTGCCCAACAAAGAGTGTGAAGAATAAAGTCCCTCAAGAGGCTTGGACAGGTATGAAACATAGTGTTTCTCATTTGAAGGTATTTGGTTGTGTTGCATATGCACATATTCTAGATGAGTTGAGGAAGAAGTTAGACAACAAAGGACAAAAATGTATATTTGTTGGTTACTCGGAGGATACAAAGGCATATAAGTTGTTTAATCCTATCACTAGGAAGGTTATAATCAGCCGTGATGTTCAGTTTGTGGAGGATGAAGCATGGGATGGAAGTGTAGAGAGGACTGTAAAATTACATCTATTTTTTCTGCATGATGATATGGTAGATGAAGTGTTTCCAACATCTAGTACAACTCAAACAACAACTCCTTCCACTCTTAGGACAACACCACAAGTTGTAGCTCAAGCTACACCTTCATTCACACCAAGAATATCTTCAAGGTTGTTGTCCACACCAAGGGTAGAGAAAACTCCACAAGTAACTACAATAACATCTACATCAGATGGCATCCTTGGAGCAACTCCAACTAGCACTCCAAGTAGTTCTACATCTCTGGATCCAACTCTAGCAAGCATGTTGCCACAAAAAACAAGGAGTTTGAGTGAGTTGTATAATGTTGATACAACAAATTCATTTTCAGCTTTTGCTTTATTTTATCATGTAGATGATCCATTAACATTTGAAGAGGTTGTGAGTAATGATACATGGGTACAAGCCATGGATGAAGAGATTGAATCCATTGAGAAGAACCAAACATGGGAGTTGGTTGAGTTTCCTGAAGGAAAGGATGTAATTAGTGTAAAATGGATTTATAAGACTAAACAAGATGCTGATGGAAAAGTGAAAAAACATTAAGCAAGGATAGTTGCAAGGGGCTTCACACAACAACCCGATATGGACTTCAATTAAACATTTACCCCTGTTGCACGGTTGGACACAATTAGGATTGTATTGGCTATTGTTGCCCGCAACAAGTGGCCTGTGTACCAAATGGATGTGAAGTCAACATTTCTAAATGGCTATCTAGAGGAGGAAGTGTATGTGGAACAACCACAAGGCTATGAGATACCGGGTCATGAAAACAAGGTATATATGTTGAAGAAGGCACTTTATGGATTAAAGCAAGCTCCTAGAGCTTGGTACAACCGCATTAACTCCTATCTCATTCAAAATGGTTTCCAAAGAAGTGGTTGTGAGCCAACCTTGTACATCAAAGTCAACAAGCAAGGTAACATTCTAATTGTTTGCTTGTATGTGGATGATCTAATTTTTACCGGTGATCTTAGCATAGATTGTTTCAAATCAGCAATGAAGAGTGCATTTGAAATGACTGATTTGGGGCTTATGAGATATTTTTTGGGCATTGAAGTCCATCAAACTAATGCTGGTATATTTATTTCTCAATCTAAATATGCAAATGAGATCTTGAAGAGATTCAATATGGAAAAATTCAAGGAAGCCCCAACACCGGTCATGAGGGATTAAAGCCAAGCAAGGAGGATGATGGACCATGTGTGGATCCTACATTATTCAAGAGGTTTGTTGGTAGCCTCATGTACTTGACGTCCATAAGGCCTGTTGGAACAGGTGTGGTTTCTTGGGCATCAAAGAAGCAGCCTATTGTTACTCTTTCATTAGCTGAAGCTGTATATGTAGCAGCCACTGGAGTAGAGTGTCAAGCTATGTGGATGAGAAAAAATTTATCAGATTTGAAGCATACTCAGGATGAAGCCATACTAAAATTCTGTGACAATAATTCAGCAATTTCCCTTTCCAAAAATCATGTCTTCCTACATAAGAGAAGCAAGCATATAGACACCCGATATCATTTTATTAGGGAGCTAGTTAATGAAAAAGAATTAGTGTTGGAAAATAATCTTGAGCCTGTCCCTTTGACCTATGCTGACTTCCTCCCTAACACGTGCCACCATTCCGCTCACTTTTCCTGCAGCCCTCGTCCTTCCTCCAAACTGTCACGGAATTGGTGACACTTGTCACCATTCCGGCCGACTTAAAGTCCTCCCCTCCGTTCACCAAAAGGCCACAAAATGACCAACAAGTGGCACTCAGCTGTGCATTGCTGGGTATTTATATTTTAAGCAGTTTTTTTTTTAATATATTAGGAACGTATTGTGTTAAAGTTGTTTGGTATAATATTTAATGTTTTAGGTAGCAAATTAATTGTTGGTAGGTGTCTATAGAAGTCTCAAGAATTCTCCTGAAGGAGGAAGTGTGTAAAACAAATTAGAATGTTTGAGATAGTTCAGCTATACTTATACAACATAAAATTACCAAAAAAAAATAGAGGAATGTGAAGCCCAGCTCAAGTCTCGATGTTTCGTATGCTGCCAATATATTAATACAAAAACTATTTCTAAGTGTTTTAGTTTTTGCTGTGTTGTCTGTATTTGTAATTTTAATTACTCTGTTTCTCTTTGCCTCTTCGTTTTCTCCATTTTAATTTTCTTCAAAAAATTCACGGATATTGGTTATAGTTCTCTGACCTTTCTTCTAAATTGTTTCACCACCTTTCTAATGCATCCTCATGTTCACAAATAAAGTCAATGAGCTGAGAGATCTAACCTTGACAAGGTGCATAAAATACATTAAAAATATTTATGATAGAATTCCATTTTGTCAAATTCTACTCATTCAAATACACCTCTAAAGTGAATACATGTCATTTCCATGTAGATTGACCTTTTAGCTCCTATTTAAGAACCTTCAGTTTAAATTATTAGCAACTTCCTGTCTTCGACATTGTACTCTTATAATGTAGATAGTTTCAAATGAAGATGGAGACCTCTAAACACATACATCTCTCCTAAAAACTTACCCATTTTAATAAATCTTCATGTATAGAGATTTTCGAGGCATATATCTCTCATATAATAATTGATTGATTGGCCATTTTTTATAATGACAGGTTGGTTGTTAGTTTTTCTTTGCTGCACAAACAAACAAAGTTTTTAAAACATGGATTGAAATCAACAAAACAAAAACAAAATTCAAAAAATAATAGGAAAGAAGGCGAAGGCCTAACAAAGCCAGCTTAGAGATCTTGTAATTTGACATGCCTGAATATTACAGTCAATATGATGTCAAGAGGGGTCAGCAGAGTATATTTATTTATTTCAGCGATTTGATCTGATGGCATGTCTATCTCCTTTGTTAAATCAGATTGGGTTGTCAATGTTTTGGTAAGGAGAAGAGATGGTGATATATCAGTGTGTTTATAATTCTGATTTTGAGGTGGTGATGTGCTAAGTCATTAAAAAATCTCTATATAGTTTTCTAGTTTAGGCACAGTTGTTCCATCAGCTTGAGATTTTGTTATTTGAACCCAAGTTCAGTAGTACCTTAATTTTGATTTTAGTGGCAGGCTCCCCTCTCTGCACCTGGACTAGATCCAGTGATATACTTGAACCAGTGGTTGTACAATTTTGGGTGTTAAGAAATATCGATGTGGGTAGTCCCCTCAATGACTGAGTCAGAGTTTTGGTAGGCCATTCTTGGTGCATACTTGCATTCTTGAGCTTTTTGGTGTGAACATTCTTGAAAAGTGAAACCGCATTGATGCATTGGAGGATTATCAATATTGGGCTGTACTGTCTTTTTCAGCAAGATCAGCTGGTGATGTGGGTGAACTATTTTAAACTTAATAACATAGTGGAGACTCTTGAGTAGTCTTCTTATCTGATCTCAATTAACTGTGCTTTCAATGTGCCATGAACCTATTTTGGTCATCTGTAGATATTAAAACGTTATTTTTCTCTCTTTGTTGGTGAAATTCTTCAACAATGTCTACTTTCTCCTGAGAGTGTGTCATTTCTTCCATATTATATCTAGCAAATAGTGTTTGGATTACCCAATTGGATATTATATTGAATCCTAGGTTACCTGCCAATTTGCCTTACCCAATTGGGTATTATTTCGAATGCTAGCTCACACTTGTGTTTGGAATAATTGATTAGTCAGGTTTAAATTCTGGTTCATAAAAGCTTTCATATAAGTATGAAGGTGAAGAAATTGTGATTTTAGAAGAGAAGTCACACCTTGAAATTAAAAGAGAAGTAGGAAATGTATGCCTCATGTGATGGTAATACTATAAAATAGTATTATCTTCAATACGGACAAAGTTTGAAATTTTAAGAGGAATCACCTCAAATCATATTTGTGATTTCATAGATTGTTTGTGCAACCTGATTGAACCTTAGGCAATGGTGATGGGAAATGAAGGTACGAGTTCAGGTTCACATAGAAGGGGGAACTAAGCACCCAATCTATTTAAGTGTAAAAAAAGAGGAAGTGTGTATCAGAAATCTGGGCACCCATGAAGCAGAAAAGGATATGGCTGGGCTCATTCCTTACCCGAGAAATAGTATACATCTGCTTTGGCCTTGAGAGGGGAGTGTGCCTATTTCAATTTTCCTGAATTGACTCACTCCCTTCCTCGCCCCACGACTTCTTCTGCAACAGACATACGGGCCGCTGCTATCCCAGCTGCATACTCTTCTTAAGGGTCAGAAGAAGTACCTTCTCAGCTTTTCTGCAACAACAACAATAATTGTGTAGGCACATAGATCCTCCTGCACAATCCATGCAAAGAAGCTGAATCCTTTGATATTGCAAGAACTGATAACAATAATGAGGTGGTGGAGTGACTGGATTGGCCGGACTCCATTGATATTTCAGGAACTGATAGCAACAGCGAGGTAGCGGAGACTTGGCTGGAGGAATCCTTATGTGAGGAAGGGGGTGAGCGAGTGGCGGAGACGGGATGGAGGAGGAAGATCCATGCGCCAGAAACCATCAAGTCCATGACATGGGTTAATCAAAGCATATTATCAACCACGGTAGCTACTGATTGGTGTGCTCTTGCATTGGCCAAGAAATCAGTAATTTTGTTGGCTTTTTAATGGCAACGTTCTATCTCCTAGGATGGCAATTTTGTAAGATGGTGTCTGTCTAAATTTAAAATATTATCAATTCTCCCCGTTTTTGAGTACTTGGTTTTCATCACCCTGACTATGATTTGAGAATCACTTTCAATGAGTAAATGATCCATACCCCAATTTATAACAGCCACGAAGTAATGTAATAGTGTTCCAATTAGTAGTTGAAAGGAGGTGATCATGAGCAGTCTCGAATGACACAACCCACCTCAGATTTTCTGAGGCTGCTTCGAGAAGCGTCATCCGCATTGAACTTAACCACCCAAGATTGCATGAGATCCATTTAGAATTTTCTATCCGCGTTTTTTTTTCATTACATATTTTTTTATGTAACTAATCAATTATTATGTTAGTAGTTTTTTCAATCTTAAATAGTAGAATCAGTTTCATTGACACAAGGATCATTACGTACTAGGTATATATGTTTTTGTGACAATTATATAGGATTATGATTATTTGAATGTTCATAAGATTATAGAGTTTGAGAAGCAATTGTGAGATTAGTGAATAGGAATCTCCAACTTGAGGTACTAAGGCACATATTTAGAGGCATATGAGAGAGATTGTTTTTGGTATGTTGAAGTCAAATAGGAAGAAAGAAAGAAAACATACTCGTCATGTAACTAATCACATTATTTGAATAGGATCGCCACTTCCATTATCAAATTGCTCCCATTGGCCTAAGGATTATGGTCCTCGAGGCTTGTATGTTGTTGTTGACCAAACATAAAAGGCCTTCACCTTGGTACTTGTTTGCCCATATGTGTTACATACAAAAGAGCCTAACTGTCACACACGTTCACGTGGGAGTTAGACAAAATTGAATACAAGACCTGCAAGATAACAGGCAGGTGGCCCACCACTGCGCCAAAACATTTGTTCTAGTATGTTTTTAACTTTTCTTGCATAAATCGACCCCCAGCAAACATACGTGAGGGTTAGGCAAAACGGTTACATATTGCCTATTATATAATGTTATATTGTGTTTGAATATCTCGATGGTGAGTTCCACCCTTATGATACTTCTATGGGTGCAACTATAATTTATATTCATTATTTTTTTGTTTGAGTGTTACAAATATGTATTCTTGCGATTGTAATACACTTCATACATGGGGGATTCAAAAATCAAAGCAATACTTAATTTGTGATTTCATATTGTGGTTTTAAATATTAATCAAAATGGACCCCATATATTACTCTATATCAAGGGTTATATAGTATAAAGTTTTTTAAAAATATCCGGGGCATAAGGCATGTGGAGGAGAAGGGAAGAGGGAGAAGTAATCGTGAAGTAGATGGAGGAGTTCCCTAAATTCACACCGTTTTCACTACATATTTTTAAGAGCAATGACATCTCTTTGAGGATAATGATGTGTTTTTCTAGAGTAGCGACATTGCATGACTCTTAATAGGTAGGACATATTTTATAGTATCATTGTTGAGGTATATATATTATATTTTATTTTCATTCATATTTCTAGGAGAACAAATTTAATGAAGATTAGTAAATTTAATGACAAGAACATAGCCACACATAACCCTTCACATTACTACAGAAAGATTGATTAGTGTGACAAATATAGATAGACAAGAACAAGAGATATGTAAAAGTATACATGCTGAGGGTTTTTAGTCCATTGTTAATTATATCAAGGTTTTAAGTGGGTTTATGCAGAAAAATAAGGAATTTTGTGGAACTGTAAGATATTGAATCCAACATTGAAGAGGTAAAATTAAAAAGCGGTATAAAAATATCTTACAAAAAATTACTAGTTTAACATATGCTAAAATAAGCCGGGGTATCTTATAGTTTAAAAGTTATATTGGGATGTGAGTTAATTATAGAATATTAAGAGTTAGATTTGTAAATAGGGATATTATTTAGTATTATACAAATACAATGTGAAGTATAAGGTGGTAGGGTCCCCCTCTTGATAAAAAGTGGATCCCACTAGCTGATGGGCCCTCAACAAACAAATTGTGCGGGCCCCACATTGATTGTCAAAAACTTGAGGCTAAACCCATATTTTTTCTCAAACACACTCTACCACTTGTAATACCTCAATCATCCACTTCTCAAACTCTGACTATGCCACATCATCTTTGTGCAACCTATCCCATTATTTTGCAAGTTCGAGAAAAAAAATCAATGAGTCGTATCTTCTGTGTATGACGTTCATTTTATCCCATTCAAATTGTGTCAGAAATATCTCATTGATATCTTCTGTATGAAAGAGGTTTCATAACCTTTTCAGACCATATGATCAATTTTTTTTGGATCCTCCTGAATAACACCTCTCCACTGCAATTTTTTTGGAACACTAAAAGTTGTTTTTATTTAGACAATAGGTGAGGATGCAATTCCCTCTCTCTTCCAATTTCGATCCATTTTTCCTTTCTAGATTGATTCCTTTTAAACCCACATAAATATTTTCCCTATCACCTCTTTGTGAAATCCTCACCCTCCTTGTAACGAACCGTTACACCAAAACCTTGAGGCATTAGTGAAATCCGCGCACCATGAGGATCATATCATTCCACCACACTTCCGCTAGAGAGATCAACCTTAGTTTGGGTCTGCGTCCGCACCCCACATATGTACAAGCCCCGCTTCGATCGACGTTTAGGCGCCCCACGAGCCCCGACTATACGGCGTAACCATGCACCGAGTCGGATTCAAACACGGGTGGAGGCTCTCATACCGAATGTAACAAACCGTTACACCAAAACCTCGAGGCATTAGTGAAATCCACACATGAGGATCATAACACTCCTATCAAAAATAACATCTTCCTACAATTTGTCAAGATATTTAGGAGTAAAATAATCCACATAAGGTATTTAAATACTCTCATCCTGATCAATGATTATAGGTGGCTCATACAATTTTGATTTTTCAATATTTATAATGGAATACATCTATATATAGAGGTAATTCTAACTAGATGATTTGTTTCCAATCTTCTCCAAATTCTTATTTGATGGTTTAGGTTTTTTTCCTTCACCTATAAGTCTTTCCCTTCTAATGTTTAACCAAACTTGATCACCAACTTGAAAATGATGATCAACATGATGTCATTCATGCTTAGCCTTATACTTGGCTTTGCTCTTTTCTAATTACTCTTAGACAACTTCATGAACAATTTGTGTCTTTTGAATGAACCTTTTAGTCTTATCAACATCATCACATCCATCCACCAGAGATTCTTGTCCAAAGGAAAATTCAAAAGGAGACTTATGAAAATAACCAAAGCAAGTATTGATAGGAGACTTATGTGTAGAAAAATGTATGCCACGGTTTTAAGTATGTTGCACATAACATAAATGATCATCCCAAAGTTTAGGATTCTTGCTACAATATCCTCGGAGAAAATTCACTACTATACGGTTGACCACTTATGTTTTCCCATCGATCTATGGATGAAAATTGGTACTTTTCTTCAATTTGGTATCCATCAATTCCCACAAAGATAACCAAACTTTCGCAACAAATTGACAATCCTGAATAGATACAATAGATGTGGGAAAACCAAAATGAACCCAAACATTATTGAAGAACAAATGTGTATTTTCTTTGTATGTTATTTATTATTTACAAGGAAGTAGTATACACATATTACTAAATCTATCCATAACCATGTACAAATAGTCAGTTTTTCTTTTTTCATGGGAAAGACGCCAAAAAAGTCCATAGAAATAATTTCTCATGGTTGGGTTGGTACAGGAAGTTGGGTATACAAGCCTAGCTTTCTATTACTATGCTTAGTTATGGCACAAAGAATACAATATTTTACATATTTAAATGCATTTTCATACATCTGAGGCCAATAACAATATATTTGTAACTATGGAACTATTTTACCAATACTAAAATGGCCATAAATGAGAGAAGTATGTGCTTCTCTAATTAAATAAAATATTAAGGAATACAAAGTTTACCAAGATGATAAAGCAATCCATTACGTAAATGATAGTCCAACTATTCCACTTTTTACCATGAGTTAATTTTTCACAAACATAATTAAAATAACATCTCTAACATATTGTTCCTTATAGATTTCATGCATCAAAGGAATATGTTGTAAGGTGAACTATAAGTTACAACATAGGGTGAGATAAAAGAATAATATATGTATATGTATATATATTATATGATATAATTCACCTTTTGTCAACTTCTACCCGTTCAAATCCTAAAGTAGATGGTTTCAAATGAAGACGAAAACCTCAAGAGGCATACATCTCTCCTACAAAGTTATCCTTTTTTTATACATCCTCATTTATAGATATTATCTAGGCATACATCTCTCTTATATATTTTTCTCATTTTTCATACTTCACTTGCAAAGATTTACGTGCATAAATGTCTCTTACATATTTTCCTAGTTTTTATACATTCTCAATTAAAATTTTAAAAAAATTGTTTCTGCAATCCCATTTCATTCTACAATGAAATCATTTTATTTAATAGAATTTGCATTCCAACATGATTATTTTATTTATGAGATTAGAGTTATTTCATTGTGAATCTATCATTATAATAAATAAAGAACCATTGTTAGTGTGTTGTCCACAGAGTTGCATCTTGATTCAGATCAATCCGTGCACATATTGGATTGGTAAGTATCTCAAGGATAGATATATTATGATGTTTTACACTTAATATATGATGTTACAATATTTTTCCTTTTTTAACTAAAGCCTAAGTTCTTGGAAAATATTTTTACCAACCCTCCTTAACGTTGAAGAATAGTAGGAGGGACTATAGCATTCTTTTATCTCACCCTATGTTATAAGGTACGAATCACCTCATAAGTAGTCATCATACAATGGGAAACACAAAAAACATCATGTAAAGGGGATTATAATCTCCTATCATTGGTAAGGAAAGTTAACCATTAAGATGGATTAGCTTCATTATCACATACAACCCTAACATGCCTATAAATGAGAGTAACCATATATATGATATACCATTAAAAACAAAAATCTAGCCATAAATGAAAATATTCCATTTAGAAATGAACATTTTAAAGTATGACATCATGGGTGTGTGTGTGTGTGTGTGCGCGCGCGCGCGCGTGCGTGCGTGCGTGCGCGTGTGCGTGCGTGCGCGTGCGTGTGCGTGTGCGTGTGTGCGTGTGCGTGTGCGTGTGTGCGTGTGCGTGTGCGTGTGCGTGTGCGTGTGCGTGTGCGTGTGTGTGTGTGTGTGTGTGGAATAACTCTAAACAAGACCCTATACATAATATTGGGAAAACGAGGGCTGTATACATCAAATATTGTGCATGCAAGACCTTAGAAAACCAAATTTAATTCAAAAGGAGAAATGCATGGCTTTATACGTTTGTGGAAAAGAAACCTTAGATTGTCTTATTCAATATAAGTTTATGTTCACCAAAATATAAATGTGAAAATTGATTTTATATTGATCATTAAACTAACCACATCAAATTACAATTAAGATGTAAACATACATACATATAAGAAAATAAAAACCACTTGTATAATGCACTTCTTGAGTTTAAATGGAGGCCATGCTTTCGTGCAAATCAAGATATGACAAGAAAGAAAAGGAAACCAAACTTAAGAACCTAAGTGTGGGATCAAAGGACCCAAAAATCAAAAGGACAACAAACTTTGAGAATGAAGTTGTGTATGCAAAAATTATCACATTTTCAATTTTTTTTGGTAGTGTGAGTAGAATAGCAAGAAATAATGTTTTTTACTTTATGGGAACATCAAGGTTGTGTAAGGAAAATAAATATTTACTTTGAAGGATTTTGCATGTTTTGAGTTGATCCGTGATATTTTCAAAGGTCCAATATAATCCTAAAGTTAGGTTTTAGAAGTGAATAATGGACATAGGGGAAACATCATGAAATCGAAGTAGATAGCGTCAAGCAAAGAGTCAAAAAATGTAAGATAGAGTCGCAATGTATAATATAAAGTATAAAAATATTGAAATTTATATACAATAAAAGAGAATATGTCAAAATTAAAATAACATAAACACCACACACCAACAAGAGCCTAATTTAGACCAATAATCGACAAATGCAAATAAACTACTACAAAAAAAATTAAATATTTCCATATAAAAATTAGATGTTTAGATCAAAATATTATTGAAACTTTTGAAAAAAAAAAAAAATGAAAGACAATGATCCATTGGAGTCGTTTAATTTTATTCTTTTGAAGGTCAATACTAAATCTTTGAAGGTTAATACTAAATCAAAATAAAAAAACAACTAATTATGATGGATACATTTATAAAAGATATCTCTAAGCTAAACACTAGTATAATTGGATGGAGTTGTTTTATATACGGAAAACACAAACATTGGTCATCAAGTCTACCCTCATTGTATATTGTTATAACCATCCAAATTATATTATGTTGTTTATTGGTCATGAAATAATAGTTATACTAGTAAAAATAAAATAATATAACTATTCATAAAAAAAATTATAAAATCATATGAGTTTGGAAGCTATAAACATTACAAAATCAATATATATATATATATATATATATATGAAACTTAGGCAACATCCACATAAAGAGCAGAAGGTGGAGTCTGTCTATTATTGGCTTGCCCCGCCCACCACTTAGAAGGTCATTCCCATCAAGAATGGGCTCCCAACTAGTAATTATGGTTTCAGTGCCTACATTTTTTCTTCATTATTTTTCCCAAATCTAGTTCAGGGAACTTGTATGTCATAGAAGGCATAGCTTGGCTATAATAACATGGCTACAACAAGTCCCATTCCCATGTTGAGGCTATGGTGAAGAGTGACAAGAAACCCCATCCATAATATGATGAAGGCCACTATCTCTTGATAAGTGAATATGAGAAGTAGATGGTGACTGAACCCGAGCAAATGTGCAAGGGGCATTGCTCCAATGGTCAGGGTGTGGAAGTGTGTAACCTCCTTCCACACACTTGAATCTGTTAAAAAAACGTTACACTTTCATCACTTTTTTAAAAGCCGGAAGATTGCGATCCAAATGGAAAAAAAAAAAAAAAATCGATTTTGCCAAACGTTTGGACTTGCATTTATATTTTGATTATTACAACTTCATAATATTTTTTTGGGGGGTTGGCCTTTTTTCTCGGATTTCTTAATGAAAAAGGAGAAGAATTTTTAAATAAAACTGAGTTGGTAGTCGAATTATTAATAAAATATTTATGTATAAATTAATGACGGCTCTACCCCCAAAATTAGATCCCTAGAAAGAATTAGAAATAATATTAACCGAAGCACATATGGGATCATCTGCTAGGGGAGAGGGGCCAATAGGTGAACAAGGTCCAATAGTTGATATGACTATTGGTCACACAATATCCAATAGTTGTCATAGTACTATGTAGTAGTTTTTTTTTTGACATAATAATTATGTAGAGTAGCAAATCACATCATGACATGTAAGACCTCTCACCCATGTACAAGTACAAAAAAATCAATGTTCAACCAATTTCACTCAAATTCAAGTATTGGTTTCCACCATGGTTGTAGTGTAACTCAAGTTTAGTATTTTAAATCAATTCAAAAACTACTGGGTTTCCCTCTAAATAAACATTCACGAAACAAAAATGTTGATATGGCACAATACATATGCTATACAACTGATATAATTAGCGAAAAAATTTTTATGCTACCGACATACCTAAACAATATATTTGTGTAGACCCCTAAAGTTAGGTGCATGGTACCACTACTGGCCCCTCTCCCCTATATTAAAGTCATCTACATAAACAGTTACTCAGGTTCAAGTGACTGTGTGGTATACGATAGTACTGCTTATGGTCGATAGACCACATCGTCTTGCAATGGAATCCAAATAATTGAGAAGTTGAAGGGCTCTATAACTTTCTATTTGTTATTTCATCCACAAACAAACCTTGTCAGATTTCACCGTCGATTGAAATGAACATTAAACAAATTCAAAAATGGCACATATTTCTGGGACTTGACAGGCTACGGCTGCATCAAATTGATCCAAAAGCATGCAGAGCTCTTATATTTTCCAAGCCATGTCCCTGAATCCCCTACCACAGAGGGGGTCAGCAGAGTATATTTATTTGTTTCAACCATTTCTATATGCATGGAATCACTGGCAAATCCTTGTGTTAAGTTTTTATTGGGTTGCCAAAGGCATTCCCCCTAGTAGGTGAAAGGACCCTTCCGATTATTTTGGAGAAGAGATGTCAAATGTATGATTCGGCCATTTTGAGGTGGTGATGTGCAGGGATCAAAAACTGGTTCTAAATTTGCTAGTCCGTTGAAAAAATCTCAATATAGTTTCTAGTTTTCAGGGGTATCCTATTGAGAAATAAGGGCCTATAATAGCATGTTGAATGCTCTGCACGGTAAATTCCATGAATTTGAAGGTTTTCCATGAATTTTCCCCTAAAAACACTGATGAACTACCTTAATTTCCGCATTTTGCAAAGAAGGAAGCCCCTCTCCTGCACCTGCACTAGATCCAGTTATATAAGTGGTTCTACAGTCATTAGATGTTCTCAAGAAATATCAATGTGGGTAGTCCCCTTAAAGACCAAGTCAGTTTTTTGGTAGACCATTCTTGGTGTAGGCCAGTATTCTTGAGCATTTGGTGCGAACATTGATGTATTGGATGAGCTCGTGTCTCGATACTCAGTGGGATTCCTGAGCTCTCTAGTGGGATCATGCCTCAGGAAGGGAAACGATGAATTCAGGCATTGCAGCGATTATCGATAGTTGGGTAAGTTCACTTTCACCCATCTTCCAGCAATATTCATCCAAGGCGAAGTGGAAATGAACTATTTTGATTCTTGCATGACAAATTTCCTTAGGACTTATTGCAGACTCATGATTTAAGTCTTCTTGTCTGGTATGCTACATATTACCTGTGAAATTTCATTGATGCGAGGAAGAATACTTAGGGTCATCGTGTAGTGCTTTATAATTTTCAGGGTTCTTTCTTTCTTTATTGGTGAGAATATGTGTCAACAATCTCTAGTTTGGGAAGTGGTAGTATTGTGATGGGAACGAGATGGAGTTTTCAACTATGCCCAAAAGGGTACAATTGGGTATCATATTGAATCCTAGCTTACCTCTCTCTGTTCCTAAGATCCAATTGAGCATTAATACATTGAATCTCTAATTTACCCTCTAGATTGCCTTATCGAGTCCAACAAAGGTTTCATAGGGGATCCAAGCTTACCTGTCTGTATGCCCTACAATAAATGTGCAGTATCACATTCAATGCTATCTCACACTGGTAGGGAATTTTATTAGCTAGCTCATCATTTATGAATGTACAAAAAGCTTGCATTTAGAGGTTTGGTGGTGGATAAATCTCTGATTTCCCTAGGGAAGTCACATTTTGAAACCTTTTATTGTTCTTAGATGCTATGTCATTCCTTATATGATGGTAACATGTATAGATTTCATTAGTTCAAATTTCTCAAAAGGAGAAATGTTTTTTTCCAAATGAAGATGACTCTAGAAACAATCAAATTTCGTTCTTCTTGGATTTGTTGTTGCAATGCAGCTCAAATACTCTTTTGATAAGGGTAAATACAAATTCATTATTTTGATACGTTCAGGGTTATTTTCTAAGCAAGAAGAAAATATTTCTAGAGAAATCAAAGAATGCCTCAAATACTTGAAAATTTTGTATATGTCATTAAATGCAAAAACTCCTTGAGTTGGTTCCTTCCCCATTTCATGGTGTTCTTCACAAATAAATCTAAATTTTCCATGTGTAATTAAAATCCCCTTTTTTGCCCCACAACGTCGTCTGCAATAGACATACAGGCCGCTGCTGTCCAAGCTGCATACTCTTCTCAGCAGTCAGAAGAACTACCTCAGTTGTACTGCAACAACAACAATAATTGTGTAGACACAGAGATCCTTCTACACAATCCGTGCAAAGAAGCTGAATCCATCGATATTGCACGAACTGATAATAACAGCGAGGTGGTGGAGTGGATCGATTGGCCGGACTCCATTGGTATTTCAGGAACCGATAACAACAACCAGGTGATGGAGTCTTGGCTGGATTGGCCAAACTTACTAATGAATATTGAAGATGGAATGTCCAGTGGATCGTCTCAATGCTATCATAGCCAATTCATTGAAGAGGAGGAAGAAGATCACCAGTTTTTATCTCTTTGGGATTTCACTTAGATTATGAAATGTATGGTTACTTCCATAAAATGCAGAATGCAACATTTTCCTGACACAGTTTCCGTCTAAGTGTATAAACAAGTTTTCTGCTTCGGTTTTTCAATTTACAATATGGATATTTCTAGGCACCATTCTGCTTTTGTGAAAACCAATCATGCATATTTAAATCCAAGGGTTTTCTATCGTACAACCATTTTTTTTTAATTAATGTTGTTGATATCCACGTCTGGCTACTATTGAGAGTTTTGAATCCCATCAATACTTAGGATCAAATATCCTTGATTTAATTACGCCGAAAGGCATACCCCAATTGGGTTGCCTCCCATTGATTTTGACATCCGTCAAAAATCGGATGGACGAGGTTGGCGAAGAGAATGAGTTGAGATCCAATGCTCATGTTTACCTCAAGAATCGTGCTACAAAGGTTACAATGTACATGGCACAGGTGCTCAAAAGCATAACTAGTTGTGTTGCAAACGTTACATTGCAGATGGCATAGGTGCTTGGAAGCAGAAGCAGCAAAATCAATACAGCTAGACATTACACCCTCCAAGACAATTGAACCCACTACATGACCTCCAAATGCCTCACAGAAATGTGGTGACATGGAACGCCATGATTGCAGCATACAAACGACAGGGTGAGGGGAGACAGACCATGTTGATGCAGTTTGGAAAAAGTTAGAAACCTAATCGCTTTGAGAGATTCACTTGTCATTCATCGTCTTTTCTGCATTCCCCTGTTGTGTGGCAGCTATTTCTGGTGAGCCGAACCATCTAGCTGCATAAGAAGGGAAAACACTGCAAAAATGGGTTAGGTCATTTATGTGTGCTTGCCCTCCGAGAGCACTCGACCTTAGGCAGTAGGGCCACTACATCATTTCCAATGATAACTCGTCTGCATCATTCCATTAACCTATCTAGGATTCTCCAACTACCTTGTGAAATGAAATCCTCATGAATTTGGAGAAGGTAATTATTTAAACCAAGAGTTGACTATGTTGGCATCCTCTGTATGAGATCGTATTAGTTAAGCATGGGTTTGAGAACTGTATTTTGGATCTGGAATAAAAGTTTTCTTAAACCCATTTATCTTTGTAAGGGTTACGAAATACCACTTCTTTATGGCGGGTTTGAAACTTTATCATGTTTAAGCTCATGTCCTGCAATCCCGAGTGCTACAAAAAACTAGTACAAGGTATTGTCGAGCCCCTATTTTTTTTTTCTTTTTGTTCTTTGTGTGCTTTATAATTTATGTGGGTTATATGCATAACAAAGCAATTAGGAATACTTGGCAATCAGGAAATCCAATTTCGTCCTTAGAATTGGTGCAGGGGGAAACACCTATCATGGATGATCAAACAAGCACTCGCATCGCCATAATTTCTTCTCACCTTACCCATTCACAAAATAATCATGTATGTTTCTTTTACAGGTCAAAAGCATTAGATTATATATTTTGTCGAGATCCAAACCTTGTCTGAATTTCAATTGAATCAAATTTTTGCAATATACCTAAATATAATTAAATTATTAAACTTGTATATTTATTCTTTCTTTTGTTAATTTTTTCCTATAAAATCAATTTCAAAAACATATCAACTTGAACACACTCACCTAACCATGGCCCCTTACACCCCACACTAATATTAATTTAATTAAATTAATCCATGTCCTCACAATATTTATTATTGAATTATCCTAATTAAGATAATTCCCACCCCACCACCTCACCTACACACCTCACCCTAAGTCTATTCTTAGTATGTTGCCATAACTAACTAAGACCTAACTAAACCCTAAAAATCAAAGCCTACATCCCCTCTAACCACATTCCCGCATAAGAAAAGGTAACTCCCGCTCTTTCCTGGATGAATAGAGAGATCTGGTGGAAATCATTGCCATGATCTCCCATTTTTAGTAAACCTAGGGAATCCGGTCACCCTAACCGACGCCGGTCAGAACCCCGGTTACCGATGCCGGTCAACCCGGAACCATCGTCGGTTACCTTTTATTCCCTTTGGTAACCTTATTTTGAGGTTGGCACATTTCTTAGAGAAAAAAGGAGAGACCAGAGCTGCATGCAAGTGAAACAAGCATCCTTTTACGCATCCAGACATCCAGAGCCATCACCAGGATCAATCAGAGAGCCATTGCATTCACGGGAGTACTCCGAGAAAGCACCACTACATGACCATACATGTATTCTCTGATCAACCACCTCCACCACTCAGCCATCAGATCCTTAACACAGTAAGTATGGCCCTAATCAGTATAGTTTATTTCAGTTAGTAATCTTTATTACTCCTGTTATTAATCTATTCTTTGCATGCTTATTGCTTCATCACCCACTTGCTTGTAAACCCAAATATCCCTTCACCCATATCACCAAATCACCTATTCTCACCTGTTGTATACTTCTGAGCATACCTAAGATCTCTACAGACCTCCCCATTCACTCGCCCAAACTTTATTTGACCTCAGATCACCCCTACCATTTAACCTATTTTGAGTTTCTTTTACCCCGACCATACCGACGCCGGTTATCCACAACCATCATCGGTTCTACCTAAACTGGCATCGGTCACATTTAGCTGACGTCGGTCTCTGTGTTTTACACCTTGACCAAGAACAGACCCAACAATCACCCTACCAGTTGACCTAAATAACCCAGAATCTGACCCTGACCAGTCCCAGTACCTTGACAGACACCTCACCTCTCAGATCCAACTATAGCCTAGCCTGTTGTGATTGGATTTGCTTATTGTATTTGAATGAGATACCTAAATCATATCAACTACAGTAGGACCTTGTTTATTTCTCACATTAACTTGTTTTAAACAGTGGATTGACAAGCCATCTAGGAAGTATCACACTTCCCAGAACTAGCATACGCTAGGCAGTCCACTGTCATATATCATTTAACTATCTTTTGTGGTCTTGTTTTCTATTACAGGTAGTTCCTCCTAGCCAAAAGGAAGCTCTCACATTCAGCTGTGGATCAAGAAGTCAGAATGCGTGCAACAACCATCAACTGACCAACATTTAACAGGTATTCCTCCTTGGCCCTTACCCTTATCTGTTTCATCATTTCGAAAAGGTAAAGAAAATGGTGAAACATTTTGGCACGCCTGGTGGGACCCATCAGGGGTTCTTTTGCATTTATTCATTCCTAGGTGAAATTTGTGTGTTTGTTTCCCTTAGAAAAAGCTTCCACATTAATTTTTCTTCCTTGGAATCATTCTCCTTCTTTCTATTGTCTAAAAACAATCGTGTTTTTGGTGCTTTAAAAAGAACACATCTTCCTTTCTTTTGCATTGCATTAGTGAAAGAGCATCCCTCTTCCTGTTCATCTCTTGCTACATCGAATATCACACTTTGATTTGGGTTTAAAACACTTGCATTACATTCTGATTTGTTGCATTATTAGCTCACATTAAAACTGAGGGCAGCCTATATGCTGGAAGTCATGCCCAGATGATGGTTGACACAAAGAATCATAGAAATCACATTTTTTTCTTTCTCTCTCTCTCTTTGTCTTACCAAACTTGCACAAAATCAAATATACACATCTTTCTTAAACAACATCTTACCCGGGAACATCTGTCAGTGATCACATGATCTGATTGGCAGGTACTCCCCAGCTCGTTGCCTCTGTCGAGTCATCATCTCAGAGGATGGCCCGCCCCCGCCATAACATACCTGAAACCTCTCCTTTTAGATATCCTTCTTCGTAGGATGCCTTCCCAACCAAAAAATTCTGTTCTAAATACACACAGTCAGTCCTAAATAGCATAAGCTAAACAAACATAAGAAAATCACTGTTAGGATTCGTGCTTTTTCTTAGCATTCTTCTTGGCTTGTGTTTTGAGGTGTGAGACTACGAATCCCCATTTTTCTTCTTCCTTGCACACTCCACCATCATAGTTGGAGTATTCTGACTTTTTCTGAGTGTGTCAGGGCCTCATCTTCTCATTCTCAGGCTTCTGAGTTTGATTCTTCACTTAATTTAATTCACAAAACCAATTTTCTTCATTTCTTTCTAATTTCACAGTCACCGACGTCGGTCCAGCGACCGTCACCGGTTCACATCTGACCGTCATCGGTTAAACCCTAACCGGTGTCAGCTTCTGGCTTTCTAGTTACTTTACCTAGAACAACTTTCATTACTACTTTCTGTTCTGTTTCCAGCCCTCAGGGCATCATCATATTTCTCCCTTATTGATATTTTCAGTCATACACAGTTTCACCAGTACAAATCCAACATTCCCACTTCATTTTTTTGAGACTGGTTTCTTCCACAGTGACTGGTATCAGTTTCAGAAACCATCATCGGTGTTGTCCTAACCATCACCGGTCATCCTGACCATCATCGGTTTTCCCAGAACCATCACCGGTCAACCTGACCATCGTCGGTTGCCTGTGTTTAATTTTTCAAAATCTAGACATTGACCAGATTCACCTCCCAGACCCCATTATTCTCTATTTTTACTATTTTCTGTGTCATCTACAGAATACAGTCTTACCAGGTCAGCACTTGTTCACATGGTGCTGACTCGCAGCCAGACTAATGCCCTCATATTCCATGCTAGTCGTCAACCACTCCCACCTAGTCCTTCACCACCTTCCATCCTATCACCCATGGATCCAACCTTACCTACCACCATTACTACCGGTGATGAGGAGTTTGCATGACTCCTTGATCAGAATCCCATGGCCTTACAGTTCTACCTTTCCCACTCTTCCACCTGAGACTCCTCTGGTCAGTTGATATATGACATGCCTGTATCAATCTCTCCTGCCCTTATTCCTACTGCTGCCCCATTACCCTCACCTGCTTCACCCCTGGTAGTTTCACAGCTAGGACCCATACCCACCATGACTTTTGCATCAACAGTTTCCCTCGTGCCTGTCGTATCTGTTGTCCCCTCATCCACCACCCAGACCATAGCACAATCCACACCCATTGTCTCACAAATACCCATTGCAACACAACCACCTGTGGTGTCGGTGACCCCTACTCCATTCCAAAATCTCATCCTCTCCATCCCACAAACATTGCCCCCAATCGCTACCAGAGTCACGACAACCATCCCACCTACATACACCTACTATCAACAACCCCCTATCTCGTCTGTCACCCATTCTGGATATGTTCCTTCCATGTCGGTTCCTTATTCTCAACCTCCCTATCAGGTTCAATATCCACCTCCTTATGCCACAGGAGGTGTCCCCCCATCACAACCTACCAATGACCTCATCAAGTTGATGATGGAAAAGATGCAAACACTAGAAGCATCGGTTTCTGGCTCACGCAATTCCCTCACCTATGATGAAATTTGTAATGAGCCTATTCACCCATCCATTCCCATTCGACCATACCCCGTACATTGGGAGATGCCAAAATTCAACCGCTTCAATAGCAAAGAAGATCCACAACAACATTTGTGGTCCTTTAAACATGGGTGTTACCTGATTTCCCACGATGACGCTTTACTTTTGAGGACTTTCCCAATGTCCCTGACAGGACCTGCATTGGACTGGTACAGTGGACTACCAAGACACTCCATTTACTCATTCAATCAAGTAGCCCAAGCCTTCCTAGATCACTTCTCCATCAACATTGTTAAGAAGGTTACCATGACTGATCTTTATTCCACACGACAATATGACAATGAGTCTATCGCTGACTTCGTCGCTCGCTGGCGCAGCCTCATTAACCAGCTCACATTCCAATTGCCTCAAACTGAGCTTATAGAACTATTTACTTGGGCATGTGCTAGACACATCTCACCAACCCTACAGGTGCAAAATTTTCACACTTTCGACGAGGCATTCACCATGGCATGGAAATTGGAAATTCATGCTATCGAAGAAAAGAAGATTCAACTTCGTAACAAGAACATCGCGTTCAAATCAAATGATACTTCTTCATCTTCGAAACCTCAAAACAACTATTCAAAGCCCAAAGGGTCTGCTAATGCCGTAGTTCTCAAAGCTGGTCCCCCTCATCAATCAAACCCAGCCAAACCCCCTTCTAATCTTTCTCCTGTCCAAGCTTTCCAGTTCAGACGAGAACAATGAAAGTACACTTCCCTAGGAGAATCTTATTCTTCCATTTTGGAAAATCTTGTTAAGGCTGGTGCCATTACCCTTCCACCTATAAAACCACATACTGGTTTTGACCCTGAGTGACCCATGCCTGCGTGGTATAAGGAACATGAATTTTGCAACTATCATCGGGTCAAAGGTCACAATGACAATAACTGCATTACCTTCAAAAATATCATTCAAGAAATGATAGACAATGGAGACTTAGTCTTGGATAGCCTGAATGCACCCGCTAACCAAAGCCTACACATCTTCAAGAAGCCATTCCCTAATCATGCCCCATCTTCCAACCAAGGGGGTGATACCTCAAGCAATGATAGCACTATCCGCGAGGCCCATGCTGTTTTCAATGATGCACCAGTTGCTTCCCAATTGCCTCATATTCCTTCCATAGATGAAATCTTAGCCCGTGATCCCCTACCTATACTAGAACCTATTTCATCTACTCCTCTACCCACAGAGGAATCCCCTTCATCTTCTCCTTCACCCGTGAAAGAGCCTATAATCAGCACACCACCTTTGACCCCTCAAAATTCTGAGCAGTTGTCAGTGGCACCTCTCCTACTCATAGAAGATGCAGGTTCACCACCTACACCAATGCAAGGAGAGCCCACTTCGGCTGGCCCATCCTCTCCTCTACCCATGGAGGATACTATAGAAGTACCACCACCTGTAGATGACCATTCACCATCAGACCTTCAAGATCCCGTTGATCTACTTTTGGCTCTCTTACCCACAGAGTCTGAGGCTAGCCATTTCCCTGGTATCTCAAACACATTTTATGGGGATTGCCACTCGGTCCACGTCGGCTCCACTTACAACAGTACCATTCTCATGCTTGGCCGATCACCTGGACTATGTCGATAGAGCCTTACTTTGGGGGCATCTTCTACTTCCTGTTTCAACACAAATGCAGTTGTCACTCGCTGACACCTCCACTATCTATCCAAAAGTGTTTTGTCTGACCAAACCAAACACAACCACAACTATCGCAAAATCTCCCATGACACCACTCATGGCTCAACTCACACCTCTACCCATAACCCAACATGCATCTGCACCCAAACCCATGCCTATATCATCTCCCTTGCCTAAACCTATCACTACCTTAGGGGTCATACCAACAGCTAGCCTTACTCATCCACCCATCAAATTAGATTTAGCTACATCTTCCAAAACTAACACCAAACTTAACCCGACCCCTAAACAGAAGATCCAATCTCCTAGATCTCATACCCCAACCTCGCCAACCACACCCTTATCACCTTCACCCCTTCCGTCCATCCTAGGACCTCACCCCTCGACCCTGGCCAAGAAACCCCCATCCACTGGTAAACCAAGAATGCAACAACCCATTTCCCCATCACAGACCTCTAATATACCCAAGTGCCCCACACAACCTCCACCCTCACCTGTAACCTTTTTACCACCCATACCTCCAATACCATCAATAACTTCTTCACTACCCATGACACTTCCTTCTCTTTCACTCATGCCTCCTGCCCAACCCACACCACCTACCTCCACAGCACCTCGGTTACCCCCATGGGTAACCCACCCTCTTCCACCATCCACTTTTCCCTCCACATCTCGTGTGCCCGTATCACCTTTACCCAAGAAGATGCAACCTAAAGCCAAAAATCCTCTACCCTCCAATAAGGTAGTTAAACCAACCACACCTTCTATTGCCAGTTCATCTACCATGCCCCTACCCAAGCAGATACGACCAACACCTAAGACCACACCACACACCAAACTAGTAGCCCAACCACTCCCCCTCTTGCAAAGACTCTTCCTACACAGTCAACCACACCTGTACCCAAACCCACATTCACCTCCCATTGTGATCCATTAGCAGGGTCCTACGCCAAAATCCTAACCAACCTCCTCGAAACTTCTGTCATCACATTACCACCTCTTAGACCTTACGACCCACTCAAACCCAAACCAAAAGGGTTTGACGAAACCAAAATTTGTGCCTACCATCGTGTGCCAGGACACGATGTAGAGAACTGTAAGGCTTTGAAAGCCACTCTTGTCCAGTTGTGTCCTCCTGAAGAAAACTTTGACGATGATGATCTTCTTGATGAGGACCCCATTTCACCTTCACCAATTTCCACAGATCTTCCCTCATTACCTACTCAGTGACCAAAATCTCCACCCCCACAACTCTTAGATCCATCCCCGAGATTTGAAATTAACATGGTTCACATAAGAGAGTTGGCCAAACCACCACCCAAATGCAAATGCACCCTACTCATCTCACAAGGGTCGTATCCACCACTAGGGTTTTGTCCCTCTTGCCGCTATACCTTCCATGACACACCCTCTCCATCCACCTCCCCTCAGATTAACATGATCAACATTGCCACCCGTGCTCAGAAAGACAAGGGCAAGGAGAAAGCAACTGGCCCATCAACCAACCCTGTACCCAATATACCATCTGCACCCACACCCAAAGTCATCATTCGAGGTCCTGCATATCCCATTTCTGATGGGGCCACACATCGTACAATGCTAAAACAACTACACCAATCCCCCCTCAAAATGTCTTTATATGACCTCGTCCAGACCTCAGAGTCACATCGTCAAGCCCTCATGGAGGTCCTTCAATCTATCGAAGTCTTACCAAATGACCCCACACCCGTAGCCTCCATCATTACCCCTCACCATGTAGCCTCTCTCACTAGGTCTTCACCTTCCTCTACACCTTCACCCACTCACCAAGTGGCCACCCTCAGTTTTGCAGATGAAGAGATCACTCCCTTTCAGTCTGATGACCCCGACCCCACTCTTTTCATCTCCATCTTTATCGATAATATATGCATATCCGACGTGTTATGATTGATGGTGGTGCTAGCATTAACATCATCTCCTCCCATGCGTATGCCCAAATGAAAATACCTACCAATTACATGCATAGTAACCCCATTATGTTGTGTTCCTTCAATGATGCCATAACCTCTACACTGGGTACCATTGTTCTCCATGTCCGCGTAGGTCCCCGCACCATCCCTGGAACTTTTCTATGTCCTAGAAGGGGAGTTCCAGTATAACTTGTTGCTTGGTTGACCTTGGATTCGTGCCGTGGGTTATGTCCCTTTAACGTTACATCGATGCCTCAAATTTGAACACGAGGGACATAATTACACCATCCCTACTGACCCCTCACCTTTCAAGACCTGTAACATGCTATATCGACCCAATGATGTGCTTGTACCGGTCAAGGCATCTGCCACCAAAACCACTTCACCTCCACCCACAAGCCCATCCACCAAAATTGCCACTACTTCTGCTGCATCTAACCTCGCTATCCCTACTGCAGCTGTAGCCTCTACCGCTAGCACCCCTGCTTCCCCTTCATCTAGTGAGCCATCTATACCCACTACCCACATACCAACTACTGATCCCTTAGAAGGTGTTTTTCAATGCCTCACTCTGGGGGAATACCACCTATACAATATTGATACCTTCCTCACCCCACAAGAGTATGGGAATCTACGTCAACACCCCAGTTATGACATTCACATTGGTGACATTTTCCCTTATGGCCCTCCCCACCTTCGCACCAACCTAACGTATGGGGGACTTGATATGGCCACCTATAAACCTGAACCTCCATCCCAAACCCAACCATTTTCCACCGACCTACACTCCCTCACTAACCATCATTTCACTCACACTTTCCTCCACCGGTGTGTGTGGAAAGGATTTGGCTTTGGTTTTTATGAACAAGGCCACCACACTGTCATCTCCTGTACCTCTCGTAAACACAATGACCGTAGTGGCATTGGTTTTGATGCTCCATCTTCTAAGAAGGTTCACATCGACCTTATTCAAGATGAGACATCTTCCCCCTCTCATTCACCCACATTACCATCCTCACCCACGGAGTCCATAGATCCTGAATCTATACCTCCTAACTTTTTTTTTTGTAAACACCATTTCCCTGGGACCGCTGACCTATCAACGCGATGGCGAGGCTCCCTCTTCTCTCCCATTCCTATATCCTGACATGATCGATGATGATATGCCTTCAATTAATGTCATTCAATGTCAGGACGATGAGTCCATCCTCACCTACCTTGGTGCAGAAGACTCTTATATTCACCGGTCGTTACCCTCTGAGATGCAAACCATGTTGAATGAATCGACCATCGAAATCAACATTAATACCCAAGATGACCCACACATTCTAAAGATCAGGCCAATCTTTAGATGCTACTGAACAGGAATTCTTCACCTCTTTCCTTCGGGACCATAGTGATGCATTTGCTTGGTCCTATGCCGATATGCCTGGTATCGATCCTAAAATCATGGTTCACAATATCGTGACCATTATTGATGCCAAACCTATCAAACAAAAGCTGTGGAAAATGCATCCTCGCATTGCTCTTCTGGTCAAAGAAGAGCTTCAGTGCCTTCTCTTGGTTTCCTTCATTCTACCCATTGATTATCCCCAATGGATTTCTAACATCGTTCCTATCGTGAAAGTGACAGGGGGACTCCACATTTGCACAGATTTCCACAACTTCAACCTTGCCTATCCCAAAGATGATTTCCCACTACTAGGCATTGACCAACTAGTTGATCTCACTGCTGGCCATGAAATGTTATCACTCATGGATGGTTTCTCAGGCTACAATCAAATATTACTAGCTCCCGAGGATCAACACAAGACTACCTTCATCACCCCTTGGGGGACTTTCTGCTATCGAGTCATGCCCTTTGGTCTCAAAAATGTTGGTGCTACATATCAGCGGGCCATGACTTACATCTTCCATGACATCATGCATCACATATTGGAGGATTATGTAGATGATCTGCTTGCCAAATCCAAACATCGAACCAAACACCTACCCATTCTTAAAGTCATCTTTGACCGCCTCATCAAATATTGTGTTCGTCTTCAACCAAAAAAATGTGTCTTTGCAGTACTTTCAGGGAAACTCCTAGGTTTCATTGTTTCTTTGTGGCATAGAAGTCGATCCTGCTAAAGTCAAGGCTATCCTTGAAATGCTGCCACCCACTAATCTCCATCAACTTTGCAGCCTACAAGGAAAATTGCAATCAATTCATCATTTTATCTCCCAACTTTCTGACCGCTGTCAACCATTCCATCATCTTCTCAAGAAAGATGTTTCATTCAAATGGGATGATGACTGCCATAAAGCCTTCGAAGCCTTGAAACAATACCTCCTTCAACCACCAGTGCTCATTCCTCCTAAGGATGACCAGCCCTTCTACCTATATATTTCCACCACTGACCATTCTCTAGGTGTCATGCTTGCTCATCGCGATGACCAACACCGAGAGCAAGTGGTTTATTACATAAGTTGTACCCTTCTTGACTATGAAACTAGATATACCCATGCCAAAAAACTTTTCCTAGCCTTAGTTTTCATCACCACCAAACTCTGCCATTACCTACTCAACCACAAAACCTTTGTCATTACTAATACTGACCCATTACACTACATGTATGCCAAACCTTATCAAAATCAATGTGCCGCATGCTGGCTTATGCTTCTGGCTGACCTCGACCTTGAATTCATCCATCAAAATTCCATCAAGGGCCAAGCTATCACCGACCAATTGGCTGATGCACCTATTTCTGGGGATCAACCCTCTAACTTTGACTTTCCAGATGAGTCTATTGCTACCCTTTCCCTGGACGAACCCGCTTACCAAATGACACTCTTCTTCGATGGCTCCAAGTGTCAGCGTGGGGGTGGGGCTGGTGTTATCCTCATTCCACTTGATGGTGAACCTATGCCTTTGTCTTTCAAACTTGATTTTGATTGTACAAACAATATTGCTGAATACGAAGCACTCGTATTGGGTCTCCAGGCTGCTTATGCCTTAGATGTTAAGTCAATCAACATCTTTGGTGATTCTCAGTTGGTCATAAACCAAGTCAATGGTATATACCAGTGTCGTAATGAGATACTTCAAAAGTATAAGCATCATGTGGACATACTTTTGACCACCTTCGACCGTTACGCCCTTCAAACCACCCCACGTTCTACCAATAAATTTGTAGATACCATGGCCTGCTTGGCTTCTCAGATACCTGCTTCACCCGCTGACTCTAAAATATTTGTCACCATACAAAGACTACAATCACCCTCTTATTTGCCTCGTGAAGTTTACTCTATCGGAACCACTGCTCCTGACCCGAGTGACCTTTGGTATAAGAAATACACAGACTATCTTTCCCTCTCCATTTTACCCACCGATCTCACTCGTAATGGACAACGTGCCTTCCTTAAAAGTGTCTCACGTTATGTCATCATGGGTGGTCTTCTGTACAAATGTGGTTTTGACAACATTCTCTTGCGATGCCTTACCAGTTCTGAAATTCCTTACACCATTAAGGAAGTCCATGATGGGATTTGTGGAGGCCACTTTAGTGGTCTCGCTATCACTAAATGCATTCTTCACCTAGGCTATTACTGGCCAACCCTAAACCGTGACTGTTGTGATTATGTCAAATGCTGCATAAAATTCCAGCAACATGCTAATCTCCATCACACCCCTAGTCATGCCTTACAGGTCACGTGAGACCTTTGGCCTTTCTCTCAATGGGGTTTGGATCTTGTCGGTGAGATCAACCCCCATTCTTCACAATGCCACCAATGGATCATAACTGCTACTGAATATTACACTAAATGGGTAGAATCCATTCCCCTCATTTCCACCAAAGCTGAGAAAATATGTGAATTCATCAACCATCACATCATCTGTCACTTTGGTGTCCCTCACCGCATTATCACGGATAACGGAAAACAATTCAAAAACAAAACCCTACGCAAACTATGCGATGCTTTTGGCATCCAACTCAGTTTCTCATCACCTTATTACCCACAAACCAATGGTCAAGCTGAATCAACCAATAAAACCTTGAACAAAATTCTTATGAAGGTGGTCAATGATACTGGGAAGGATTGGCATATGCACATTCCTTTCACCTTGTGGGCTTACCGCACTAGTATTCACACTTCGACTGCTGCCACCCCCTTTTCTCTGGTCTATGGTACTGAGGTTGTCTTACCTCTCGAAGTCCAGATTCCATCCCTCTGCATCTCACTACAAGACATGCTCAACGATGATGAATTTCACCAGGATCGTTTGGCGCAACTTGAATTATTAGATGAACGTCATCTCAATGCCCTGGACCATCTCCAAATCTACCAAAAATGTATCAAACGTGCCTATGAAAAATGTGTTCATGAATGAACCTTTCAAGTCGGTGACCTCGTCCTGAAGGAAAATCAACATGTAACCAAAGAGGAGAAAAGTAAACGGGGAAAATTTTCTCCTAATTGGCTTGGACCCTATATCGTCACCCATGCCTATGGATCAGGTGCTTATCATTTGTCTTCACTCGAAGGTAAACCTGAACCTGAGCCCCTTAATGCCTTGCATCTTCGACCATTTTATTGTTGATATCAAGTCCTATATCACTTTCTGTCAATTGGTCACTCGTCCCTTGAGTGTTGTTCACCTTCCATTATTACCCATTTTGAGGATCCATGATTAAACAAGAATCATGTGATTACCCATCACCTTTTAGCCTTGTCTTCAATATGAGTACCATGGCTCTGCTCATAGCATGATTCTCATGGATACTTTTCATCTTCTTCAAGATGGAATCCCATGGTCATTCATCACTCGAAACCACCTCTTTCCTAGTTAATTTTTGTGTACTACGATCTTGTCTTCTAAAACCGGAACCTAATCATCCTCTATAATCTTGTCCATGACTTAAACGTCTAAAAAACAAAAAGGGATACAACTCCTTGAGTCAAACTTCCAGCAAAAAGATGACTCCCTCAAAAGGGACATCTCTTCTCCATATTCTACCACTATCAATAGACTGCTCCCTCGAAGGACAGCTATGTACGGTCATTACAAAAATGTAATAAATATTCAGAAGCTTCCCTGCATCGATCAGCTTCACGAAGACCTCAAGGAGATAATATATTCATCCCATATAGACTTCCCGCATCGATCAGTCTATTAAAAACAAACAAATCAAGAAAAAGATGAAATTTTTGTCATGGACTTGCCTATTTTGGATTCTGGGTTTCTTGTTCTGAAATACACGTCGTCGTACACTAAGTTATGCTAAACCTCTCATTCTCACCTCCTTGTCTTTTTCACCTAAATTCCTCGTTACTCAAGGGACTTGCCGCAAATGTGACATTTTGTGATCTTGTGACTTTTCTTCACCCTTAAAATAGTCCATTATGCAAGGCCTGTAGGGTCTTACGTTCATAAGCCCATCTAAGGTATGATAGACTCATCAGGGTTCTTATCAATTAAGCAGCTCTTTTACCACTTCTTACCATTCACCTTCCTCATTACCTATTGATTATCCTATACAGGACCAGATCCTTAGCACATGTATTTAATAATTAATCAACCATACATCCAACCTAAACTCAATCATGCCTATGACCTACATCACCCATGCCTAACACCTACCAGACCATTCCACTATTTCACCCTAATCTTCCCTACCTTATGGGAGAACTACATAGGCATGAGGTCCCTTTTCACCGGGACTATGTAGGTAACACTCTGAGGGAATGGGGCCCTTGGAGGTTAGCTCGGCCACTCTCTACCCTAACCAATTCCCTCTCCCCCTTTCCTAGTCACATTCTACCCTAGTTAGTTTCCTTTTTATATCAATAATTGGAAATTAAACCAAACAAACAAAAATTGCTTCACATCTTTACCATCATCACTCATGCATTCATTTCATTTGTCTACCATTTCTTTACCATTATCATACATTTTACTACAAAACATCTTAACATGACCCACATCATCATTAATTGCACAAATTAATGAATTAAACACTCAACCAACCTAAATTCCACCTAAACTACCAACCAACCTAACCATACCTAAACTCAATCCATACCTAAGTCAACCTAACTCATCATACCTAAGTCAACTTGACTCAATCCATGCCTACAACCTGACTCAATCCATGCCTATCAACCTAACTCAATCCATGCCTATGACCTGACTCAATCCATGCTTATGACCTGACTCAATCCATGCCTATGACCTAACTCAATCCATGCCTATGACCTAACTCAATCCATGCCTACATAACCCTGACTCTATCATACTTAATTCACCTAGTTTCCATCACATACACAAATAATAATGGAAATTAAAACAAGTACACCATCCATAGTATAAATATCATCATCTATAAATCATGACATCTGTGTATACATACATATGTACACCAATACAAATGAATCCAAAAATCTCAAAAACCCTCATGTACATCCTCACCATCTTCGGCACGCAGGCCGGTATATGATCAAAATCAATCAACTCTCGTATACATCCTCACTCTCTTCGGCATGCAGGCCGGTATATATCAAAAATAAATGACTATACAAAACAGGAGGTACATACGGCTATCAGATATCACCCTACTGGATATCCTCCATATCTGTCTCCCCTATCTCCTCCTCCTCCTCAGCTCCTGTATGTGGCCTGCTAACATCTCACCACCCATCATGGGTCGTGGTTGGGTCCCTACTGGTACTGCACCTGGAGCTAGCCTCCGTGAACTGGTGGCCTCACCCTGACCCTGTCTCGGGGCTCACTGGCCCCATGTACTCTCCACACTGTGGGTCCGTGACCTGGTCCTCTCACTCGAGGCCTGTTGTGCCCTGTACTCTCCATAGGATAGAAAATCTATCCCTGCCACCATCAAAATATCCTGATAATACCTGGCCTCACCTAGGGCATCCCACAATCTGGCTACGGGTACTGTCTGTGGTGGCCCCATTGGCCTCTGACCCTATCCCTGTGCCTGTGCCTATCCTGAGGGACCCTGTCCCACTCCTACCTATATCTGGGACTGAAGAGTCACAACCTGCACCTGTGCAGTGGCCAACTGGCCCTACAAACCTGTAACCTGCACCTGTAGGGTGGCCACCTGTATCCCATCACCATCACCACCCTGTGTGGGTGCCTGTCCCTATGCTATCTGGGCCTGTAAACTAGCCACCTGTGCCTGTAAAGTGGCCACCTATGCCTCTGCACCTGTCAACTACCCCTGCACCATCCCCAGCTGTGTAATCAATGTGGCTACCTACCCCTGTAGGGCATCCCTCTGAACAGTGATGGTGGCTAAATCTGGCTGCCCCGGCCTCGGTGGTACTGCTCGTAGGTGTGTAGCCCACCACTACCTATATCTGTCAGTCACCCCAGCATCATCGATCTTCCGGTCTCTCACCTGCTCCTCCTACCCTGTAGGCACTGTCGGTTGGGGCAGAGGCAACGACCTCTCCACGTCATCCCTCCTGTACTGTGGGAAGGGTGGAGGTATATCCTGTGACAGCCCAAACTGTCACCTAACCCTGTCTATGGGTATCATCTCGTGCTCTCCAGCACGTCACCCCTCTATCCATCTGAGAAGCTGCAATCCATCTAGCTCCACAACCATCTGCCCATATGATGGATAACCCACATAGGGCCTCCAAATGATGTCTATGCCAGACAACCCCTCCAGTAACCACCTATAGTAGGTGACATCATGTGTCACCCTGCCCACTCGATGCTCTCCAATAACTGGCACCCATCACCTGTAGCCCACCCGAACAAAACCTGGCTCGAATGCATCAGCCCAGGGCATACCAACTGGGTGCACACACACAATGTGCTCATATGCCCAACAATGTAATAGGAAAGTGCAACACAAACTGAACCTCTGAAGCCACCCATATGCCCATAACTCCCTGTATAGCTGCACTAGGAATGCTGGCACCCATGCAAAATGGGTCTAGTCTATCACCATATCATGCAGGACCCCCATCAGTGATCATGGGAATCTCCCACCCTCTGCATCTGGCAGTGCAAAGTAGCAGACTACCTCCATCAACAACACAATAAGCCTAGTCTCCTCTGGATGGGCCTGGTACATCTCTCCATAGCTCATGCTGGCACTGTGAAACCTCATCTCTACCAACCCCTCACCAAAGACTGTCAGCATCAACTCCTCAGATGCCTCTGAAGAGATCGAATATACCTGTGCCCCCACTATTGGTAACCATAGGATCCTATACACATCCTCTAGGGTGACTGTGATCTCACCCGTCGGTAGATGGAATGTGTTGGTCACCGAATCCCATCTGTCGATGAGGGCGACCATCAAACTAGGCTTCCAGACTACATGCCGGTAGTGTCTGACCCCAATCAGGCCAACCACTGCAACATGCCACCAATCCTCAGCTGTCACACCTCCTTGAACTATCATGAGTAGGGGCGGCACCCTATCTCACATCCACAGCTGGTCTCTCACCTGCATCCAACAAAACATCACATTAATACAACTTGATCATACCCACAATCACTCTTGACACTTCACCTACACTTATTACCCTCCCTCTTTTTCCCCTCACAACTTACCTTCTTATCACATATTCTATCTACCCACCCCAACCCTCACCCACTATCGATCATACCATACCTCTTTCAACCTCTTACCCATGCTTTTTTTTTCATCAACAACATCTTCCTTGCCCACTATCTATCTCACCCAACCATCCTAGAGCTCTGTTGGCCCCTTTTTTCCCCATATGTTGACCGGTACTAGTTACTTCTAACCAACTATAGTCTATCCCACATCAGCATCGGTCACTTTCTCTGTGACTGGTACCGGCTCGACGCCACCACCGTCGGCCACCCCTTGACCGATGCCGGTCACTGTCACGTAAAATATGTGACACTCAAACCCCCTTTTTCCTAAAAACACTCCCTTCTTCTCACCCATTCCTACCTAACTCTAGCCTCATCTCCTCCCCACCCCTCGTACACCTAACCACACCTCTACCCATTCCTATTCTACCCAATTTTCCTTCCCAAATTCAAATCCCCTTTTCCCCCCAAAAACCTCATATTCCCTCCTTACCCTATATACCCAATCTACCTCCCAAACCAATACAAGAGATTGAATCTTACCTCATCACGCTACCATCTCCATGGTGGCACATCGGGCCACTGCACTGGTGGTCCACCTGATCCCTCTCCCACCTCTGCCATGTCCACTCACCAAATCCAATCCTCCTACTCTCCACCCAATCACAATCGATCCACCTGTGCTCGTGAACCCGTCTACCTGGCTCCTCTAACCAACCGGATCCCTCCACCTCAGCAGGATATCATCCCTCATCTTTTTCTCCCAAAAAAGCACAACTCGTTCAGTGCTCTGTCATTTTCACAAAATCCAAAATGTACAAATGAATCTGTATTATATGGATTTTTCTTTTTATATACCCACGTCGACCTGACCGACATCGGTTATACCTAAACTGACATCGGTCCTGTGCCCTAGCTCACCGTGGTCAGTTATACCAAGACCGACATCGGTCATCTACCCCCATAAACTGTGATCGGCTTACCTCGACCGTCCCTGGTTATGTATGACCGCATCGGTTACCTGTCATATTTGTGCCCATTCCCCATTGTTGTCCCCACTTACCCAACCCAACCACCGTTTGACCTTACCCACCCTTATTGCAACCAACCTCCATGCCTACCTTACCTATACTTGTCCTTAATTACATTTTGGGACTTGTTATTTTACCCATACCTCGGCCCTACCCATGCCGTGACCTAGCTACTTGGACCTGGAACATTGCTAGTGACCTGTGAACTCATGTGCTCGCTATACCTTGCGACACTGTTACCCGTGTTGTTTGACCTAATGACCTTACCTTGCCTCTTGTCATGACCATTTATCCTGACCCAACCTTTGGTGTACGGAACATACCTAAACGTTCCTGCACCTGACCTGCGAAGTGCTTCCGCACCATATCCTATACCTTGGATACCGGAATCACCTCAACCTTGTTTGGATAAACCTATCGACCTTAGACAATGTAGAGTTTGCATGCTCTTCAACCTGGTACTGTGCTACAGTTTATACGTGTGTGTGTGTTTGACTGTTACTACCTTTGACCCTGACCCATTACCTAGATTACCTGATTGGACCTTTACCCCCTTACCCCTGTTGTCCACCTTCCTCTTCATCACATTCACCTTTTATCAAACCACTCACCGATTCTGCCTTCTGCCTCATCAGTTCCTAGTTTGAGGGGGATCACCTTCACCCACACATGGGACAACCACATCTTATTTTTGTCAGTGTCGCTTACCAATACAAGCTACACAACAAAAGGGGAAAAATGTAGACACCAAAATTGGGTCACATGCTCCTTGACCCCTCGTTAAATAACCAACTTGAACACACTCACCTAACCATGGCCCCTTTACACCCCACACTAATATTAATTTAATTAAATTAATCCATGTCCTCACAATATTTATTATTTAATTATCCTAATTAAGATAATTCCCACCCCACCACCTCACCTATACACCTCACCTAGCCACCTCACCCTAAGTCTATTCTTAGTATGTTGCCATAACTAACTAAGACCTAACTAAACCCTAAAAATCAAAGCCTACATCCCCTCTAACCACATTCCCACATAAGAAAAGGTAACTCCCACTCTTTCTCGGATGAATAGAGAGATCTGGCAGAAATCATTGCCATGATCTCCCATTTTTAGTAAACCTAGGGAATCCCACCCTAACCGATGCCGGTCACCCCTGAACCGATGCCGGTCAACCCGGAACCGTCATCGTTACCTTTTATTCCCTTTGGTAACCTTATTTCGAGGTTGGCACATTTCTGAGAGCAAGAAAGGAGACCAGAGCTGCATGAAAGTGAAACAAGCATCCTTTTAGATATCCAGACATCCAGAGCCATCACCAACATCAATCAGAGAGCCATTGCATTCACAGGAGCACTCCGGGAAAGCACCACTACAGGACCATACATGTATTCTCTGATCAACCACCTCCACCACTCAGCCATCAAATCCTTAACACAGTAAGTATGGCCCTAACCAGTATAGTTTATTTCAGTTAGTAATCTTTATTACTCCTGTTATTAATCTATTCTTTGCATGCTTATTGCTTCATCACCCACTTGCATGTAAACCAAATATCCCTTCACCCACATCACCAAATCACCTATTCTCACCTGTTGTATACTTCTGAGCATACCTAAGATCTCTACAGACCTCCCCATTCACTCGCCCAAACTTTATTTGACCTCAGATCACCCCTACCATTTAACCTATTTTGAGTTTCTTTTACCCCGACCATACCGACGCCGGTTATCCACAACCATCGTCGGTTCTACCTAAACCGGCATCGGTCACATTTAGCCGATGTCGGTCTCTGTGTTTTACACCTTGACCAAGAACAGACCCAACAATCACCCTACCAGTTGACCTAAATAACCTAGAATCTGACCCTGACCAGTCCCAGTACCTTGACAGACACCTCACCTCTCAGATCCAACTATAGCCTAGCCTGTTGTGATTGGATTTTCTTATTGTATTTGAATGAGATACCTAAATCATATCAACTACAGTAGGACCTTGTTTATTTCTTGCATTAACTTGTTTTAAACAGTGGATTGACAGCCATCTAGGAAGTATCACACTTCCCAGAACTAGCATATGCTAGGCAGTCCACTGTCATATATCATTTAACTATCTTTTTGTGGTCTTGTTTTCTATTACAGGTAGTTCCTCCTAGCCAAAAGGAAGCTCTCACATTCAGCTATGGATCAAGAAGTTAGAATGCATGTAACAACCATCAACCGACCAGCATTTAATAGGTATTCCTCCTTGGCCCTTACCCTTATCTGTTTCGTCATTTCGAAAAGGTAAAGAAAAAGGTGAAACATCTTTCAGAGGGTTTGTGGAAGATAATAATTAGTAATGAGGTTCCTTCCCATAGCTCTTTCTTATAATCTTTATGTATATTTATACCTATAATGGAAAATTGAATTCTTTTAACCATGTAATAATAATGGCAGCACTAGAATAAGCTTTAGTAAGTTTTAATAGACTACATACATGATTTATGGATATGGTCCTATTGAATTCAACGAAAAGTTGACTCACATTTAGAATTTCTTCTCATTCTAGATCACAAAATAAACATGTAAATGTTGCTGTGTACCTTCCTTAGCATTAGATTATTTCTTTGTATGGATCCAACTCTTGTTTGCATTATTTATTAAATCAAATTTTCTCAATGGATACCTAAGATAGAATTAAATTATTAAAATTTTATATTTGGATTCTGGTATTTTGTGCATCTACATGCCATTCAAGGCATTTACAAACATCCATTGTCCATACCCATCCACATATAGTTGTTGCCTCAACTTCATGAAAACAATCAATTTCTTCAACCACTCTTGTCAGTTGATCTGTAATAGGCCTCATGGCAATGACTCAAATTTGAAAAACAAATGTCACATTATGAATATTCACTGAAGTAAGAATATGTTTGTATTCCTACTTAACTTGGTGAATAGGTCTCACAATTTCTTCCATAACATGCATGTTGTAAATGCTAATTTGAAATGGTATCCTCACTATATGTCATGGAGCAGGTGGTTTGTGTGTCTACCTTGGGTTTGAATGCTCTTTTGTGGCCAAATATTATTTTCATAAAATTATTCCTATGGTTTTGGCATGAACATATTCATTAGACTATGTGATGCCTGAAGATAAAATGATGTATATAACTTGATTTGACTATTTCTTGATAAATCTAATATTTACTTATTTAGGGTGACCTATAGTTGAAAAATAGCTTCAGTTACCAAAGAAGTGTACATAATAATGACAACACTAGAATAAGATTTAGTAAGTTTGTAATAAACTACATACATGATTGGTGTGGATGGTCCTATTGAATTCAACAATGAATTAATCATTCTAGATAAACTATGAGGTCGCATTCTTCGTTATTATTGCTCTTGCTACAAACATCTATCGTGAGCATTGGCTTAGTAAAAAAGAGAGTTGAAGATAGGTAGATGTATTCACAACTATTGTCTTCTAGAAATTGTGGCCTACATGCCGCACTTTTACTCCATTTCCATACCCACCACATATGTTGTTACCTCAACTCCTTGAAAGTAACCTGATTTCTCTTCCACCTCCTCTTGAGCTAGATCCTAATAGCCTCGTGGCAACAAATTTGATGAGCATGCACATTATGAATATTCACCGACTAGTAAAATATTTTCCATCCTCTCTTAACTTAATGAATGGTTTTTTTCTTCCATGCCATGCATGTTGTATTCCTGCTAATTTGAAACGGTATCCTCACATATGAGCAGGGGTTTGTGCCTGCTTGGGTTTCACTACTACCTTATCTGGCCAAAATATTCATATAAATTATGATTTACAAATGTTTCATAGATTTATGTTACCTTACTAAAATGAATTATATAATTGAATTAAGTTGTTGAAACTCCAATATTTTCTTTACAGGTTAACCCAAAATTTTCAGTTACCAAAGAAGAGATTAAAATACTTGACAAACAATTTCTATTTCTTTGTTGCATTTGCAGTGTGGTGGGAGCATTTTTCATTGTGTTAGGTTTTTATGCTGTGATTTGGGCCAAATCAAAGGATATTGTTAGTACTGATAACCTGCCAAGTATAGACCATGTTAGCGATCCATCTGAAAAAGTTCTACGAGAAGCTATATTTATAAACAATTGTTTTCTTCAAGAGTACTTTTACACCGCTCCTTATATTATGATATATCTCGGGAAATAGTTCCCTCAACATCTTACATAACATGAATTTTCTCCTTTTTGAACTATAGTCGTTATTGTCAAGTCACTATTCGAGAGTAAACTTTCCCATTTATCCACAAAGCCACTTTCCTCTTCCTTGGTCTTCTCCCGAACCCTTCATCTTCCTCTCTCTTCCTCTCCCATTGTTTTTCTCCCTCGAATTTGATTTCCTCAATATATCCCCTTTGGCGATTCCATCATACATTTCACGTACGATTGTTAGTTTGTAAAAACATTATGTGTTAACAATACATCATTCGAAACCCAGTCTAGGTTATTCTTTGCTTGCCCCATAGTCGGTGCCTATCAATTCGCGTAATCACCACTAGAATATTGCCTCCCATGCTTCTGTTTGTCAACATTGGTTCTAAAGAGTTTAGAACATTCTTGTTGAGCCCAAAAAATCTCACTTTTTGTGGTGTATTTTGCACCAGGGGCTCCCTACAGGGGATCGACTCAAACATATGAGTTTTAACCCCACTTTTCTGGTTTTCCATCAACTAGAGTCCATCAAGCATATTTTGTGGTTCTTTCCTCGTGCTCCGTCGACCTGAAAATGGATTCATTCCCTTTTTCAATCCTTCTCTCTAGATTTATTTACCTGGAAGATGGTTCTTTTGGGGGCCTCGACCTTGCTTCCTGTAAATTAGAACAAATTTTGACACATATTTAGAACTGATATTTTATTTCATCTTTAGAAAGACAAAAATAATTCCATTTTTAATAATGTTCCTATGGATAGAATTTTCTCGGTTACTAATAAAGTGGTTATTCTCTCCATTGTGATGTTCCAGATCCAGAACCAGGGCAAGAAGGTTTGGCTGGAGGTCCGAGCACCTCCAATGCATGTACTCAACCATTGGGTCGCTGCTCCCTTGCACGTGATTAACCGGGTTCCTCCTGATGCTCCTTGCTCGTCGTTGCTCGCCACCTCGACATTGCGCCACTCTCCTCCTCCGCCTCAGGGTCGGGGGTTTTATAGAGGGATGCTCTCAGAAGCCGACAAAGCCCCTCTCCTCGCCAATCAATGGTATCCTTTTTCTCTTGGCCTCCCTCCCCTTACCCATGGCAGAGGTTTTTGGTCAACTTTGGTGGTTCCAGTGGCACTAGGTTGGAAAGGACCTCAGTAGGGAAAATTCCTCACGGTTGGCCCTTGCCATTTTCTCCCTCGTCAGTCGTCCTCTGATCAATCTTGAGCAGCAACAACAGACAGTCAACAATAACAAGATCAAAGCGGGTGGGAACCCATCCCCAACTCGACTCATCCTGGTTCCAACTGGGGTGACAAACCTGACAATCCTCCACCTCCCCCTCCAACCGCCATGTTTGCTACTACAACCTAGTTTTTTGGCTCCTTATTTTGTTCACTCTTTTTTTATTTTATTGATGTCCGCACTTTTATTGTATTTTTTATATAATTGGCCTCCTTCTCGAGCCTTAGTTGGCTTGATGTGATTGACATTCTAGGGTGTGATTTTTCTACCCATATTTTGTATGATTAGTGTTGTATATCTATTGTTTATATTAATCAAAGTGTGTTTTTCAATTAAAACAACACATAATTCAAGTTAAGAATAATTCTCTATCAAAATATTAGTTGTTAAGCATAAAAATAAACACTTGTTCTTTTAAAAACACATCAACTCAAATATTAAGATTTGAAAGGATTATTTCTCAAAATATTAAGGTTGAAATTATTTTAGTTTTTTATTCCATATCATAATTTTCTAAAAATATTCATCGAAAGAAAATTGTTCCACCTTATAAATCATACATAAAATAAGGAATCTAAATCTGACCCATAAAGATTGATATTTACAAAAGAATGTAGGCACCTTAAATAATCATACCACCAAATGAATAAATTCTTTAATTAGTTTAAACAAAAACTCATCAAGAACATCCATTGCATTTTTTTCATCTAAGACATGTTTATCAAACCAAAGACACTACCATGTTGTTAATCTTACAGAAAAGAAAGGTTCATTATTATATTATCATTAATACACACTATCAACCATTAATATTTTACAACCATAATAATCATTAGTTGGCATTAAGCGGTCAACCTATTTATGTTCTTATAAATTTGATATAGCCTAAATCTACCACCCTAGGTAATTAGTTCTCTACGGTGAAACAAAAGTCCCACAAAAAATGAGGAACCATAACTGCAAACCAAGCCATAGCTATCAACTCAACCCTTGGTTGATGCCCATATTTCATACCTTACTATCAGTGGTGATCTTTTGGAAGTCCTTATCACCATTATAAATCATTTATTTTCCTAAAAACTATAATAACAATGAGCCAAAGTTGTAGACTAGAGCATGTCTACAAACTCATAGCCTTGATAGTCTTACCCATATCTTTATTAGATATCTCACTATGAGAAAAGATATTCTCTACTCCTTTTCTAATAACTTGAGACATGTTTTTTGTGGGAAGTGCCTATTTATCACATAGGTTAGCATTGTTGAAATGTTGACTAACAAATGGGTTAGTATTTTTGGGGTATTATTTTCTAACTTACTAACGTATATAACACTTAGGTACATCCTTTTGTGCACAATATTTAAAATGTCATAATATATCTTCTTCAAATTTTACTTCCATTTTCCAGTGGTAGCAAATAGCTCAACTTGTTGTGGGTTTTAAAGTTCTTCATGGACAGTCATAACTCCCTACACTCTTGAGTGGTGAAACCCCTCTCACAATGATGAAATAAACTCCTTTCCACACGAGGGGTCCATCTAGGTTCTAAATGCTTATGTGACTTTCAAATTCAAACTACATTGCAAAGCAAGTTTTACTTTTTCAAAAAAGAATTAGAATTAGTAGCTAAGAGGAATGTTGTGTTGTTAGGTTTTGCATCCCTTCTTTGTGGTACTTTTGTTTGTCAAATTTTCATTTTTCAATCAATTTAAGCAAGATTTTTAAGTTGTATTGCACTGAGTCAGTTTTTAATCAGTCTTTTAAACAATGTTAAAAAAAACTTCTTGTAATTATGGCAGCCTCCACAACACATGCATCAATTGATTTAGATCGTGTTGGATTTCTAAGCAGCAATGATACCAAAGCAAGCAAGCAAATTTTTCTGGAAGGAGTTCTACGAGGTATTGGTTCTAAATTAGAAACTCATTTGCCTAATGTTATTCTTGATATTCTTGAATTTGATAATGTTTACCACAAAAGTTTGAATCTTTCACTTTGGCTGAACATTTCGTTGGTCAAGTCCCCTCAAAAGGAATTCTCAAACAATGGATTTATACCTCTAGAAACCTCGTGAAGCTAAGCTTGAGGGTTGCAAAACATGACCAAAGGATTAATTTTTTTGCTAGCATTGACCATTTTAATGTCATCACCAATCATGGCCCTTGTTTATCCATAATACCTTTGCGGTATGTTCTTGTTGGACAAGATATTTTCAAGTCTCAAAGATAGTCAATGATGCAAAGCTCCAAGATTATTTGTATGCATGCATCAGTTCTAGCACAGTCAATTTCATTCAATCTCATCAATACCTTGTTTTGGCAGTTTCTTTCTACTAGTTGGAACAATTCATTTTTCAAATATTGATCCTCTAAGCCACAAACTGCTCTCTTAACATTATCCCCTATCCTCTCATGTTCATTACATGCTAATTCATTTGGTAAAATAGGCAAATTCCTTGAAAAAAAAAGAGAAACATCTTGACTCTATCTCACCTTCTTATTTCTTCCCTTAGCTTCTTAGTGCACTCACTCCCAATTAGGTAAGGTTTGATCTTCTTACATTCAATTATCTCCTTTCTTCTCTATATCCTCTCCCATAGACTCAAACAAATGCAAGTCAACTATAAAGATGACTACACTCCAAGGTGTTAGACAACACTTCAAAAATTTAACCAAATTGCCCTTCAAAGTTCTCCAGAGTCGTGTTCTTGGATCCATCATATTTGAAAGGGACTAGAAGGACCCTTGACAATTGAGTAGCATATTCCTTTACCCTTTAACCTTAATAAGGTGTGCCTCAAAGATCATCAACTAGCTCCCTGAACTTCTCCTTCAAATCAAACTTTTACTTTCTTGGCCAAGGAACTCCCACTAGCCCTACTTCTCTATAATGTCAAACTTATCTTCATCTTTCTTGTTATCAAAACTCAAACAAGGCATTTATAAGCACCCATTTCCATCATCTTTTTATGTATGAAGTTTCAAGTTTGTATGCCAACTCTATCACCTACCTCCTTAAGAAACTGACCCTCACAATTAGGTCTCTGACTGTGATTTTTATCTCAGTCCTAGTCTGGTAAGAATAGCTTCCCATTTACCTGGAGGACACTCAAATTTATTCCAGTAGGCTTTATTGTGTTAAACGAGGAAATCTCTCCTAAAACACATTTGAATGGGTAACTTTCAAAGTGCCCTTAAGGAAGAGAAGGCATGTTGGAGTGGTTTCCCACCCAGCTTTAGAAGGAAGGTGTCATCATAAATGTTTTCCATGTTTGTTTAGGACATATAGAATAAGGATTGTGGTACTTGTGCTTTGTGAAGTCTAGCAAACACTCATAAGTTGAACATTCCAAATTGAAGCACAATTCATACATGCAAAGGAAAACTTAATGTGGTTAAGGAATAGTTGCTCATTTTCTTCTTTTCTCAACTCTCATTTCTTCATTTGACTTTCTTGTGTAACGAACAAGAAACATCAAGATATTTTTCTCCAAGCAACAATCCTTGTGAGATCCACCAAGAAAAGTAGTGTCAAAAGGCAATCCCTTGTGTAAAGCAAGTCTATTGTGATCTTATAAGGCAATACCTTATGCAATTAAATTAGCCCATATGCTTAATATTTATAAATGATTTTGTCTTATCATAAATGGGCCTACATCTTCAATAGTCTTTTGTTATTGATTTCAATGGAGATCAATCTAATAGTGGTCATGCTCCCAAATGGCAAAATATTCAAATAAAATTTGTCAACCCTCATACTATCAAATCAAAAGTTGTCAACCCCCATACTATCAAATCAAAAGTTCAGGTGGAAAAATGAATGAGGATTGAAACATCCACTGGCAATTATCTAACACCATAAGGTTCCCCCCTTACCATTAATTCATCACCAAACCAAGGGGTCGAACCTAGCAAATATATGTCATGCTTAAATTTTAAAGGCAAAAGCATTTAAAAAAATCCTTTTGGGGGGCAGGGGGACTAGGGCGTGTGGGTAGCACCTTCAAAAGAAAAGCGCAAACATTGCAAACCACATAAAACACTTGTGAGATCCTAAGAGCTTGTTTAGGTAACACAAGTCCTTTCGTTATCGTCATCATTGATCTTGCCATATCATGAAACTAATGACATAAAGACCAAATATATATAGTTGGACTAAGACTCAAAATTGATCTCCGCATGGCAAGCAAGAATAAAAAGGAGATTTTTATGCAAAAATGGAAGTGAAAATGAGGACTACCCTCATATGAATGATGTATATGTTATTCCTTCTGGTGTATGTAGAACACGACCTTCAATTTAAATTAGAGTGTAGCTTTTAGTTTTACTGTCTTTGAGACCAAAGGTCATTATATTTTGTCAATTGGATATTTTGAAGGAATTTTTTTAGATGAATATTCCATGGATTTTTGTGCATTATGTTGGGCACCAATAAAAGTTTTTCAAGCATTAATCGAGGACGCGGATTATCCAACTAGATTTATTATGTGGATGCAACATGTTTTTGGTTGGGGCTATGCTCTATGTTGTGTTACTTTGATCTACATGTCTAGAAGATTCCTTTCTCACCACATTCACTTGCATGTATTTTGAAGATATTTTTGTAAAGAGGGTCTTATGCCCTTGTAATTTTTCTCTCGATTGTGGCTTTCATTGTGAATTCATATCCTTAACATTTACTCTTCCTATTTAATGTTAGTTTATTTCTTATTTTTTTGTTGTTTTTCTTCCCCTTAATTTGATTTGGGTGTGGATATTCAACCTATGTAATATTGAGTTGTTTACCTCTTGCTTTTGTGTCTCAACTAATTAATGTTGAGATTAAACTAAGAAATTGTTACGAGCTTTCTTTTATGTACTATTTTGCTACATTGCCATTTTACCCTTTTTTTGTGTTTTCCCTAAATCTTTTCATCCCAAATAACATTTGTAGGTAGCACCAAGATAGGGGAGCCAACCTTAATTCGAAGTTCATCTAGGAATTAAAACTAATCTAGGACTTTGCACTGTGACGCTTTAATTGAAAGTGCATAATCTAGACAATTATAGTTAGGTAAATAAAAAGTATCAACTACTTGGTAAGGTAAGGTGCTTACTCAATACACTAATAAACTATTTTTACCATTATAATATAGAGTGGCTTATTCACCACTATTCTAGCATGACCTTGTCGCGATGTGATACCATAGATGCCATTTAGTCATTCTTTTGGTGGTTATCATTTTAATAGCAGTGTGTGTCCTCCACGATACATCCAAAAACATCCTCTGAGATTACAAATATAAATTACGTAGCTATGTAATACATATATCAACATCAAGGTAGTTGGAATGCATTCCTCCTTTTAGGGGCATATGGCATAAATCTAAATTGCTTTCACACATAATTCAATGTTGTAAAGGGCAACATTACACTAAGAAATATCAGATCAATGTCATATTAAGTATAACTCAAAATTCGCAATCATGGCTCACTTGAAGAGTGCATGCCTTAAAGTGTTTTTATTGCTAAGAAAAGGGGCCTCACTCTATTATCTAATGACGGCATCCATCATTATGATGGTCTATTGGTGCTTACTTGTATTGGAGAGAATATGGTGAACATATTTTGACTGGCAAACATATATGCATACTAGATGGCTAAAATGTGTTTTAGAAAATCTATAAAACAAGCCAAAACAAAACTCATTTAAGAAGCTTGGCCTATGGTGTCCATTTTGCCAAAATTTGTTTGCAGCTTGCACACAATTGTTTCCAATTTTCTACCCGCACTATCATAGTCATTATAAATGGTGTTATCATTGTTCCCTATTTTCAGCCCACATTACCATGACCGTTTTAGACGAGGATCATTCCCAACATGGTTTAAAATTAGGACATCATCATAATATATCTCTGCTTTAGTTAGACCATGCCTGCTTAACAGAACTTCATTACTTCATTACTACAATATACAAATGTTCATTTTCTTTTCTTTTTTTAAAGCAAACAAATCTGGAACCAGAGTTTGTGCATGCATGCATTACCATAAGATAACTTTACATTTTGTTTTAGCATGCAATAACAAAAAATGAATAAGAAAAATGGGTAGAATATTTATGCCCTTGTTAAAATAAATGCAATGTAAAGTATAGTCAAACAAAGCAGATCTTCACCAAAAGGGGTCAAAGGGAACGATTATTCTTCACACCTAAATTGTAAACACAAACTGAATTTCATAAAATTTGGTAATGATGTTGTGCACAACAAGATACAGCACCAAACTGAAGAAAAGTACTGAGTATCTTGGCCAGAATTAAATAGCCTGTCTTTTTGGCTTGGTATGTTACAAATAGAAATACACCACTTCTGCCAAAATCACCCCATCTCAACTTCATCATATTAAACATAACCTTTGACACAAGTTCGGCCATAATTTTATCAATGCAATATGCTGTAGCAATGAATCACATTCAACCAATTCACCTACCAGCTAGATGAAAGATGTCATGGTCATTCTTCCAAATAAAAGATATAACCAACAAAATATTAGTATTTTGAAAGTCCAGTCCACATACTTCATTGATCTTTTATTCTGATTTTGATGCTAGTAGGAAAAGACTCATTGTAGAGGTCTTTGCATTTAGTCTTCTTTCCCCAAAGCATCTAGCAGGATGCTGTTAAAAACTTGATATTCACCCCACATTGGCCAGTGTGATCCCTGCAGGAATTCAGTCTTGACAACTTAGAAGCCTATCAAAACTATTAAAAACAGAATATGCATAAGAACTTAGAAACAGCTCACCTCAAAGCAGTAACATTAAAGATGTACAATTATATCAATAATAGAAGTGTTGTTTTTAATTAAAAAAAGGTGATCAACCCTAAGCACGGGGCCACAAAACGTAAGACAATTATGCAGCAGCAGCGAACATAGCGGAGAAGAGGAGCATCAGGTTTGTTGCCCCAGCCAGTGGTGCCAGAAGAGTGTGCCGTATCCAATAGACACGTAATATAATAATATTGCAACGTAAATGAAAACTTTAGTCACAATTATAGTGACTTACAAGAAGGTAGTGATCTCTAAGAACGGATGTTAAGTTACAACACTCTAAATTTTACATTTGGATGGCAATTCCTTAATAGTTATATGTATTGCAATTTATTTATTTTCACAACACTCTAATTTAGCGTGTTATCCACCGGATTGCCAATCAAATTAAAATTTGTTGGGTACTTATGTAGGGTGTTCTCTCTATATCGAAACTTTTCATGCACACTTTGTTATGACAATGTCATGCCCAGCAAATGTCACAAAACAAATTTGTAGACTCTCCAAGGCCTAGCTAAAACAAGATTTTGCAATTATGAAGTTTCGTGACCTTGAGATATTAATGGTGTAATAACGAGATTGGCCACAGCTGATTATGGAAAAAATGCCAAAGAGACGGTCATTATGTGACCCATATACAGGCCCAATTATGAAGCATGTCCTACTCAAGTGATGCACACAAGTTCAAATTTCCAGATTCATCTTAAGTCAACCAGTTTCACCTAAGTTGAGTCTAAAAAGTCTAGGTGATAGCGTAAGAAAAGTTTTGGGAAGTCTAATTTGCCTCAAATAAACCTGATTCATCTTGCTAAGTCACTTTGTGCCCTTATGTAACCAGATTAGAAGCATAAATTTCTATTTTACTCAAAATAGAGTCCAAATTGCTCCTAATTTTAGTCAGAGGAAAGGGATATGTGATATTGCACTTGGGCACTTCGCTTTGCCCAAAGGAACATGTGAATGCACACTGTAGTGCATCCCTTTCGAAATATCCATTTTATGAGTAAATTTGTTATAGTTGACACTTTAGGTAATCAAGCAATAGCATAGTTACCATGTTCGAAAAGTTCGGGTTGTTCGAACGGGGAAAAAAATTCTGAAGTTCAGAATTTCACAAAAAGTTTCATTTGGTTTAGTTTAGTTCAATATTTTACAAATTTAAAAAATATACAAAATCTAATAATTATAACAATTATCAATATTTATAAAAATAATATATTTTTATATTATAACTTTATAAATAAATAAAATATATTATAAATTTATAAATAGATCCTAACAATTACCCATATTTATAAAATTAATATATTTAATATATTATGAAATTATAATATAGATTTAAAATAGAACTTAACTATACATTTATAATTTATAAAAAAAAAAATACAAACATAGCAGCGATCATAAAGGAAAACAAATTAATCTAACCTAACTTTAAAAAGGATGAACTAACCTAAAATAAACTAAATATAATATTACAAACTAAAATCTAAATAATAAACACAGCCTTAATATTTTTTTAATCAACATCGTCATATTAAATTAAATACCATAAAACTTTCCGAATAAGTTAATAACTAATAATAAATACAATATTAATTAAAATAATTAATGTATAACTATTTAATAATACTAAGTAGTAAATATACACCTAAAAAACAAAACCTACCTAATTTGTGAAGATATTATTTCTATCCTAGACATAGCTTAAAAACTTTTACATGTTGCATGAAGTATTTCCAACTGCCATGGCTGCTGGAATGGAGGACACAAAGCCTTGGATGTAGAAAAGGCCCGATAATATGCAGAAAATGCCTAAAAATAAATTATTTGGAACCAAAAGTTGAACGATGCAAAATATAAATACTTATGATGACTGGGTGAAAAACTGGATACCTCAATCAATTGCCCTCTTGATCATGATACATATAATGACTCAGACATTTATTGCGAATGCATACCCCATTTTCACACAATAGGGTTATGAAAATCCTCGAGAAGTGTCTAGACATATTGTATGTGCCAATTGTCATTTGGCTTCCTTCATAAAAAACTATACAGTATTGATAAGGACATACATGTCCTTCACATCGAACTAGATAAATGAATTCAAACTATTAATCATTATTGCAGTTTGAATGAAGCGTACCTCTAAATCTAAAAAAAATCACAATAATGTTTGGAAGGGAAAAGTATATTGGGCCACAACAAAAGCTGGTCTATTTAAATCAAGAGAATCCGAGCAAAAATTTAATGTTATTCATTGGGGTGGAGGAATGGCATCGGAAGTCGTGCCATGGGATTTCCCAATCCAATTCATCATAACATTCGTAATGATCCACTTTAGGAAGATCCCATTGGATTCCTAAAGCTCGTAGCATGGGTCCTTATAAACTCCAATCTATGAACTAGAACGAACCACCAAATCAATTGAATGAAATTGATGAGATCCAATTATCTCATGTCAAGCAAAATGCCTGAAAAAGGCCCATAAATGCAGGATGCAGCCCATCTATGACTGTTGTTGAACGCTTTGAATAGATCAAATGACCCAGACAGTTTTGTTTGTTCCTCTTTTCCGTTTCACATGTTACAGCTCGAACAATGTCAATAGGGTTTCTAGTTTTTGGTAAAGTTTGTTTTTGAGTGGAAATAGGGTTTCAACAATAGAGCCAAAAAAAATTATTTCATTTTATAAATGTCTAAACTTGACCAAACAAATTTGTCCCACCAGTTAAAAAGGTTTCGAGCCGAATTTTCTACAAATTCATACGAATATGGTAACAGCAATAGCGAACTCAAAGAGGTTTGAATTTGACTAAAATTAGTAAACTGGTAGCATTTAGAAGGGAAAAGACAAAAAAATGATAATCTTCATCAAGTTCAACTGAATGTTTGAAATTTTCTGCACCATTGACCTTAGAATCAATCCAGGAACTCAAATGTTGATTTTTCAATCCATTGGATTAGTTGCGAACCCTAAAGTAATCCTCTACTTTCCTTATTTATCACATTCGCCTTCGACTATAAAAGGAGGGGAGCATTAATTCATTCAACACGCCAATTCATGTTGAAAACCACTTCCCTGATTGCACATGGTTGGGATTACAAGCTTCAAGAGTAAACATGTGCTAATATAGCTTTCATAGCAAAGTCTGCATTGATCAAGTTGTGCCTAGAAAGCTTCTCAAGTTTATTCCCAGCCAAAGGAGCATTAGAGTAGGGGTTAGCGAAGCTCTTGGTCCATAAAGGATTGAGCAAGTGTCTATGATGCCCCCTTTTAGGACAATTGGGAATTTGCAATAGATAATTAAGAATCAATTCAAGAAGGATTAGATCCTTTTGAATCAACCTAAAATAGCCCAATGTCAACCAATTACAACCCAAATGGAGTTGGAAGTGGTCAAGGTGGTGAGCTAGATTGGTGGAGACAATCAGATTTTTATTCTTCTTAACTCTGATTTTTATAACAGCAGTGAATTAATTTAAAACAGTTGTAAACAACTGAAAACTTCAAAAATGCATCTCTCTTGATGCTCAGCCTTTTTGCACGAAACAAAGTGCACAATAAACTTGATATTTTTCCCTTTCCAATGAACTAAAGATCAATTTTTTCTGAGCACAAAAACCCATTCAAAATAGCATTTAAAATCCCAGATTTGGGCGCTAGGGTTAGAAGAAATTCAATAAATTAATAACCAACACTTCCCTTAACTTTTTTCATCCTCCAAGAGCTTGTTTTGATGCACAAAAATACCAAGCACAGATCTGAACTGAAATCACAATATTTAAGCATCAAAATGTGTCACAAACCCCTCTTTCCCAAGTCGCTATGGCTGGGAATAACCAACAGTGACCAGTGAAGAGAAAAGGAGCATAACCAATGACTTTCACCCTCTAAACTTGGGGCAAAAGACTGAAATAAATCAAGCAACAATGGCAGATCTGAAATTCACTTGTTTAACCCTCAAAACATGCAAACAAATTCAGATTTCCCTTAACAATCAATTCGCTAGGGTTAGGAATTATTTCCCAAGCAATTCGCCACACAACAAATGCAACACAACACTAATGGATCCTCAAATCTGAATTCAATTCCACTCTAATAGTTTTGCAAGAGAGAGAAAGCAACATCAACAACCTAGGGCATACATCCCATTTCTCCAAGCATGTAGTGATATCAAATGATCAAATCAACATCCCAAATGATAGCCATACAACCTCCTTTTATAACTTAAGGGGTGCAACATTCAAATGGCCGACCTTTTCCCTTTTGGAGGGAAAATTAATAAAACTTAATTAAAATATTAAAAGACTAACTTTATGTGCACTTTATTATTTTCTAATTAAATAATAAAAAGTAACTAACCTATGTGCACATTTTTAAACTAACTAGAGACTCCCCCTTGTAGCGCAAGGCATGCCAAGGGGTTACAATGCAAACAACAGACATCTCCAAAACAATCCCCTAGCTTCATCCTCGACCCCACGGGGAGAGAAAATGGGTTGAGGGTCTTCAGTTCTTTATTTTCAAAAATGTCTAAAAAGGGGACATTACAGTGTCATCTTCCTCAATTTCTGATAAAGCTCAATTGGACCACCTCCACTACCCTTCTACCCATGCTACCCCTTTCCCTAGAGACTAGCTATCCTTTGCCAAGTATAGGAAGCCGAGATGACATTAGAGTCATCGCCAATACCTTCTCTCAATCAAGCAAAGGCAAGACGGGAAGTTTTACACATTTCTTGGTTTACTTCCCTGCATTTCAGTTTTTATGAGACAGTGCTATTCATTTTTATAGATAGCACATTTTTTCCTTGCATGCAATTAGTTAGCTTTTATTTTAATTTTTAGCAATACATTTTGGTACTTGGTTAGATTCCCTCCTAGGCTATTTAGAGCATTTTATCACACCTTAGGTATTTAATTTAAGAGGTTCATTCCGCACCGCACACCAAAACTTTATAAACCCCATGGGCATTACCAGCAAACACGTGCACACAAACTGTTAGAAGTTCCTACCTATGAAAACAAGAAACATGCGACTAAAAGTAGATAATAAGTTGGGAAAGATCTCCACATGAGTTATTTATTTACCAGGATAAAGATTTCTTTCCTTGTATGGAATTATTATCTTTTATTTCTGTTTTCAGCAATCGGTTTTTGTTAGATTCCCTTGTAGGCCATTTAGAGCATTTTATCCTGCGTAAGTGTTTAATTTAAGAGGTCCATTGTGCAATGAATGCCAAAAGTTTCGGAGCCCCGTAGATATGCATTACCAACAAGCACGTGCATATAGACTGTTAGAAGATCCTACTTATGAAAACAAGAAACAAATGACTAAGAGTAGATAATGAGTTGGAAAAGATCTCCACACAATCGCATGCTACACCAAAGAACTATGAAATGTGTCAAATGTCCTTGGGAAGAGATTTCCACAATTTGGAAAGTACAAAAGAGGACATCTAGTCTTCAGGAGAAGATAGATCAAATTAGAGAGCATGTGTGTTCAAAATAGAGTTAAAAACCCTAGTTATTAGCATAATTGCGAAAACAACCGATTCATATATTAAATCAAGCAAACTTCAGTAAATGTTCAAATTTAGGAAAGCTAGACTTATTTTTGGGGAAATATGGGTTCAAGAGGTGCCTTCTAAGATATCCTACAACTAATGATGTTAACTCTAACTCAATGAATTAAATTAATGAAAACAACATACATTATCTAACTACAAGAGTTAAAGGTCTGTGGATTTCTATTTAAACTTCCAAAAGACCATCTTTGCCATTATTTAATAGATTTTTCATGAGTTGTTTCTCATGAAAAGTCAAACTACCACTCACTCACTAAAAATCTATTCTTTCTAATTTCAAGCTTTGAAGTAAGCATTGAGAGTTTTGTTATAATTGTTTTCTTTCTCAAACGTTAATGATATTTTAGTGATGTTTCTACTTTTTCGTATAATGTTGTTCTTTGTCTCAAAAGTTACTATAGATTTTTATTTCTTGTTTTGAAGTAAAAGTTTGATTTTTTTTAATAATTGTTTTTACATCTTAGTGAAGTTTCTATTTTATAGTTCCATGATGCCTTCTCTCTCGAAAGTTAGTACCTTCTAATTTGGAACTCATAGATATACTAAATGATGAGTAAAACAAAGAGGCTTAAATTAACTATGGTAAGTTACTTTGTAGGATTTAGAGATTTTATTATAATAAATAAAGATTATGATCTTTTAGTTTTAGATGATGTCACCATAATGAATGATGTCATATTTTAAGTGATCGACTTTAGGTTTAGAGCACCTTTTCCACAATTTCAGAATTTTATTGGACATTTTTAAGTTGGAATTTCTCCTAATGTGTATGCCTTGAAGAATTGTGATTGGGTTCTTAGCAAGCCTTTCTATCTATAAGATACATTCCTTGGGCATTTATAGATCTCGGAAGGCCTTGATTTTTGTGGGAATGTGAAATTTGAGTCGTATGCCTAATACAAGCATACTTTTTATTTTCAAGATGTCAATATGTACAAAATTTGGGGAACAATTTAATATGATTGGAGCGGAACTACAAATGTTTCAAACTGGAAACAATGAGCAGTCTCAAAATCAAAGGTAAATGGTTTTAAACAAGAATGATTCAAACTCTATCACACTAATGAATTAAGGTGATTGAAGATAAGTTATCTTGAATAAGAATCAATAAAATTTTCCCCCCTTAAGTGTTTAATTTAAGAGGTTCATTGTGCACTGCATGCCAAACTTGATGAGCACCATAGATAGGAATTGCCAGCGAGCACATGCACACATACTGTTAGAAGCTACTGCTTATGAAAACAAGAAACAAATGGCTAAGAGTAGATAATAAGCTGGAAAAGATCTCCACACAATCATGTGCTACACCAAACTATGAAAGGTGTCAAATGTCCTTAGGAAGAGATTTCCAAAATTAGGAGGGAAAAGTACAAAAGAGAACGTCTAGTCTTCAGGGGAAGATAAATCAAGTTAGAGAGCATGTGTGTTCAAAATAGAGTAAAAAAACCTAGATATTAGCATAATTAGGAAAACAGCCAATTTATTTATGAACTCAAGAAAACTTCAACTACTTCAATAGTCAATACATGTCCAAATTTAGGCAAGCTGGACTTATTATTGGAGGATTTATGGGTTCAAGAAGGGCTTTCTAAGATATCCTAGAACTAAGGATGTTATCTTATACTTAATGAATTAAATTAATGAAAAGAATATACATACATCAACTAATTACAGGAGTTAAGTGGGACTCTGAATTTCTATAAAAACTTCCGAAAATCATCTTTACCATTATTCAATAGATTTTTCATGAGTTATTTGTCATGAAAAGTCAAACTGCTACTCACACACTAAAAAACTATGCTTTCTAATTTCTAGTTTTGAAGTAAGTTTTAAGGGTTGTTAAAACTGTTTTCTTTCTCAAATGTTAATGTTATTTTAGTGACATTTCTATTTTTTAGATTCATATTGACTTTTGTCTCAAAAGTTATTATAGTTTTTGATTTCTTGTTTTGAAGTAAATGTTTGAGTTTTCAAAATAATTGTTTTATTATCGTCGTGAAGTTTCTATTTTTTACTTTTTAGTTTCATGATGCTATTTTTTACTTTTTAGTTTCATGATGCTTACTCTCTCAAAAGTTAGTATCTTCTAGTTAAAACTCATGGACACATTAAATGATGAGTAAAACAAATTCGTTTAAATTAACTGTGGTGAGTTAGTTTGTAGGCCTTAGTGATTTTATTATAATAAATCAAGATTATAATATTTTAGTTTTAGACGACGTCACCGTAATGAATGATATCATAGTTCATTCCAAATTTTCAGATTTTGAAATTTCTACTAATGTGTTGACCCTGATGAATTGTGATAGGGTTCAAGGCAAGCCTTTTTATCTTAGATACATTATTGGGTATTTACAGATCTTGGAAGGTCTTGATTTGTGCGGGAATGTGAAATTTGAATCATATACCTAATACAAGCACACATTGTGTTTTCAAGATGTCAATATGTGCTAATATCAGGGAACAACTTAATGCGATTGGAATGGAACTACAAATGTTTCAAACTGAAAACAGTGAGAATTCTCAACCTCAAAAGGTAATTGGCTTCAAACAAAAAGGATTCAAACTCTATCACACTAATGAATAAAAGTGATTGAAGATAAATTGTCTTGAATAAGAATCAAATCTTCCCCAACAGATGAAATACTTAAAACATGTTGAATATTTTGTGAAGTGAGAAAATTGTTCGTAAAAATCAAACAGTTACCGATCCACTTTGAGAATCAAGTAAATCCTACAAAAGATTCCCCATATAGTTAATGAAAACAAGATATATCTAATTTCAAAAGGGTAAGCAAAAGGTTTATTGATGGAATCAAAGAATTGTCAATGTATTGGTTGTTTCTATGTTTCCAAAAATTATTGGAGCTTTATGTATGCACAAAATGATTGTAGCATATTTTCATGCAGAAAAAATGTTTGGATCAAGATAAGCTATAAAGACAAACCTTCGGAATTCGAAAAACTGAAACTTTGAGAAATATATCTCTTGGAAGATCTACAAGTTCATGTACCAAGTATTTATCAAGTTCGCCCCATATAACACTCACAGGAATGCCCACTTTAACTCCTTGTTTCTTTCCATTCCAATACCCCCAGAATGCTGCTCGATAGTAGTTCAACATGGAAGTGAGTGATCCAGGTACAGACCATGCTTTCACATATCTGAATTCACACCAGAAAAGAAATTACATATAAATATAAACCACATTTATATTCTTCTAAAAGTTATATGTATCCACTTCAAAATACAAATTGATTTATAAATAATTTTGTTCTTTAGATGTGCATGACAGAGCCCGATGTTTGTATTTCTACCTAGTTCCATATGGGTGTTACAAGATATCCTTTTAGAAGGAACTTTGTAGAGTAGCACCTTCTGGCAGAAAATTATATGTTTCACTGGTATATGTAGGGTCGGGCTAGGTTTTCATTGTGGGTGGGGCATGGGAGAATTAGGTGGTTGTAACCTCAGCCCCAATGAGCTCTCCAAGCCATACATATGCCCAATGCAAGCTCTTGTCAGGGGTGTTTCACCTATACCAATTAAACTGTTAAATTTATTTTTTCTTTTTTGTAGAATTGTATATATATGGTAATGATTTTTGTCCATCCACTCTTTTACATTTTTACATATGGTAATGATTTTTGTCCATTCACTCTTTTACATATTTACATATGGTAATGATTTGTGTTGATATGGTAATTTATTTAGAACTTTGTTAAATCAAAGAGAGTTGTGCTGCAACTGATTTTTGTCGATCCACTATTCCTGGAGAAGTGACTTATAGAAATTCCCAGCCTTCTTTATGATTTTATCAGTGCGTGTAAATTCCCCTGTTGCTGGTTATAATATTGTCAATACGATTGGAATTTCAATTACGCCAGACTACTGTGTAGAGATGAAAAACATTTGTATTTTTGTCCTCATTCTTAAACCATTTTACCTTGTATTTATGTTTTCCATTGTGTTCACCATTCATAAGATCTACTGAAAATCAGTCACTGGAGCCTTTTAGTTTTTAAGAATCTTCTGATCCACACCTTCAGCTGCAATAACCTCTTGTATCTGTTTCTAATCTTTGGAGACCTGATTCTTTCAATGCTCATTAATCCACTTCCTGACTTCTCTTTTTTACTGTTTTTTAGTTTTTGTGAGGTTAAATCTTTAAGATCATTTTTTCCTGAGTATTTGACAAGACCTTGTGACTGATGGGTCTTGCATCCGCATAAATTTGAAGTGGAAGGGGATTCCATAGGGTGTCTTATCTCTCCTTTATAATCGTAACTTTTCATCTATGTAATGATATAGAATTTTATCATTATTTATGTCATTTATGGAGTTTATAGTTGATTCTCCCTTTGCTGCACCTCTTATGTCATGTCCCCTTTTCCAAATTAATTTATTTGAAGGACCTGTAGCCTATTCCTTATTTCCCGTAGGCTAAGTGTTGTCATGTGTTTTTGCAAGGGCAAAATTCATGATTAAAACGTGACAACTTGACCCTAGTGTCAATTTTTTTTGCTTGTAAGCCCTCCTAAGCACTTCTTTGGATCAATTTTCCCTTTGTGTCAAGCCTATCCTATCCTTTCAAGTGCTCATGTGTGTTGTAATAACCTTTCCCATGTGTTTGAAATATAGAAACAAGATCATGAAAGTCTTTTGGCGCAACACTTCTCAAGGCAAATTCTTCAGTGACTAAGAAATGGCTATTTCTAGCCTTCCTAAGACAAGTGTGCACCCCCTGGAGCAGAGTTGAAGGCACAAATTCATCAGCAAGTAGTATTGAGGAGCTAAGAACATTGTGCAAGTGGTTTAGGAGGATTTAGGGAAGATTTGAAGATTTAGGAACAAGTTCAGTGAAAGCGGGTTTTTGAAGGTGAAGAAGATTGCAGTTCAAAATATCACCCGAGCTATGGGAAATGATTCCAGGAGCTCTGTACTGAATTGGAGGTCAAACAAGATACCATTGAAAACTTGATTCAATCCTCTCAATGATGGTGTTTTCAAAATTTTCACAACACAAAAGTTTCTTCCCACAATTTGTTTTCAGTAAGCATAACCTGCGGTCCTGAGAAAAAAGGCTATTTTTAAGGGATTGCAGGCAAAATTGGATCATGGGACCCCTCCCATTCTTCTCAAAATGTTGTTTGCAGTCAAGTTAATATAAAGAAGTGCCAAAAAAGTCATCCGGATGCTCCAAAAACTTCGTCATCAAGTCTCTCTCCAAGGTAATCTTCCAGGACTTAGCCAATTTCAAAGGTGGACACATTCATCACCAAGTGATGGCGCACTTTTGTGTCCTGTCTGTCCCATCCCCTTGGGACAGTTGGGACTCAAAAATGCACTCGTGCCCAATTAAGCCCTCTAGATCATCATGTGACCCCGACAAAAGCCTTACGTTGCAAGATAAGCCCCTTCCCACCTAATCCTAGCCCTTTCCATCGCGCAATCACAAAGTGACACTTGTCACTCCCAGGTGAGGGCACACTTTCTTCTCATGTCTATGTTGTCCCCTTAGGACAATTAGGACACAAAAATGCACCCCATGCCCATGTTAGCCCCTAATTCATCATGTGACCCCGGGAAGGCTCCACAGGCCATTATTCAGCCCCCTCTCCTCTCCACCTCGCTAAATCAGCTTCCGCCACTTGTCACTCCCACATGAGGGCGCATTTTGTTGCCCCATCTGTCCCGTCCCCTTAAGACAGTTGGGACAAAAAAATGCGTCCATGTCCAGCCTTTGCCCAAGTTCATCATATGACCCATTTTTAGCCCTCGTAGTGTTTTTTCTCTCTCCTTCGCCAAGCAATCAACTTTCGCCACTTATCAAGCTGAGGTGAGGGCGCATTTTTCTGCCCCATCTGTCTCATCCCCTTGGGACAATTGGGACACAAAATTGCGCTCCCTCCCAAGAAGATGTAAAAAAACCAAAATTTGCAAAAATGTTACTTCCTTCCATGTGCATGCGAGAGAGATGCTACCAAAAGAATTTTAAAAATCCATTGAAACCCATTGCCCTTTCATTTTCCCTCCCGAACTCCATGAATACCGCTGCAAAACCTCTCCATTAAACCTGTAAAGTGTTCAGACACCATGTCAAATTTCCCTCAAAACATCCATAGCTGTCAGAATGAAGATTTTTCACTGCCTACGAACAAAGGAATTGATCGTACCAAGGTTTGAACTGGTTTTTCTTCTCCAAAGCATCTTTGTGATATTTGAAGCTCGGTGACTCCATTAATGGCTGCCATGGCAGTGTCAAACATGAAACACTCGCCAGGAAAATTTCTTTTTTATTTACAAGCATTCCGACAAGCGTAACACGGAGAAATTTGGAGCACGATGTAATGTCCCTTTTTCCCACATGACAGCAAAAAAGGAGTTTTCAAGCCATTCCTCTTCGTGGTCTAGAGAAGAAAATAATTAAAATGAAGGCAGCGACTTAGCATTCATATTTTGTGTAATATTTTAATAAGTAATTATTAAATAATAAGGGAGTCGCCTTAGCAAAAGACAAAACAATAATTTAAAAGGTTGATCAAGAAAATGAAAAGGTCAAGGGTCATGTCTTTTGACCTTTGGATATTATAAATAGGGAATTTGGGGTTTCATTTTAGCATGAAATTTGAATATTGAAATTTGATATTGTGAGATTGTTTCTCATAAAATCCTATTGGGACGTCCAACCCACTAGAGGTCCATTCAAGGGATGAAACCCTTTTGAATTGACTTAAAACATTTGAGCTTTCATTGAAGATTATTCAATTTCGTTCTATTTTGTAAATCTGATTCAAACTGTGCAATTTCCTTGAAATGCGACTTGCCTATGTGCTTATAATTAATTGTTCTGAGCAAATAAGACTTAAACTACACTTTGCACGAATTTCCATGCAAATTTGAGGCCAAATCAAATTAGAGAGAAGGGTTGCGATTTGACAATTAATTTCCAGATTTGCATATTTTGCACATACTAAGTCGATTTGGGTCATAATTTGTCTCAAATTATTAGAAATCAATTTAATAATATTTAGAGAACATTTTCAGTTGATTTGGCATAAAGATTTGGTGATAATTCTTTGTTGTTCGTATACTTCAGTCTGCTGCAAGTTTATTCCAAAAAATATTAAAATATAATAATAACCCCGAAACGGTTATTACAGTGGTATCAGAGCATTTTCATCTAAGGCCTAGAAGATATTCAATTGGTGACATCATGGCGTATAATGTCCCCCTTTTTTATAAAAAATTAAAAAAGAAGATAAAATCGATTTGCACATATAATTTTAAAATAAAATTTTATAAATTGTGCAAATCAAATTGAAAGGGGAAGTTCGACTTCACCTAGAAATAATAAATGGATGTTTTTAAAAGAAAACCTAGTGATTAGGCAAGTCGCATTTTCTTGGGAGCATGTAATAATTAATATTTGATAATAAAGTGATTATTCCTAAGCATGGGTCGCCCCATATGAGCATCTTTTTAAATCCCTATGCATTTAATATTTGTTGTTGGTGACTTTCAGGCACATTTTTAAATGAATTTCCTCGAAGATATATGGAGCCAAAGATAGAGAAGAACTTTGGAGGATGTGCAAGCAAAATGTATAAAAGAAGATGTGGTTACTCCTTTTTTGGCATGTTAACGGTTTATAAAAACTTATATTCATGCTTGTAGAAGGGATGTATGCCCACTTATGAATAAAATAAAAGGTGTTTATTAACACCACCATTTGTGAAGTGTGTGTGCAAATGAAATCTTGAAGTAATAAGTTTTGCAATCATTTCTCTTTATATATACAAAGCGCCATTTTTGGGAGAAGATATAAGCTTGCTTTGAGAGTTTGAGTGGATTTTTGAAGCTGTGATTTTTTGATGAAATCTCTATTTACATGTTGTTGGTTTTTACCTAGTGAAATCAACTTGTTTGGGCATGTGCTAGGAGTGTTTTGGAGTGATTTTGAAGTATTTATAAATATGTTATTTGGATTTATTAATTGTAGATTTGGAACTGCATTTATTGACTCTTAAAGTGAAAGAAAAATGTTGGAATTGTATTGCAGATTTTACCCTAACCCTAGCGACTGGGTTTAGGATTTTGGGAAGGGGTTTCTAGTGCATGTGGAAAGATCTGGTTTTTATTTGAATTGAAGCTCATAATTTTCCCTTTCCGCTGCACTTGGTTTCATTAGCTAAAAGAGTTAATATTTGGGAGTTATGGATTTTCAAATGTTAATTTTCAGCAGTTAATATTTATTATTTTACTTCTGCAAAGTTTATTGGATAAAGGAGTATAAATACCAACTGGATTGCCCATCTAAACCCTCACCTTGGCTCACTCCAACCCCATTTGAGTTGTATTGTAGCTGACACTAGGGTTAGTTGAGGTAACCCTAGAAGAGTTTATCTTCTAAGTTGTTTGTTTTTGCAAGTAAATAATAATATATTATTAATATCCCACAAGGGGATATTACATGGCGGGAGAAAAGACTTTCACGGAAGTGGAAGAAAAATTCAAAAAGTACCAAACTCTACCAGTAGACATCCATAATGCCATGCCATTTCCAGATTTCATAAGATGGGAATTCGGTACTCTAGGTGAGCATGAAGTGCTTGAAGAAAAATGCAAATAGCTAAAGGACCGTTCAAAAAGATAAATAAAGCAGCCCCACCACCATTGTTCCGAATGATCAACATTGATCATTGCTTAGATCTCTATGCAAATGATAAATTTAAAAGTTATGAACAAGAAGCAATAACGGAGGAAAGAGAAGAAGAACAAGCCAAGAAGAATGACTCAGCCCCTACCTCCGTCAATTCTCCAAAAGTAAGTATTAATCAATGTCACATTAATCATGATAATGTTGCATTTGATAAAATTGAGGAGAACATGGATGGTAAACAAGAAGCTATAATATTGGGAGCGGATAAAACTCAAGATGGGGATGATAAAGAACAGCCCACTGGTCCGTTAATCATAATGGACAATGAAGACGAAGAAGTGAACTTGGAAATGAGTCTCCAAGTCACTCCAGAGGTATGTGAACAAGATCCGAGGATCGTCTCAAATATATTGCTTCCCAGTATGCAATCACAAAGAGTTAAGAGGAATCATGGTATGTACTCCACTCTTAGATTGGTTGATCATCCTTTTGATATGGTTATGTCGGAAAGATTTCCTTGGAGTTGTGTTAGTCCTATGGGGATATGGAAAAAGAAGAAAACTCCTCATAAAGAATATGATGAAAAGGTTGAACCATACCAATCATGCAAGCTTGAGGCGGAAGAGCACATATGGAATGAGCACTATTTATTTGATCCGGGCATAAGGGTGAATTTATGGTGTTCCGAGCTTGTCATTACAAGCTTTAATGCTGCTGGTTTGGAACAGCAGTATCACACATTATTTCAGATTTTTTGTGGATTCATTCAAGGTGTGAAGGTTTCCGAACAATGCCAAAGAAGAATCCCTCTTTTATCATGGAATAATACAAAGATCTCCATGCAAGGTATGAGTTCCTTGATATTTGTTAATGAATTGTTAACATCCAATGGGGGCATCCATAATGATAGGAAAACAACGAAGAAAAAAACTAAGGGAGCAAAATTGGAGCTCCTAAATTATTGAAGAGAGCTTGATGGTTGAAGCTATTCATCCGCTGCCCAAAGGAGACAATATAGGGCAGCCAAGGTCTGAAATTCGTGAGCACCCGAACACACAAAACGGCCAGCCAAAGGCACCAACTGGTCACAGTGCCACTAAAGCACAAGAATGTAAGCAATCATCAACCAAGGAGAAGGGGAATTATGCCTCGTCACTTTCTCATCTAGTGCTGCCTTGTGACCAACATGCTTCAAGAATACGAAATGTCTCTTGCAAAAAAAAAGGTATGGATAATTGTTTCTACATTGATGCTGCCATAAATTCTAGTAAGAGGTCTTGTTGGCTAGATTTTCTGCATAGCTGAAAACCTAGGCAGTCATGAGATAAATCTCCCTCATTTATAGGTGAGGCTCCCATGTAAGATTTGTCAGTTAAATATGTTAGTATTTATTTGTGGGTATTACTTTAACCATGTAGCTCATGAACCATAGCTATATAGTTTTGCAGCAAGTAAGCAGTTGTAAAAGAAAGGAAATATCTGTAGAAGAAGAAAATAACAGAAAGTAGGAAAGAAAGAGGGAAGATGTGCAACCCAATCAATAGATTACAGAGTTGATTGCATGCACATAGATAAAACAGATAGATATTAACATACAAAATTATAAGCAAAGGGAACTTTCAGATCTAGATCTAGAATAACGCAAAGTTTATGAATAGATCTAAGACAGAAAGTTAGAAACAAAATGCACCGTTGACACAAAGTTCTCCGGAAATATGCTCCTTTCTATTCCTCCGCTTCAAATAGCTATCAGGGGTTTCAGCACAAAGTCTGGAACACAAGAATGTTGCTTACAAATTCTGATCCTTTTAACCCGTAGGTTCTTCCTCTACTTATAGCATGTAGAGAGGAAATTACAAATAGGAAGCTTTAGTGAACTGACACATGTGGAAGTTGAAAAGGAAACAACTGGCAATCTCCATCCTGGAATTCCTCTTTGCATGACATGCATGATTTATAACTGAAAATAGAACCTTCTATTTTGCATGTCTGCCACCTATTTCCAAGTAATTGACTTCTTCAAGTAATGGCTTTTAAACCAATCACTTAAGTTTTATAATTTAATTGATCGCTCAATTACTTTGTCGGAGAAATAAGAGAAAAAGAAAGAGGAAAAGAAATTAGAAGAAAGCTGCAACACTTCCAGTCTTGTTCTTTTTCCATATTCTGCATGCAGTTGACTCTTTTGCCTTTGATTCTCACCAAACTGGATCTGGAAGCAGCTGACTGTGATTTTGCTTACGGGTGTTGCCTTTGACTTGTCTTCCCTCTTATCCTTGAAGCTTTTGCAGTTATTCCAGTACATGCATCAGTGCAATGTTTGCCGTAAAAATAACTCATCATTTTTATTTTTAATTGCATATGAGCAATTAAAAATTCTGGAAAGCACTCCGGGTGAAGGAAATGTAAATTCAATGAAGGCTTCAACTGGAAGATTGGGAGCACATGCACAAGATCCTGGAAGGAATTCTCCATGCACTGACTTCTACACGGGCTGCGTCAGAAACAAGAGGATGAATTTTTGCCGGAAGCCTTTGCAATTGGATCGATTTGTGCAGATCTGACAATTAAATCGGTGATAGGTGCATGGCCTATGTCTGTATCATTGACTTCAGCAAATCTGGAAGCTATGCATGATTCCGCAGAGCCTTACCCTTTCATCCCGCTTTGCCATGGCTGGAGCAATCTTTGTCTGAGCAACTCTTTTTCTTTTTATTCGGCCAGAATTCTTTACAATTGGTGCAGATCTGGGGATTTCTTCAGATTCGGAAGATATATTCAATGTATCTGACATTGATTTAAGCTCCCTTTCTCTTATATAAGCACCTGTAATGAATACCTGCAATTAATTCAGACAAAGACGGCAACCAGAACATGAACACTTGATTTTTATCATAAAAATCTGCATATAAAGCCCGCTGCCCTAAAATTTGAGGCTTTGCTTGCATGCAAAGCAAGCATAAATATTTTCAACTTCACCTGGGCACCTGTACCAATATGCAGATAATTACACAGGCATAAAACAAGCTCTTCCAATCCTAGGCGCCAAACTTTGAAGCTTTCCGGCAGTGAAAAACACTTTTTTGAGCAAAAATCCTCCTCCTTTGGGTGCCAAATTTGTCCTGGGCTGCAATCCTTTGATAAAAGAATTAACTATTCCATCACTATGGCAGCCCATGCTTATATAACCTTCAACATTCTATAATTAATAATTGCCTCTCCTATTCCTGGCAATTAATTAATAAATAAACATGCTTTTTCTTTCAACTTGGGTGCCTAAACTTGCATGCTCATGGCAGCCTTTAAATAAATAAATTTAATTTATTTTTAGCCTCCTTCCTTCAGTTCTCTTTGACTTCACATCATGCATTGACCTTCTATTTCTCCATGGCGCCAAAGTTAGGAATAAAAACTATTAATAAATGCCACAAAAAGCATTATTTATTCACCAAATGGGTCGCACTTTTTAGCATGCTTCAAGGCTGCATTAAATAAATAATTTAATTTATTTTTAGCCTTCCTCTTCCATCTTCTTTGACTTCTCCTCATGCATTGACTTTTCCTCATCCCTGGGCGCCAAAATTAGGAAGAAAAACTATTAATAAATCACATTAAAGTTATTATTTAATGCCCAAAGGGGTCGCACTTTTTGAATAAGGCTGATTTCTATATTTAAAAGTCATCTTTGATGGGATTATTCACCCTGCATGGCAGCTCCAAAAATCCCTTCATCCACTTAAGTTGTTTGACTTCCATAATGGGAATTTTTACCCTGCAAGGCAGGTAAGAAATTCCATCAATGCCTTAAGTGATTTTTCTTTATTTTATAATGAATTTTCACCCTCTAATTTTCCCATCGTAACTTAAGTGATTTTGCCTTCATGGGAAAAAGTACCCTGCAAGGCAAGTACAAAAATCCCACCTGCCTGCTGCGACCAAAAATCCCACTGCAACTTAAATCCATCCATTCCCAAAAATGTGACTTGTCCAGAAGAGGCTTTTTTGTGCACGACTTCATCTTTTTAAAGAGAAGCTGACTTCCTGAGGCTGATTCCTTCTGACATGGCGGTCGTAGATGATCTCCAGATACTCCAGGCAATAAAACAGACTGTACTGGCGAAGGAATTGACCTAGGGGAATTTCACAGAGAAAAACACGTAAAAAATAATAAAAACGAAAAACATTGCCAGAAGTCACAGACAAAGCCCAGGATCCATTCCTGGTGAAAACCCTACTGGTATATGTGAATATTGACATGCAAAACTTCAACAGGGTTAAACCGGAGCACAATTTACTTCAAACGGGGCTTTAAATAATTAAATATAATTTTCCCGCAGACAAAACTTGGCGAAAGGATAAAACGAGTTTCGGCATCTGGGTATTTGTCGAAATTGGCTCATGTGATTCACTGGGAATATCTTAACGCAATACAGGCATCTTCTGGCAATAAAAACACAAAGAAGATCAAAGGAAAAGAGGAGATATGCATATGGAATAGGGATGAAAAGATGAGTTGTTATCTTCATGGCAAGACCAATGGCTTATTGGGAAAGGTAGCAATTTTCTTATTCCATATTTCCTATAAATTAGCTGATATATATGCTTTTGGAAAGAAAGAATGGAATCAAAGCATCTTGCACAATGAGAAGGACATTGGTAACAAATGTATGCATGTTGAAGAAATAAGGGACAGATCAGATTTGAGGAACAACATTCACCTTCACCATGAATCGTTTAAAGAACATGAAGGAAGCATGAATTTCATGATCACCCAAAGTCATCACTCACCTGGCATAGAAGGAAATGAGGCTTTGAATGAAGAAAATAATGTTGTTACAAAACTCAGAATTTCTGAGTTTGTAGATGTTGGGAGCAGCCCAAGAAAAGGGAATAATTTGGGGTGCCATTTTGCACACGATGCTCCATATGTGCCAACTTTCATCCCTATGGGAATTTTAAAGGAAGGATGGAACACATGGACCATCCCTTGCATGGTAAGTAATTTATTTTCAGATTTTGAGCAGCAGTTGTGGTGTTTGGTTAATGTGCTTTCAGAGGAGGATGTATGCATGACCACAAACTTATGGACTTCAAGAAAAGGTATGGGAAGAGTTAAGAGACATGGCATGAATACTTTCCAAAACATTTTATTTTCAGCGGTGCATATGAGTTATTTTCAGATTACTACTATTAAGGATGAAGCCTTAGTCCCTTGGAAGCCATTCTCATTCACCAGCCTGCATAGCCACATGTGGATTAGCTCACAAGAAGGTTCAGTCAAAAGGCATAATAATTTTCAGTTTATAGCATCCTCGGCATATGAAAGAAGATCATTTCCAACCCCTACAACACTATGGAGGAGTTGGGATCAAGAAAGGATAAGGTATGAATTGGGTTTGCTAATCAATTATGATGCATTGTCAGCTGTATTTGGAAAAGTTCGAGAGGAGAGAGATGTTATGCTTCAAGGTAACATCTGCGAGCACAATATGATAAAAGAAGTTGAGATCTTCATTATTCGATTGATGGATTTACGGCATATGAATGTTATTATGGTCTGCCTGATTGGGTTGGAGAGGACAGCCATTACTTTACGGATCCACAAAAAGAAAATGCTTGATTACAAACTCGAACAAGGGAGCCATCAAATGCTTGAAGATTGTGAAGACTCCACAGGCAAAAAGATAATGGCAGGATTTCAAGGAGTGTTATTAAACACTCATGTTTTTACGAAGGAATTTGCTCCTTGTATGGATACACAGAAGAAGACAACAAGGATCACATGGGACCCAGGTGTTTGCGATTGCTTGAGGGAAAACAATCTTGGGGAGGGAGGACTGTAATGTCCCTTTTTCCCACATGACAGCAAAAAGGAGTTTTCAGGCCATTCCTCTTCATGGCCTAGAGAAGAAAATAATAAAAAAGAAGGCAGCGACTTAGCATTCATATTTTGTGTAATATTTTAATAAATAATTATTAAATAATAAGGGAGTCGACTTAGCAAAAGTCAAAACAATAATTAAAAGATTGATCAAGAAAATGAAAAGGTCAAGGATCATGTCTTTTGACCTTTGGATATTATAAATAGGGAATTTGGGGGTTCATTTTAGCATGACATTTGAATATTGAAATCTGATATTGTGAGATTGTTTCTCATAAAATCCTATTGGGACGTCAAACCCACTAGAGGTCCATTCAAGGGACGAAACCCTCTTGAATTGACTTAAAACATTTGAGCTTTCATTGAAGATTATTCAATTTCGTGCTATTTTGTAAATCTGATTCAAACTGTGCAATTTCCTTGAAATGCGACTTGCCTATGTGCTTATAATTAATTGTTTGAGCAAATAAGTTGAGTTATTTCATTCAAATCTGATTGCTTGGGTCTAAAAAGGCTTAAACTACAATTTAGCACGCATTTCCATGCAAATTTGAGGCCAAATCGAATTAGATAGAAGTGTTGTGATTTGACAGTCTACAATTAATTTCCAGATTTGCATATTTTGCCCATACTAAGTCGATTTGGGTCATAATTTGTCTCAAATTATTAGAAATCAGTTTAATAATATTTAGAGAACATTTTCAGTTGATTTAGCATAAAGATTTGGTGATAATTCTTTGTTGTTTGTATACTTCAGTCTCCTGCAAATTTATTCCAAAAAATATTAAAATATAAGAATAACCCCAAAAGGGTTATTACACACGAGATCGCGACGAAGAGCCGAATCTAAAAATAATGTTTCCATTGCAAACCGAGGTCATTTTTGTCAGTTACTAAAAAAACATATGCCATGCCTCTCCACATGCTAAAACTAGTAGGTCCCTCGATTTGTAAGCTTTGATCATCCAGAACACTTAGAAACGGTGTACAATGGAAGACAAGGCAAAATTGGCAATTTTTCCAAAATAGCAAGGCTGGAAAAAACGTTTGCTAAAAATAGAAAGTGGCTAAAAATGACAATGCATCATCAACAGAGAGAAATTGGAATGTGCCAGAAGGTTAAGAAGATCAGGCTTGAGAAAATCAGGTGATATGTCCTAAAATAGCAGGTCCTGGTCTTACCTGCTAAAAATAGAAAGTCTTCATTTTGGGTATAGAAAGTTGCAGATGGCTCCATTTTCACTCATCTTTCCTCTTTTTGGACTCTTCGCAAGGTTATGGGATGATCTCATAGCTCAAACAAAGAAATGTAACCTCCATATGGGTCTTGGAAACATCATATTGAGCTCAATAGTGTCCAAAAGCAAGGCAGAGAATCGAAGGGCACGACAGGTAAAATCTAAGGACATTGTGCGGTTAGAAGAGATTAAAAAGACGTCAAGAACTCAATTGATTCATCAGATAAGAGGTCAACATAGTTCATTGGTCAAGTTGGATCCATCATCATCTCTCAGTGAGCTAGTTGGAATAAGCTCAGTGAGTTGAGTGACCTGAGCTCGACGGGTTGATTTGAGCTTGGTGAGCCGACAAAATGGGTGGTTTGAAATGGTTCAGTTGATCGAGCTAGCCAAGACAAGTGAGCTAGGAGTGAGCTAGGAGTGAACTCACATCTCTCAAAGCAATAAAGGCAAAGTTTGCAATCTTGTAGCACAATGTGCATAACAGGGATGCAAGTATCTAGAGGTTCGAGCATTGTGAACAACAATTTTGAAAGCCTAAAGGATAAAAGAGTGATCCTGACTTTCATCGTGAAATCAGGAAAGCATCATCATGAGTGAGGTTCGTGTGCATCTCGAGCTCACATTGGGAGGTCTTGAAACAGTGTTTCTAAACACTCATTCGGCGGTCTAAGGTGTCCAAATGAGCAATCTTCATCAGCGGAGTGTGACAGTGTTGCAAAGGGCCATCACTGAGCAAGTTTCATCTTCAACATCTTTAGAGCAGATCTTCATCGAAGGAGGCATCTTCATGCATGCTTTGGAGCATTTCTTCTTTCTTCTCCTCTCTCATTCTCTTTCCTCTCCTCTCCCCCATTCTAATTCTTCATTGTAAACAGTCATGACTTTTTGTCGTACTCATTAAAGTCACTATGAAATATTTGTGCAATGAAAAAGTCCCTTTTGCAATTATAAAAAGGGGACCTATTTTGTGTTTCCTAAGGTCGTTTGAAAAGCCACTTGTAATGGGAATATGAAACGTCATTTAGGGGGTAGATGAACAAATGGATTGTAAGGCTATAAAAGGAGATGACCTACTCAATAAAAAAGGCTGGTTAATCTTGTTTACTAGCTCCCATACCCTCTCTAGAAACAAGTAATCAAATTCCCTCTACTTCTTTTGCATATGTTTTCATTTATCTCTCTTTTTGTACAACTTGTCAAAATATGTCAATAAAGAAGGAAGTTTCAACTTTTCTGGATGAGTGAATAAGTGAAATTTTATGTTCATGGTTTCATCTTGTCTTGATATAACGAGCAAGGTTGTTGTTCTTTCCTAATTGTGTGTGTTGATATCTCTTGTTAATCCTTGCAAGAATCTGAACTTTTCCTACTTGCAATATTAACCCCCCCTCCTAATTTCCACTCCCACTTTCCCACCTTCGTAGAAAATTCCTCTCTTGCACAAATTGCAAGCATTTTCCGTAGGTGCAGTGGAGTGTGCCTGTTGACCCGGCCTCCTGGCAAACAACAGAGTTTTATTTTTGTTTACACACAATAATGGAGCTGCCCATTCAAGCATATAAACCTGGTCCCAAAGCATTGGCGAAAACCCACTAATTTTTCCTATCAACAAGTTTTCTCGACAACAGTTTTTCAGCGATGAATTTCAATTTTTAACTTTTTTATGGTTTTTTGGAATATTTTATTTTTATTTTTTTGGAATAAGGTGGGGGAACATTGTCTTTCCCGCTAATAACCTTGGTCCATGATTTTGTTTCCAGTTTTAAGGAAGCTTGGTTATTTCTGATTTCCTCCTATTGAGATAGGAGGTCTACAATTTCTGCATGTAGGGCATCATTAGGGGAGCTAGTATTATCCATGTTGGGTAGTTTTTCTCTCAAAATGGCATTTTCAGATTCAACATCCGCGACCTTGCTAATAAGTGCGCATACCTCAATTTGGATTTGCTGAATAACATTTTCAACTTTCTTTGTTCAGTTGAGTAGTTCCAATAAAATGTTCGTTGTGTTGCTAGACGTGTTACCCAGGGGATTCTTGATCGTGTCGCTGACAGTAGGAGTTTCCGGGGCCATGATTGTAGCCAAATCACTAGGATAAATCACCTCATGAGGGGAGAGGCTAAGAGGTGAACCAAAGAGCACATCAAAACGGCAAAATCAATATTGGGAGATAAATCCGTCCACAATCTTGTCGTCGTGTAAGGTCATGAAAGGTCTCCAATGACCTCTAATGTCTTCCACGACCTGTAATGTGACCCCTAACCTTCGTTCTTCTACTCCCACGACCTGTAATGTCTCCCACGACCCGTAATAGCTCCCACGACCTATTCTTCTACTCCCACGACCTCTTCTAGGACAATAACCAAGATCCTCTACAAATCGTTACAGGAAACTGAATAATTGTATAATAGATTTAGGTGCCTCTGACAATATAATGCCCATAAAGAATGCCAATGCCCCGAGACACACCTTGACTCAGGTCAGTGGCTCTTATTACTCCAAGGAGTCAAAGGAAGTCCCACTTGTAGGGTAGGTCAAGGATGCACGGGTGGCTCTCTCCAAATTTCCGGATAAGGTGTCATTGACTATCTTGGTAGCAGACATTCTGGCTTCATTTAGAATGTTGTTAAGTAAAAGTTTCTATTGAAACTTGCGAGGAAAAATCTATATGAATTGGTCTTCCACAACCATTATGGTTAAGGGAGATATGGAAAAGTTTCTTCCAGCAGAAAATATGAGATATACAGTATAAAAGTCAGGAAATTTGGGAGCTAACATATTGTACCAAGATAGCAGGAATATGAATCATTTCATGACATCCGAAGAGGAGGATGAGATTCATATCTTGATAGGACCAAGCATTCCTTTCCGATGGGGCATTGATCATGAAGAAGTATGGAGGAATCTTGAGTTGCAACAGGACAACCCCGATGTGCCGGATGATGTAAGCCATGAGGAAGATGAAATGGTTCTTGATGAGTTCCAAGCCGAGAAATAAGCTAATGTGTTTACTCATGAGGAGGTGTTCTCATTCCCATTTTAAGATGAAAATTCTCTTGATCATGTCATCCATGAAGAAGAAAATCCAACTTGTGATGAGCCTTTGAAAGGTTTGAAAGAAGAATATGTGCAAGAAATGCTAAGAATTGCAGAAGAAACAAAAGATCCTCATCTCAGCCTTGAACTCCTAACTCAAGCCATGGATTTGCAAGACAAGTATGAATATAATTCTAAATTCTCAACCAATTCAAAAATTGGTCATGATGAATTTTGTCAAGGTGAAAAATTTGATGTCCCTCCTAAACTAATGATTGATGGATATGATGAAAGTGAAGCTTTCTCTTTCCCATTTGAAGAAGAAGATTCTTTCTATGAGGAAAAGATTGAAAAAAAGGTTTGTAAGTCCTTTGATGATGAATCCTCCCATATTGAAGAGGTGGTGAAGTTCAATGAGCCTTGGGATGATGGATCAATCTCTCCAAACTATTTCATCAAGTTTGAAAACAAAGATTCCTCAAATGAATGTGATGATGAGCTCTCGACAGTTTTAAAGAAGGAATCCTTGCAAGAAATATTGAAAGCTATGGAAGGTACAAAAGATCCCAAGCTAAGTCTTGACCTCTTGACTCATGTTGTGGCCATACAAGATAGGTATGAGGTCATGTTTGATTCTTCATTCAATGTCCAAACACCTCATAATGAAATAAAACAAAGGGATGAATTCAAGGCCTCTCATGAAAAGTTTGTTAATAAACATGAACGTGGGAAAGAAGTGAACCTTGAACATTCAAGAAATTTGGTCAAAAATCAGCCTTGGGGAAATGATGAGATACAAAATGAGAAATCAGCAGTGTGGGGGAACACGGAAGGCAACTTGCAATCTAAGATTGATTCCCAAGATAGTGAGAATAATGTAATTTTTGAGTGAAGCTCTGAGAATCAAAGGGATCATGTAGGCTCACTCCTACTAAGTATACAGGCAGTCATGAAAGCACCTAGCTTTCATAAGCAGTTGAGGAAAGGAGGCTACTTTCTCAACCAATCAATGGCTTCGTGAATATCATCACTCAATGTTACCCATACAGAGGTAACCTCTGAAAAGAGAAAATTACTTCAGTGAAAGCAGGTTGTCCCCACATGTACCATAGGTGAATTTAGGTTTATGTTTTTTCCTTTCCCTTCTGTTGTGTGTTTCCCTTTTCCCATTGTGTGTTTATGTGTGTGTGTTTCTTTCAGTCTATCTGTTTACTGTATGAGACTCTTGTATAGCCCAATGGATAAGGCACTAGTCCTGTGTCATATATTGAGATTCTGGAGTTCATTCTTATCCTGTCCTCACTTTGCTCGATCCAAGATAAGTCCCCAAGTGAGAGCCAATTATTGTCATGTGTTTTTGCAAGGCAAAATTCAAGTTGAAAACATGACAAGTTTACCCTAACATCAAATTTTTTTGCTTGTAAGCCCTCCTAAGCACTCCTCTAGATCATTTTCTCTCTGTGTCAAGCCTATCCTATCCTTTCAAGTTCTCATATGTGTTGTACCAACCTTTCCCATGTGTTTGAGATGTAAAAAATAAGATCATGTATTTCTTTCGATGGAGTGCTTCTCAAGGCAGATTCTTCAATGACTTAGAAATGGCTATTTTTAGCCTTCTGAGACAGGTGTGCACCCCTAGGAGAAGAGTTGAAGGCCCAAATTCATCAGGAAGTGGTATTGAAGAGATAATAACATTGTGCAAGTGGTTTAGGAAGATTTAGGGAATATTTGAAGATTTGGGAACAAGTTCAATGAAAGTGGGTTTTTGAAGGTGAAGGAGCTTGCAGTTCAAAATAGCACCCGAGCTTCAGAAAATGATTTTGGGAGCTTCATAATGAGTTGGAGGTCAAACAAGATACCATTAGAAAGCTGATTCAATCCTCTAAATGATGGTATTTCATATTTTTCACAAGACATGGGTGACTCTTCCCACAATCTATTTTCAGTAAGCACAACCTGTGGTCCTGAGAAAAAGATTATTTTTTAGGAGTTTTAGGAAGAATTGGATCGCGGGACCCATCCCATTCCTTCTCAAAATGTTGTTTGGAATCAAAGTTCATATATAAAGTTCCAAAAAAATCCATTTGGATGCTCCAGAAAACTTTTTCATTAAGTCTCTCTACAAGGTAATCTTCCGGGACTTGGCCAATTTCAAGGGTGGACACATGTCATCACCAGGTGATGGCACACTTTTGTGTCCCATATGTCCCATCCCCTTGGAACAGTTGGGACTCAAAAATGCGTCCGTGCCCAATTAAGCCCTTGGATCATCATGTGACCCCGATGAAGCTCAAAGTTGCAAGATAAGCCCCTTCTCACCTAATCCTAGCCTTTCCCATCTCAATCACGAAGTGACACTTGTCACTCCTAGGTAAGGGCACACTTTCCTATCCCGTCTGTCCTGTCCCCTTGGAACAGTTGGGACACAAAAATTCACCCCATGCCCATATTAGCTCTTGATCCATCATGTGACCCCGAGAAGGCTCCACAAGCTTATTTTTCAGCTCCCTCTCCTCTCTACCTCGCCAAATCAACTTCCCCCACTTGTCACTCCCAGGTGAGGGTGCACATTTTTCTGCCTCATCTATCACGTCCCCTTGGGATACTTGGGAAAAAAAAAATGTGCCCATGTCCAACCCTTGCCCAGGTTCATCATATGACCCAATTTTAGCCCTCGAGAGCTTTTCGAATGTTTTTCTCTCCCCTTCGCCAAGCAATCAGCTTTCACCACTTGTCAAGCTTAGGTGAAGGCACACTTTTCTTCCCCATCTGTCCCGTCCCCTTGGGATAGTTGGTACACAATATTGCACTCCCTCCCAAGAAGATTAAAAAACTCAAAAATTTGCAAAAGTCCATGCTTTTATTGCATGCTGAGAGGTCCCAAGAATTTTGTAAATTCACAAAAATTTGCAAAAGCATCTTCAAAGGTTTGAGTTGGTCAATTTTCTTCTCAGATATAGCCATTCATCTGAAGTTTTTTATTTGAAGCATCAGTGACTAATTCTCCAAAGAATCCCATGGTAGATTTTATGGATCCATTAAAAATAGCTTCAGATTGCCTACCTGGAAAATTTTTTTTTGATTTCCAAGCATTCCGGAAACGAAATCACGAAGAAATTTAGAGCACATGAGATCGCGATGAAGAGCCGAATCTAAAAATAATATTTTTCCATCACAAACCAAGGTCATTTTTGTCACTTATTAAAAATAACATATGTCATGCTTTCCACATGCTAAAAATAGTAGGTCCCTCGATTTGTAAGCTCTGATCATCTAGAACACTTAGAAACGGAGCAAAATGGAAGACAAGGCAAAATTAAAATTTTTCCCGAAATAGTAAGACTGAAAAAAGTGCCTGCTAAAAATAGAAAGTGGTTAAAAATGGCAATGCATCATCAACAAAGAGAAATTGCAATGTGTCAGACGGTTAAGAAGGTCAGGCTTGAGCAAAACAGGGGATATGTCCCAAAATGGCAGGTCTTGGTCTTACCTGCTAAAAATAGAAAGTCTTCATTTTGGGTGCAGAAAGTTGTAGATGGCTCCATTTTCACTCATATTTCCACTTTTTGGACTCTTCACAGGGTTATGGGATGATCTCATAGCTCAAACAGAGAAATGAAACCTCCATATGGGTCTTGGAAACAACATCTTGAGCTCAATTGTGTCCAGAAGCAAGGCAGAGCATCGCAAGGCGCAACAGGTAAAATCCAGGGACATTGTGTGGCAAGAAGAGATTCAAAAGACGTCAAGAACTCAATTAATTCATCGGATAAGAGGTCAAGATAGCTCATATTTCAAGTTGGATCTATCATCATCTCTTAATGAGCTTGTTTGGAGTAAGCTCGACGAGTTGATTTGAGCTCGACGAGCTGGGTGAGCCGGCGAGATGGGTGGTTTGAAATGGTTAAGTTGATCGAGATAGCCAAGACAAGTGAGCTAGGAGTGAGCTAGGAAAGAGCTCATATCTCTCAGAGCAATAAAGGAAAAGTTTGCAATCTTGCAACACAGTGTGCAGAATAGGGATGCAAGTATCTAAAGGTTCTAGCATTGTGAACGCAAATAGTGAAAGCCTAAGGAATAAAAGAGTGATCCTCACTCTCATCATGAAATCAGGAAAGTGTCATCATGGGTGAGGTTCGTGTGCAACTCAAACTGACATTGGGAGGTTTTGAAACAATGTTTCTAAACACTCATTTGGCGGTTCAAGGTGTTCAAAGGAGCAATCCTCATTAGTGGAGCCTGCTAGTGTTGCAGAGGACCATCATGGAGCAGGTTTCATCTTTAACATCTTTAGAGCAGATCTTCATCAAAGGAGAAGGCATCTTCATCCATGCTTTGGAGCATTTCTTCTTTCTTCTCCTCTCTCATTCTCTTTCATCTCCTCTCTCCCTTTCTAATTCTTCATTGTAAAGTTGTAAACAGTCGTGACTTTTTGTCTTACTCATTAAAGTGACTATGAAATATTTTTGCAATGTAAAATTCGCTTTTGCAATTATAAAAAAGGGGACCTAATTTGTGTTTCCTAAGGAAGTTTGAAAAGTCACTTGTAGTGGGAATATGAAAAGTCATGTGGCGGTAGATGAAGAGATGGATGGTAAGGCTATAAAAGGAGATGACCTCCTCACTGTGAAAGGATGGTTAATAGTGTTTACTTGGTTAATCTTGTTTAATAGAACTACAGAACCATTTCAGAGAGTTAGCTCAGCTCAAACAATATGGAATAGTGCATAGCTATATTGCTGAATTCCAGAGATTATCAATTATGGTTCCTAATGTGACTAAAAGGAGACTTATTATTCTATTTGTAGAGGGACTAATGGAACCACTTAAGGGTTTGGTAAAAGCGTTTGATCCTCTATCTTTGCAAGAAGCTATTAAGAGGGCTTTGAACTTAGAAACTTCAACACCCAAGAATAAATATTTTACAAAGACACCACCTATTGGGCAGAAAAAGACATCACCTTTTGGGTAGCAAAAGAAACCATTTTAGTAAGGAGTTTCTCAACAGAAAGAGCTGCCACAGAAACCAAGTAAGGAGGTAGAGACCAGAAACAAGCTCAGGAGAAAGAAATTGTGTTTTACTTGCAAGGACCCATGGGAGCCTGGACACAGATGTCTTGGGCGAGGACAAGTGCATTACATAGAAGTGATATCAGATGCAGAATCGGAATCCGAGTAACTTGAATCAAAAATTGAAGAGAAAAAACTAGAACCTGAAAGAAAGAAAGAAAGAAAGAAAGAAAAGGATATTTCAGGAGGCACCCTTGCTACACTTTTTGGCACTCCTAGATATCACCCTTTCAGAGTTGGTGGAGTTTTGCATGGGCACAAAATCATAGTGCTAATTGATAGTGGGGCAACCCACAACTTTATAGATGAAGGGTTGGTAGCCAGAAGAGGTTTGAAGACAAGGGAATTTGATGGGTTCAATGTTATTGTGGTTGATGGCTATACTATCCCTTGCACCAAGAGAATTATATCACACTTGGTAGGCACAAGGTGCGTGATGACTTCTATGTTGTGAGCATAGGAGAGACATATATGGTATTAGGGTTGTCGTGGTTAAAATCCCTTAGGGAAAACACTTAGAAATATAAAACCATGGAGCTAAAATTCAAATTATATGGGAAAGAAGAGGTGCTTCAAGGCATTGCCTATGGAGCCCCTAGAGTTGTCACAACCAAGAGGATGGAGAGATCAATTCGTAGAGGACAAGTAGTTTGGGCATCCCATTGTTTGGTGAATACCATAGCTTCACCCAAAAATAAGAAATCCTATCATATGGATATCCAAGTCTATTCTGGACAAGCATCGCACAGTATTCAGTGGTTTACCTCCAGGATTGCCTCCTGATAGAGGATTTCAGCATATAATAGAATTGGAACCAGGTTCTAAGCCCGTGATGATTACACCCTACCACCATCCAAGAGGGTACAAGGAAGAAATTGAAAAGGCTATCAAGGAGCTTTTGGAGATGGGCCACATCATGCCTAGTTCTAATTCCTTTGCATCACCAGTAGTCCTTATGAAGAAGGATGGTACTATATGGATGTGTATTGACTACAGAACATTGAACAAGAAGACCATCAAAAACAAGTATCCCATTCCCAAGATCGATGAGTTAATTGACAAGTTGCATGGAGTTGTATTTTTCAAAGATTGATTTGAGATCAGGATATCATCAGATTCATGTAAGGGATGAGGACGTGCAGAAAACAACTTTCAGATGCCACTTTGGGCACTTTGAATTCTTGGTCATGCCTTTTGGCTTGACAAATGCTCCAACCACTTTTCAGTCGTGTATGAATCATATTTTCAGTTGAGAAAATTTGTTTGAAATTTTTTTATGACATTTTGATTTATAGCAAGACTTGGGAAGATCATTTGAGGCATTTGGATACAGTTCTAGGAATTTTAGAAAAACAAACTCCCTTTGCTAAGGAGTCTAAATGTGAGTTTGGGATGACTGAAATTTTGTACTTGGGCCATGTCATTAACGCTCAAGGAGTTCAGGTGGATCAACAAAAGATCCAAGTTATTTTGGATTGGCCTCCTCCTACCACATTGACACAGTTGAGAGGTTTCCTTGGCCTCTGCAGTTATTACAGGAGGTTTGTTAAGGGCTTCTCACAGTTGGCAGTTCCATTAACAAAACTAATGAAGAAGGGAGCTTTCAGCTGGTCAGAATCAGCACAACGAGCTTTTGACAAGCTCAAGGAGGTAATGAGTTCATGTCCTGTCTTAGTTGTTCCGGATTTTTCACTTCCATTTGTATTAGAGTGTGATGCATCAAGAGAAGGAATTGGGGCAGTTTTAATGCAACAAGGGCATCCCATAGCTTTTGAGAGATTGAAACTCAAAGAGGTAAAAAAAGGATTCTCGATCTATGACAAGGAGATGTTGGCCATAATGCATGCTTTGGCCAAATTCAAGCAGTACCTAGTGTGTGGCAGATTTGTGGTTAAGACTATCCACAATAGCCTGAAATTCTTCCTCGGCCAAAGAGATTTGAGTGATAGGCAGCAGAAATGGGTGAGTAAGCTTCAGGATTATGATTTTGATATAGAGTATGTTAAGGGTAAAAATAATGTTGTAGTTGATGCCTTATCTAGAAAACCTACTCTATGCTCCATATCTGAAATCTCTGTTGATTGGAAGGTTACTATCATAGCAGAGTATGCAAAGAATGTTTTTACTATTGATATCCTCGAGGACAAAATACAGGATGACAGGTATAAGGTGATAGATGACCTCATCCTTTACAAGGATAGAATTTATCTCGTCCCAGAATCAAAAGTGAAGAATAAAGTCTTGAGAGCAGTACATGATACACCATTGGCTGGTCACCCAGGGTATTTCAAGACGTATAAGCAAATTAGGGAGATATTTTTCTAGAAAGGCCTCAAGGGAGAGGTCCTCCAATACATCAGAGAGTGTATTGCTTTCCAGCAGAACAAAACAGAACAGGTATTTCCAGCAGGTTTGTTGCAGCCCTTACCAATTCCAAATAAAAAATGGGAGAGCATCTCTATGGATTTCATCACTGGTCTTCCAAAAGTTCAGGGTAAGAGTTGTATATATGTTGTAGTTGACAGGCTTACTAAATACGCTCACTTCTTTGTTGTTACATCAGAGTTTAAGGCACCACAAGTGGTTGATTTGTTTTTCAAAGAGATATTCAGGCTTCATGGGTTGCCTAAGAACATAATAAGCGATAGGGACAACAAGTTCCTTAGTTTATTTTGGCAGGAGCTCTTTCATTTGACAGGAACTGAGTTGACTCCTAGTACCAATTACCACCCTCAAACAAATGGGTAAACAAAGATTGTGAATAAGTGGATTGAGGGATATTTGAGGAACTATGTAGCAGGGCAGCAAACAACTTGGATCAAATGGCTCTATATGGGGGAGCATTGCTACAACACCTCACACCATATGTCAATTGGTATGACTCCTTTCAAAGCCTTGTATGGTTATGATGCTCTTTCTTTTGTGGACTTGGTCATCACAAACAATAGAGTGTCAAGGGCAAGAGATTTGGTCACGCAGAGTCAAGAAATATTGGAGTCACTCAAATAAAACCCCCAATGGGCACAAAATCAACAAAAGTTATATGCAGACCAACACCGTATTGAGAGAACTTTTGAGGTTGGAGACATGGTCTTCTTGAGATTGCAGCCCTATAGACAAACCTCTCTCAAGAAAAGTGGAGCTGAGAAGCTCAAGCCTCGCTTCTATGGGCCTTATAGGATCAAACAAAAGATTGGGAAGGTTGCTTATGAGCTTGAGTTGCCAGAACACAACAAGATTCATAATGTATTTCATGTTTCATGCCTCAAAAGGGCACTAGGACAGCACATCACACCTTCACCTGAGTTACCCCTTTTGGATGATGAAGGCAAATTGATCTTGGTTCCGGAAGCCATCGTGGATATTAGGGTGAAGAAACTAAGAAACATGAGCTTAACAGAATACTTAGTGCATTGGAAGGATCTCCCACCAAAAGACACTACATGGGAAGGTGCAGAGATTCTTGAGCATCCTAATCTGCAATTGCTTGAGGGCAAGCAATTCCGGGAAGGGTGGACTGTCATGTCCCCTTTTCTGAATTAATCTAATCAGAGGACACATAGCCTATTCCTTATTTCCCATAGGCTAAGGGATAAAGTTAGGGAAATGATTTAATAATAATATCTTAAGTGGTCCTAAGTCACTTCAATTTTTATAACATGGTAAAAGGACACTTATGTATTATTACTATAAAGGGGGGGCAAAAGGTAATATTTTATTAAAGTGTTTTAAACATTTTTAAGGGTTGGAATTAAAATGAATATTAGAAAAGGAGGAGCTGGGATCAAAAGCAAAGATTATTATTCATTACTCCTTGAAAACAAATCTCTATTCCAGAGCTTGGACATTTGTGTTCATCTTTTCACCCGAGGACGAAAACCCTTTGGTGTGCAGGATTGGAGAAAGGAAACCCTCTAATTCCGGGTGTGGTGATTCCATCCAGGGATCATATTCGTGCCTAAGATTGATATTTTATTCAGCTTTCACTTTGCTGCAGCGCTGCTACAGTGATCCGTACCCTGTCATCAGCTGTATTTATGATCAAATGTTCAGCGCAGATCGTCCACAATAAACTTCAGTTGTACTCTACATATTACATAACCAAGTATTTGTGTCTATGTTATTTCAATATCATATTCGTGCCGAAGATTGATATTTTATTCAGCTTTCAATTTGCTGCAGCGCTGCTACAGTGATCCGTACCCTGTCATCAGCTGTATTTATGATCAAATGTTCAGCGCAGATCTGTAATGAGTGTTTTTTATTGTATGTCCACAATAAACTTCGGTTGTACTCTACATATTACATAACCAAGTATTTGTGTCTGTGTTATTTCAATACCCAGCTGTCTTGTCATCAATATTCATGAGTATTCAGCTCATTACAATAAAAGATTTCAGTTGCATTGTATTTACAGCTTATTGAAATAAAGAAAATCGGTATGGTCTTGGAGATATCAGCAAAGGTTTAGAATATTGATCTTGCATGTTACTGCTAATTATGTTATCGATACTCAATATTGGAAAAAGAATCCACAAAAAAAATCAGAGTTTATAAATAGTGGGAAAGGGACATTTCAAGGGGTCTCTTATCTCTCTCTTTATAATCGCACCTTTTCATCTATGTAATGATATATAATTTTATTATTATTTATGTCATTTGTGGAGTTTATATTTGATTCCTACTTCGCTGCACCACTTCCCCCTCATAGCCTCTCCCCATTTCCCTCAACTCCCCTTCCCTCGCTCCCTCCTTCCCTTCCTTTCTACCTTTCTTCTTTCCTTTTATCTGGATAATATTATTATTATTTGTCATTTGTACTCTGGTCAGATTCTCCACTTCTGTTGCTAGTCTCTGTTCATTCATCAATCAAATGCACTGCCTCTACTTTATGCGAGTTTACCATTGTATTTTGTATCTGTTTGTCTGGATCAATGGTCATGGAAAATGTTGAAGCCTATCATGTTATAGACTAATATTAGTTTATCATTTCTCATATTATTGATATAATGTTTTCTTTTTGTATGCAAATAAAGAAGGAAATGGCCTCTGGCGAGTTATAGTTCTCAAAGCTGATGACTTCAAAATTTCCCACCTCCTTAATCCACAAAATTTAATGCCATAACAGGATTTTTTCTTACAGAATCTTGATCAGGTGGAGCATTAATTGGAAAGCTTGCAGTGCCAGGTTGCTTGCTATAAGCCAAAATGGCGATCAATGCTCCGGGTTATCAAGTTCCTGGTTTTTCTGTGTTTTTTGGGTTATAATTCCTACTCTTTTGTCTATGTAAACATTATATTATTATCGTTTACGTTTTCCAGGGGCTTTTTTAGGTTCTATATTCTGGCCAGATTTTCCTCTTATGTTTCTAGTTTAAGTTCTATCATTAACAAAATGCATTGTAACTAGTTTATTGAAGTTTGCCGTTATCTTTTAGATCCATTTCTGTCTGGAACAATGGTCACAGAAAATTTTGAAGCTTATCATGTAATATCTGTTGGGCATTTGTCCTGCTATTAATATTATGTTTTCTTTTTGTATGAGCTAAAGAAGGAAATGGTTCTCAGGTTCCACAACCCACAAACTGTGCCCGTTACTCATTAATTTCCCAGCTCCGTGCTCCACAAAATTCAAATCCACAACATAAATGTTGAACACTGTCTTGATTAGGTGTACCATCAATTGGAAAGCTTACAGTGCAGAGGTCTTTCTGTCATCAATATAGAAACCATGCTCCAGGTTATCAAATTCCAGATGATCCTGATCTTTTTTGGTTTATTATCCCTACTCTTTCATCTATGTGATGATATATAATGTTATTATTATTCTATATATTTTCTCGTGGTTTAATTGGAACCAGATTTTTCACTTCTGTTGCTAGTCTCTAGTTTATGTAAGTTCCTTAATATATTTTGGATTTATTTCTGTCTTTACCAATATTCATGGAAAATGCTGAAGCTGATCATGCGATCTGTCCTGTTATAAATATAATGCTTTCTTCTCAAAAATCTCAGGCCATAAAAAGAATAGTGTGCAATAGGATTTCTTTCCTTACCTTTCTACATCATCTTCTGGCAAGATGCTACCCGTAAGAGACCCTTTTAGGGCATCAAATCTGGTACACATACATTTCATACAAAATTCTAATTCAAAAAGGTTAAAACAAACAAATGTTTGAAGTTGTCATTAAATCCAGCTTTATTTTCAATGGTTTATAGAAAAGCAATAATTTGTTACCCATTTTTGCTGAAAAACCATTCAGGCAGCCAAGGAAGCTGAATGAAAACTGCAAAGCATAAAAAAAGAACACTTTTATTGAAATATCATTTACTTATCACGCTTCATCAAAACCTACCATCTTCCACCAGAAATAACTTCACTGAATAAAGTCGTATTAGTTTCACATAGAGAGGAATTGACACATTGTGATACTCCATCTCTATTTATCCTTACTTTTCTTATATACACACTGACCCCTAGTCATCTCATACACAATCCTCGTATAATGTTTGACTATATTAATTTATTGTTGGTTTTAAAGCTCTGCTTGAGCGCATTCCGTACATTGGAAGCTTTAAGGCTTTACTAATATAAAAAATTATTTTTTTGAAACAACAGATAGTAGAGAAGGTAAACTATCGTAGAAATGTATTTCTTACATATGTACCAACTACGATATAATTGACGAATGTTGGTAAGCAATACTTTGCGCATGCTTTTCAGGTGAGGTCCATTTACAACAATCAATCTGCTGACCATGTTGGGAACATCTTCAGCAAAAGATAAAGCCACGATCGCGCCCCAATCATGGCCAACCTGAAATGTTCATGAGTTATTACACTAATCCCATAAGAAGCAAGTGAACGAAAAGAACATTGTGTGAATAAAAAATTGGGTCTATAGAGGCAGTGAATTTCTTACTATATTTGTAGGTTTTCCTGCATTAAAGCACTCGATTAAGCATATGATGTCAGATAAAACTTCTGAACGACCATACTTTGTAACTTCTTTTGGCTTCGATGATGTATTATATCCTCTCAAATCAGGAGCAACAATGTGGTATCCCATCTCATGTAAGGGCTTGAACTGATTCTTCCAAACATACCAAAAATTTGGAAAACCATGTAGTAACAAAACCTGGGAGATTACAACATTTACTAGATTAGGCCAAGCTGGACAACCTGGGAAATTACAAGATTTACTAGATTAGACCAACCTAGAGTTTATCCTCACCATAAATATATAAGCAAAATATTTTCGTCCAAAGCTTAGAAAGTTAGAATCTAAAAGTGACTCAAATCAACAATTCCTTTGTAAATGCTGAAGCTACAGGATGTAAAATAAATACTTACAAACAACTGATTATTAAGGGTTCATCTAAATTATACCATCTTATCTCATCTTTGGAACTTCTGGAGTAGATAAACCTATATTTTGCAGTTTTCTGGACTAGTACCCTTCTAATGTGTAATGTCCCCTTTTCCAACTTGAGAAGATGATTTTGGACTTCTTGCCATTAAAGGAAGTGAACTCTCATTGCACTTTTATTTTCTAATTTTTAATGTTTTCTTTTAGTATGTTCTTCTTTTTAGCAGGTCAGTTGGGTTTCGTGCATTAATGAAGCCAATTAAAAGATTAAAAGAGCTCTTTATGGGTCGCCTTTGTCCTTTTGGGCTTTGGCACCAAAGATAGGGTAAATAAGGAGTTGAAGGGCTTCATTTGGAATATCTTCTTTTGGCGCATTTTCTCTAATTGGACTTTTGGGTTGTTGCTCATTGTTCTTTCCACTCTTGGTCCGAAATCCAAGTGTGCGGCTCTTCCAAGACGGATGGAAACCCTTCTTGTGGCTGGTTGGGGGACGAAAACCCTCCATTCTTGTGTGGATTCAAGGCAAATTGCAGATTGGGAGGAAAAGAAGACATTTTCAGATTCTTGCATACATTTTGGGGTCTCTCCTAGGTGGAGCGACTTACCCTAGTGTGGAGTTTAGTGCCTTCTATGGCACGGAATTCAGCTTTGCTTTCATATTTGTCTTTCTCATAATTTATAAAGTTGGAATCTACTATTCGTTGCGAAGTTTGCGGTTTCTAAACCCTCATTTCATAATTTTTATTGCAGTGGTACATCGCTACTTTTTAATTAATTTCCAGCAGAGTTTCGGATCATATTTCATATCGAATATTGGTTTGGTTGATGCCTAAAATACATATATCTATTTTGGCAAAGTTATTTGAAGAATTTCAAGTGTTTTGTACTCATTTTTGCACCACTGTCCTAAAAAATTTATCGCTGTTCAAATCTGGGTTTATTTTCAGTTTGCTAGTTTAGAAATCAGATTTGATAATATTGAGGTTTGTGCTAATTTCCTACTTTTCAGTTTCAACCCTTGAAAAGGATATTACATAATGGAGAGCAAATTGATTTAAGTATTTGTTTTTCTACTTCCCTGCAAGTTTCTATCTCTAGAACCCTCTATTACATAAGAATGGAGCCAATCTTCAAATTCTTGCCAAATTCTCGATAAGCAGACCAATTGAAGCTTTAAAAAGCCTAATGATTTATGTAATGTTTACTATGATCAAACACACTTTTACAATTTAATATGATTGCTGATGCAAGTATTGCACTTGGTGTAAAGTTTAAACCCAACTTAACACACCCCCCCAGATACTAGTTTGTGATAATCTTTGAGGAAACTGCTTTCGGACCGAATATGTTATGATATTGTGGTATCCTTGGGATTTGTTTTGGGCATACATTGTTTACCATTGATTTCATCCTACATTATGATACCATTAGGATTATGACTGTTGCCATTGAAATTTGCACCCTTGTTGAATCAAGAATTCAGCATTTCAATGAAACAATGAGGGACCTTGAAGGCGTGGGTTCAATCAAGGCCAATCCTCAGATTAAAGGACTGGATCCTCTCACCCCAATTTGTTGCAACTACACTAACGAGAATCTACTCTAACATTATCTAATTCCTAACTAAGAATCCAAGGAGACAGCGTGAGAGAGAGAGAACTGAAAATAAAAGGGGAGGTGATGCACCAAACTGAAAATGGATCAATTATGGCTCTAAAAAACACAAATGGCAACACACAATTGAGGACTTAAAATATGCACGCAACTTTGAAGGAGAATACCTGGAAAAGAATGAAAGCGTGCAAGAGGACATAAATGTTCACATTAAACACAGAGCAATCAAAGGAACAAAGCCACACTTGCATTAATATCAAAACTTAACCATTTACAGGCACAGAGCCAAGGCAAGAAATCCCCACGTGCGAATTATTGAAGTCGCGAGAAAAAGTTTTCGAGCTCAAAGACAAGCTTTCAACTTTCAAAAATCGAACCCATATTATGCCATCTACATTTATAGTTATAGAATTTGAGATAGAGGGGAGAAGAGTCATATCATATCCAGTGATTAATGAAATCAACCATCCACCAAAACCAAGGACCAATCGAAATAGATTTCACAAGCCAAGTATGAGCGTCTGACATTGCTCCAAGCGCACACCATCAGATCACTAGTGCAGGACGGCGCCGCTCAAAATTAAATTCAGGTTGGTGGAGTGGTTGAACGCCTGGTTCAAAATAGGCACAACTTTCTTATGCCTTACGGACTTCAATGATTTTTCTTTGATCCGCAACATTCTCCTTCGTTTAGCAACTTCTCTGTAATTTCCCTTTTGGTGATAAAACTGAAATTTAAGGAAATTAGCTCAAACCCCAAATTTGATTTTTATAGCAACAATTAGTAAGGGCCAAAAAGAACACTCTCAAACCCTAGCGACTAGGACAGAGAGAATTCCACCGTAGAAACACTCCAAAATTATGAGAAGTTTTTCCTTAGATTACCCTTGATTTTAGAAGATAGAAAATGTGATCAAATCATCAAACTCAAAATTATAGAATTTATTAGGGCACAAAAACAGCTAAAACTTGTAAATTCACTAACTCATAGAAAACAAGGAATCTCCACATATGAATACTCAAAATGATCATAAAAATATCAGTAATTAAATGAGACCAATATCATGATTTTTCAACCTGAACCCTCTCAAAATAAATGGTCCCAAATCTCTTAAATGAGTAGATTAGGCTGCTCCACAAAGCCAATAAAAATCTGAATATTATAGATTCTCCTTAAATCTGCAATAACACCAATTCCCTAATCAATGTTGAAGGGTTTTCGTCCTTCAACTCAACCATAGAAGGGTTTTTGTGCTTCTAGGCAAGCCACACAAGGGTTTTCATCCCCAAGTGCAAGAACATGGAGCTAACAAGCTCACAATGTGCAAATAAGATAAAATGCACCAAAGTCTAGCTCTCAAGTGAACCCTCTAATCTTCTTTTATATCCTCCTTTTGGCACCAAGGCTCATAAAGGAAAGGCCTTGTTCCCCTAATAAGTCATTATAATCTTTTCTTAAGCCTTATTAAACGCACTACACCCAACTCGACCTCGTTCATAGCTTATTTCTCTCTATTTTGAGCTTATTAAAAGCTCACCAAATCCAGTCGACCCACTAAGAATGGGAAATACAAAAATAGAACATGAATATGAATGATAGAAATTGAAATATAATCCATGTTATTGTCCGTTGTTCCACCATTACTTGCCAACGAATCCTTTATTTCAACTTAGTTATATTGTAAATATTTGGTGAACCCAACTCGCAATTGAATCTTGCACCTTGTTCCAAACCATACTTTTCCTAAGGTTTTATCTCCACATTTTATATGCATATCCAAACTTGATTTTCATCTACCACATGCCCTAAATCTAGTTTTCACAATTTTCCTTAGGGTCTCATGGTTGGTCCTTCCCTTTGGGTCTATTTTTTAGGGCTTCCTAATTTCCAAATCACCTTTCATCATATATCTCAAAAATAACATCTATATTATCTTCTTCCTCTATTTTTTTTATTAATTTTATAATTAAACAAAAACCTCTTTTTGTTTTGCCTAATTGTTATCATTATTATTAGAAATTCATAATTTTTACTTTTATGAGTTAGGGCATACTTATGAAAATAAAAACTTTTTAAAGAATCCCTTAGGTGTGATTGGGACACATGGGATCACCTCTCAAGCTGTGGAACTTGGGCTCGAGGTGAACCTTTAGAGAAGGTCATATTCCTCTTCCTAAACTAAGTGTTGTACTACTCCTAGTGTAATAAAATGGTTATCTAGACCTATGCTAACATTTTCATGGGTTTTAGGGAAAGATATTTGCAAGAAATGAAACTATACTAGGGATGGTGATGCACCAAATAAAGGGTGTTTCCGAGAATCAAGAAGGGTTAATTTGAAGAGGGTGTGTGCACCACAAGTCAACTTCACCTACTGCAACTTAGAGAGGGTACATAATACCACAAACTAGGAAGCACACGTTCCCTTTGTTAAACTCGATCAGACAAACAAGTTATCAGTCTTCCAGTGAAGAAGGATGAAATTGAGAAGGGTGAACAAGCACCACAACTCAACTACATGCAATACTCCACCACTTGATAAGCACAGAACTCCAAGAACCTACAATAGAAATGTGAACTTGCACAGTGTACCTGCAAGCATGAGAAATGCACAAAGAAGTATAGAAGGATGAAAGGACCGAGATTAGTCATAAAACACACACTTTTATTACTTCAACAACGTGCACAATGCATCATTACATTCAGAAGAGGAAATGGTTTCCATTACAGTCTTGGAAAGGAGGCTTGAAAGTTCCCTCAACATACAAGGAACAACTTGTAGAAGAAGAGAGGATTCTTGAATAACACACACTTGCCTAAGATATCTAACTGTCCAACCTGTCTGACCTGTTGGAACCCCTTGGAATGAACTTCTAACTTACATTTATAGAAGAAGTTGAGAGAGAGGAGATAAGGATTCATAAATTCCCTTCCTAAATTGAAGGCACATGATGTATTTATTACAGTTGGTTGAACCACTTTGAGAAGCTTCCATCATGTGTCATTAATTGCATGTTGACCTAGTCTTCTCAATTAATTAAAAGAATATTTAATAAAACATTTTAATAATAATAAATAATAAAATATTTAAATACAAATATTAATTTAATTAAAATTAATGGTGGGACCCCCTGAAAATTGGTTTGCACTGAAGGGGGAATTATGAGGAAAAGGCCAAAAAAGATCCCAAATCAGTGGTTGGCTCAGTAAGCCAACTCACTGAGTTGGGCGATGAGCTCATCCATTTATCTCACTCTCCACCATTAAATGAGCGACCAAGTTCCTCAATGTCACACCAGCTCTTTGCACGTTGCCAATGAGCTCCTATCTTGGCACATAATTCTTTACTCGGTGAGCTCCTCTGTTTGATGTTGAGCTTATGAGCCTCACTCCCCATTACCTACTGACCCATCAAGTGCTTTCATTGGCCTAGGATGTCATTGAGATGACTCTCTTATTGCTATGTTTACATATCAAACCCATGAATGGTCGGGCTTTAATGCTCCCCTCCAGCTTCTCAACCTTTTTGTTTTGTGGCTATGCGTGACTTGGATTCCCCACGAATATGTTGGTTCGTTTTATTGTCTGCATGGCCTCAACATCGATCGATTCTCAAGTTTCATTCAGAGTTGAGTTGTCCTCAATGAGCTCTACATCTCAATCTAGCAATTTGGCCCATGCATCGATCTGAGCCACCCGAAAGTTCCATGTCATCTTTGTTCTTGTCTTGATTGTAGCTCGGATCATCGAGCTGAGTTTTATCAATCCCGCGACCATCCTGAGTTTCACCAACTCATGTTCTCTTCTGCATCACATTGAGATTTTCCTTGTCAGGCTCCATCACAGAGCTTGAGACCAGCTGACCTCTAACTTTCATTAATGCAACCAATGGCTTGTTCCTCACCTATAAGCGATCTCCGCCAAGCTTGATTTCATGTGACTTCTCCACTCGAGCTTGGATCTATGTCTTATGTACCGATCATGGCTGAAATGATCTCCTGCATCGAGCTCAACCGAGCCACTAAACTCTTTGTTGAGTTTTGACTCTCCTCGAATCACCTTGAGCTATGACTACCGACTCGATCATGTTGAACCCACCATCAACCCTCTGGTCCTTGATGAGATTCCCCTTCAGATATGCATTGACTCCCATGAGTTAAGATTCAAGTTACTTCATGATTCCTCATCACCGAGTCATGAAGGTGAATGAGCCAATCCATCATCGAGCTCATAACACCTTTACTCACCCGTCGAGTTCCAACCTGAGCCATATTGAGCTCTTTCCTGAAATGAGTCTCCCACCACCTTTTGAGCCCTGTCAGCCTTGAATCACTTGAGAGGTGATTTATGCATGCATTCATGGAGCTCGGTTCAATTTCCTCATGACGAGATCATTTGCCACATGTCAACCGAGCTTTGTGCCCATGAGTCAACCAAGCTAGAACTCTCTACATTCTTTTGCTACGTTATCATTTGACATGCATGATCACCCGTCAGTGATCTAGCTTCTATGTGTGGCGGTCAACTTACTTCTTTGCCGATTCGATACAACTTGACCACCTATCCTCCATGATTGAGCTCGTCAGACCAAGCTCCCTTGATGATACATCCTTCACCTAATTCCTATCTTATACCAAACTCAACGAATCGACTAGAGCTTAAGCCTGATCTCACGAGCTACCATATTAATCCCATCTAAGCAAAATGCACCATTTTCTAGTCATGTTTGAACTCTTCTGTAATCAGCACTGTGAACTTGAACCAATTGAGTCAGATTTATTTTTGTTTTTCCTAGCAACCTTTACGTGAATTTCGCTTTCATGTAGAACCATCTAATACCATGCCTCGGCTTGTTCTGAATCCTCAATGACTAGATCCACATATCTTGGAAAACAAATCGAGTCCAACTCGACCGAGTCTCTCGAATCGAGCTGCAAAGACTCGAGTTCAAGCTTCTGACCACACGCACGATGCACTCCGGGATTCATTTAACTACCATGACTCGATCTGTGGAGTACCCTACTCAACTTAATGGCTCACTAAGCCATTTCAAGCTAACTCTATGTTATCCCACTGGATGTTGAGGCTCGACATTTTTCCGAGCTCGACCTAGTTCCAGTCAATAGATCCCAAGAGCAACTCAGATATTTGTTCGAGTAGCTTGCCATCCCCTTGCACGGCCTCGATACCACAAGCTCGCCATGATCTTTTCATCGTGTTCTGAGCATCTATTCGAGATTAGCTCCTAGAAGACATGACTAAGCTTGTCATGTGAGTTCTTACACTAAACCAACCTATTCGACTTGCTCGACCCCTAACCCGAGTTGATTCTATGTTCAAGCGGTTTGAGTTTCATTCTGCATGCTAAACTTGAACCTAGGCCGTCATCCCACCCAACTCGTGGTATAACGAGTGCTTCGCATTTTTGAACTACTGACCATGCCTCTGGATGCGTGCTTCGCTCATTTTTAAAATTGCCCCAAACAGCATCGCCGAAAAAAACTCTTATCTCTGCTACACTGTTTGCAAGCTTTCAGTTTCAATGATCAACGAGCTCCCTGAGCTTCAAACTTCTATTCAATGAGATCACATTCGGTCATGGTTTTGCATGCTCGCCAACAAATTGCTTGCTTGGGCAACGTCCAATTGACTCTGATATGCATGCTTTGAATCCATGAACATCGAGTCAAGCTAATGGTCGTTCATTAAATTCGGCTTACTAGGATCGATTCACTGTACCAATTGCTAAGAACTCTCTTTCATGATCTCCATTGCACAAATCCTTGCCTTGGTTTGCTAGGTCAATAAGCTCATGCCATAATTCCATGAATTTCTCCCATCAAACTGAGTTGGCCTGAGTTGCTCATCTTTCAATTTTATGCTTGCGGCCATCTCCATGTTCTGTGTCAATGCCTTCGCATGGACTCGTCGGGACACAACCCTATTCTTACTCACCAGCTCATAAATTCATCAATTCTACATTTCCCGTAATCACCAGTGACCCCTTTGCAGCAATTTCCTATGCGCCCGATGACATCGAGTTGACACCATCTCTTGGCCAAGCTATTAATGCTTTAGTCAACTCGAATTCTTCCCATTCCACAGCCTTTGTGAGCTCACAAGCTCTAATGTATAGCTCAATATCGAGCTTAGTGAGTCAGTTCCTTCTGAAACACATCTTACAGAGCTCGAATGAATTCCCAAACTACCGCATCAATTTAGCCTTCACGGTTTGACACGACACTTGGCAACGTAACTGCGAGCTTCGACCAAGGGTCTAACCATAGCTTCGACTTGAATCCATTTGGCTCAGTCATCTCCTCTCCAATGCCGAGCTACGAATCTTCTTCCTTAATGCCGATCTACGAGCTCCTCTTGATGACGACCGCAAACCGAGCTTATGTAAATGCCTTGGTAACAACCATGCATCGACATTGCTCGAGCCTAGCTCGGCTCTGTTATCCCACTTCATCTGAATAGTCTCAATTTCATTTATGCTTCTTCCATGATAATTTTGGGGTCAAATATTCGATGCGATGAGCTATGCCAAGCTGCGAACTGAGCAACTCGGCGAGTAAGTTTCATACCTCCAATGCCTTGACCCAAGTTTCAACTAATCTGCATCCCTTGACTTTTGACCCTCCTTGGATTTTCATTCAAACCTAGGAGTAGAAAAGCATAGATAAGACCCAATAAAATAGGATTTATCAATTTTGATTAATTTCTACGCTATGTATGAGACCAATGTGAACCCATCATAGAGCTAAACATTTCATTCAAGATCTAGAAAACTGGACAAGGGGAAAGAGCCCGAAAAATGATCTTCCAGAACCTCTCAAAATACCATAAACACTCTTGAAGCATACAAAATTGCCTATAGGCCCCAAGTTCTATGAAAGGCTTTATCAGTCATGGGGTCCGGTGTACCCTCGCTATCCATTTTTGCCTCAAGCATGCAAAAATGGATAACACATATATTAGGACTCGTAAATGGCATTTATATAAGTTGAGGTGCATGCCTTATTAGTCATCCAATTTTTCATTAATTATTCTTATTACGCTAGAGGCATCTTATTGTGAGGAGACCTTACTAGAAATTGTCAAGCCAATTTTTCCGGCATCTTTCCCAGTCAATCTGATTTCAACATGGTAGATGTTTTCCCATCAAGCAATGGATTGTGGATTGTGCACTACAACCGAACAATCAGCTCATGACATTGATGAGACGATGTCATATCATCTTCAAAAATAAATAGCAGGAAGTCAGTGCCAAATATTTTGATATTTTGGAGGGATGGAGGCTCCAAGACCCCAAGTTTTGATGGGGACATATGAATTAGGGAAGAATTTTAACGGACCTTCACCAAGGTATACCATGCCAAAGAGCTCAAGACACGCGATAGCGTCATGATTAAGGTCGTGAAAAATCATACAATTAGGCATGATTGAGTAAATTAAGTAGGATTTCCTCCTTCACATATGATGAGACGAGACAACTTTGTTATAGAACCTAAAAAAGGAAAGACTATGAAACAACTCCATCATCAAGCCTTTTGATGCATTCTTTCTCTCTGCCCCAAACCATTGCTAGATCCTATGTGCTACCAGAAGGGACGCCTCTTCTGCAAAGAATGTATTTTTTAATGCATTTTGGCGCAGAAGAATGATATTAAATGGTATGGGTTTTTTTCTTTTTCGTTCTTTGAAAACCAACTTATATTTTCTAATATTTAGGAGATTCAGATGTTGGGTTTGAATTTTCCACTGCAGCAGTTAATGTTTATTTTTAATTTTCAGATTTTTAATATTTAGGAGATTCGGGTATTGGGTTTGATATTCCCCTGCCGTAGTTAATGTTCTTAGCATTTTTTATTTTCATATTTCTTCTTATATATTGAACCCGATTTCCTATTTCATATTTTTTATGTGCTCTTCATTTGGTCCATTAAACTTCTTGAATTAGGATATGGGCTTTTCCCACTCTCTCTCATCCTAGATAAAATGATAAAAGCCTTTTTTTAGTTTAGTGGCTTTATAGGAATCTTAAAAATTGTGTACGTATTCCCTTTTCATTTTGCGTAAATAGGGTAAGAATTTTGGTTTTTTAATTTCATCAAATTTCTCTACAGTGCGCTTCATTCAGCCAATCAATACTCTTTGGTTATTGATTTTTTAAGGGTTTTCAATTTTTTAATTCTAATGTCATTTTTGGCGCAACGAGGCAATTGGGTTGTTACTTGGGTTATGTAATTCCAGTTGAAATGTCCTCTTTGCTGAATTGACCTTTTACACCATTATATGTGCTTGGAATGCTTTTCTATTTATTAGTATTTATGTTGTTAGGTCTGGAACTAGGCTGAAAATATGTAAATAAGACCGAAAGAATGTAATTCTGAGATGTCCTGCATGCAATAATATGTGCTCTATGACCAATCATGTATAACAATCAATTATAAGATTTATTAACGGCTGAAAATATGGAAATAAGACCGAAAGAATGTAATTCTGAGATGTCCTGCATGCAATAATATGTGCTCTATGACCAATCATGGATAACAATCAATTATAAGATTTATTAACTAATATTCTAGATTGTTGGCCCTTGTTGAGTGTTTTCCTAGCATGCTGCCAGTTGAGGCAAGCGGGTTCTAGGCAACATATCGCGCACCTCAACACAACCAAGGCTCTCGCTCGGGCACATCACACAAGTAAGTTCACCTTGAGCACTCACCCAAGGCACAAAAGGGGACTGATTCCCGTCGGATTTAGTTGCATCATGATGGCTATAGAGATGAAATGCTCACATATAAACAAATCAATGCTTATAGACACATGCAATGCTTGACTCATAATCACACATAATACATAATGCAAATGAAAATATACATAGGTTCAATTACTTAGTATTGACAACTCAACTCGTGAATAACAATAATAATAGTTCTTGCATTCACGAACAATAACCACAATGACAACAATCATCCTCTATCCAAAAATCAACCCCTTTCCCCAAGAATTCAACAACACAATACACAGAAGAGACTAAATATTTATATTGGTGGAGCATTGCCCTTCACTAGCTCATAGCATTAATTACCCACCCTGCTTAATAGCGGATTACATTTATCTTTCATTATTTCTGAAATCTGGAGATTTGTATCCGAGCTTACAATTGCCCTTGGTTTACACAACATGCACTAGTCATATACATTGGTCTTTTACTCTTTTGCCACCATAAGATCCTTGTTGGTCGTCGTTTGACCTGTTCTAACTCTCTTCCTTGAGTCATTCATTGTCTAATTCCAACGCGTCTTCAAAGACACGGGTTTCATACACAATATGAGTCTAGTTATTTTCCCATATTTTGCATATTCTTTCTACCACTGAGCCCGAGTCTCGTGCACCAAGTGTCATCACTATCGTCCAGGTCTTGCGTGCACCAGTTGTTGAAGCTTCTCCTACTTCTCGCGTGTGTCAATTACCAACGCTTCTTCCACTTACCAATTACCAACGCTTCTTCCACTCCTTGCGCACATCAACTGTCAACTCTTCTATCGTTCCTTGTGTGTGCACACCTGCTAAAGGATCAAAAGGTTGGCCATGTCTTGTGTCTTAACCATACTTAGGCAAAAATTTCATGTGAGAAAGTGTTGAAGACTGTACACTAAGAGTACTGTACACTTTCCACAGTTGTCTCGCCGGGGTTCGGGGCCGGGCTGGGCCCCGAGCGGGGGTCTGGGGGGGTGGCAACCCCCGGTAGCAGGGGTTCAGGGGGAGCAGCCCCTGAAAAAAAAAATTGGCCTTAAAACGTGCCCGATATATCGGGAAACATGCTTTTCTCATATGGGCGGGATTTTTGACCCATAGGTTTATGGGACGGTTTTGGCCCATGGTTTTGATACCCACGGTTTTGTAAAACTGCTTAAGCAGTTGTCTACTTATATGGTTTTATGCATATGGTAGGATAATGTAACATTGCAGATGTGTTTTGAATTCAGGTGTGAATTCTGTAGAGTTTGTTGAGCATAGCTCCAAACAGATCTGGGTATTGTATTGAGAGAGCGGTGGCTTGTAATAAAATCTGAGCAAGTGATTCTTGGTGGACGTAGCCCAAATTGGGTGAACCACGTTAAATATTGTCTCTTTGTGTTGTGTTATTTTATTCTGCACTTTTATTTGAGATCTGTAATATTTTCTGCATATTAGTTTCTACTGTTGCGATTTTGTGAGGGATTATTCCGCATATTTTATCCCTTATTTCCTAACAATTGGTATCAGAGCCTGGTTTGGTTTGCTGAAGTGTTGAATCGCAGGGAAAGTTTTATCTTGAGTGGGAGCTATGGCAGATGATGGAAGATCTAGGGTTGATAAATTCAATGGGCAGAATTTCAGTCTTTGGAAGATGCAGATGGAAGATTACCTTTATCAGAAGGATCTTTATATTCCGTTGTCTGAGAAGGTGAACAAACCCTCGAGCATGACGGATGCGGAATGGGATTTGCTGGATAGGAAGGCACTTGGGACAATCCGGCTGTGTCTTGCATCTTCGGTATTATTTAATGTTTCAAAGGAAAAGACTACAAAAGAACTGATGGATACATTAGGGAAGTTGTATGAAAAACCCTCTGCCTCTAATAAGATATTTTTAATGAAAAAGTTGTTTAATATGAAGATGTCTGAGAATGGTTCAGTAGCAGATCATTTAAATGATTTTAATACGGTTGTAAATATGCTAGCTTCGGTTACAATAGAATTTGATGAAGAAGTTAGGGCTTTATTAGTTCTGTACTCTTTACTTGAGAGTTGGAATAGCCTGGTAATGGCGGTAAGCAACTCGGTTCCAGCTAACTCAAAGTTGAAGTTTGAGGATGTTGTAGGGGTGATTCTAAGCGAGGAAATGCGAAGAAAAAGCTCTGGTGAATCTTCTACTTCAAGGAATGCTTTGACACTTGAAACTAGAGGGATACAGAAGAATAGAGGAAGCCGTGGAAAATCAAAGGATCGGGCAAGGTCAAAATCCAAAAGCAAGATAGTATGCTGGCACTGTGGAAAGTCTGGGCATGCAAAGAAGGACTGTTGGGAGCTTCGGGACAAGAAGAAACAACAGGAAGAAAACAAGGAGGCAAATGTGGCAACGGGTAATGTATGTCAGGATGCTTTGATTCTTTCTTTGCACAATATTACTGAATCTTGGGTTTTAGATTCGGGGGCTTCTTTCCATGCTACTCCACATAGGCATTATTTTGTTGATTATGTTCAAGGAGATTTTGGGCATGTTTTTCTTGGTGATGATGAGCCTTGCAACATAATTGGAAAAGGTTCTGTTCAGGTCAAGATGCAGAATGGGAATACTTGGCTATTGAAGGATGCCAGACATGTGACTACATTAAGACGAAATTTGATATCGGCAGGGCAGTTGGGAAGTGATGGTTGTACTGTGATATTTACAGTGGACTCTTGGAAGGTTACCAAGGGTGCTCTTGTGGTGGCAAGAGGTAAGAAGGTTGGAACCTTGTATTTAACCACTTATAGCACTAATTTTTGTAATCTTGTGGCTTCAGAAGTAGATACAACATTGTGGCACTATAGGCTCGGTCATATGAGCCATAAGGGCATGGAGATCATAAGGAAGGATTTCCTGGATATACAGAAACAGGTTTGGAGTTCTGTGAGGACTGCATATATGGGAAACAGAAGCGAGTAAGGTTTCTCAAGGTTGGACCTACAAAGAAAGAGAGTAAGTTAGAGCTGGTGCATTCTGATGTGTGGGGGCCGGCTCAGGTATCATCTCTTGGGGGTTCAAGTTATTATGTTACTTTTATTGATGATGCAACAAGGAAAGTTTGGGTTTATTGTATTAGAAACAAATCTGATGTATTTGACACTTTTGTTAAATGGAAAGCCTTGGTAGAGAATGAAACAGGTCTTAAGCTAAAATGTCTCAGGTCAGATAATGGAGGGGAGTATTGCAGCAATGAATTTGATGATTATTGTTCTAAGAATGGAATCCACAGGAAAAAGATGGTTCCAGGAACTCCGCAGCAGAATGGGGTGTCAGAAAGGATGAACAGAACAATAATGGAACGTGCTAGGAGCATGAGGTTACATGCAGGACTGCCTCTTTCTTTTTGGGCAGAAGCGGTGAGCACAACTGTGTACTTGATAAACAGAGGACCCTCAAGTGCCTTGGATGGAGGCATACCTGAGGAGGCTTGGTATGGTAAGAAAGTTGATTATTCATTTCTTAGAGTCTTTGGATGTGAGGTGTTTGTCCATATAGACAAGGATGATAGGACCAAGCTAGAGGCTAAATCAGAAAAATGTACTTTCATTGGTTATGGTGGTGATGACTTTGGATATAAATGTTGGAGTATTAAGGACAAGAAAATCATTCGATCTAGGGATGTGGTCTTTAATGAGAAAGTCATGTATAAGCAGCAGTTGCAGGAAAATAGGGAAGAATCCAAGAAAGAATATGCAGCGGTAGAGGATCTTCCGGATGGGAAAGTGACACATGAATCAGTTCAGGAACCTCCTCAACAGGAACCCCAAACTCCTATATTGAGGAGGTCTTCTAGGGTAAGAAGAGAACCTGAACATTTTTCTCCTTCTCTTTATTATTTATTACTCACTGATAGTGGAGAGCCAGAGAGCTTTGATGAAGCAATGCAGGTAGATGCCAGGAAGAAGTGGGAGCAATCCATGGATGAGGAGCATCAGGCTCTCATGGAGAACCAGACATGGGATTTGGTGAAGCTACCCGAAGGAAAAAGAGCATTACAGAACAAGTGGGTGTTCAGAGTCAAAGAGGAAGAAGGAGGCAAGAAAAGATACAAGGCCCGGTTGGTGGTCAAGGGGTTTGCACAGAAAAAAGGTATAGATTTTGATGAGATTTTTTCTCCTGTAGTAAAAATGACTTCTATTAGAACTGTTCTAGGAATAGTTGCAGCAGAAGACTTGCACTTAGAACAACTTGATGTAAAGACTGCATTTCTCCATGGTGATTTGGAGGAGGAACTATATATGCAGCAACCAGAGGGCTATGAGGTCAAAGGTAAAGAGGAGATGGTGTGCAAACTGAAGAAGAGCTTGTATGGCTTGAAACAAGCTCCACGTCAATGGTATAAGAAATTTGATAGCTTCATGATGGAGCAAGGTTATATTAGATGTCATTCTGACCATTGCGTGTATACAAAGAAATTTGAGGATGGCAGTTATATTATCTTGTGTCTGTATGTGGATGACATGTTGGTTGCAGGTAAAAACATGCAGGAAATAAAAGTACTCAAGAAGCAGCTAAGTGAATCCTTTGCTATGAAGGATTTGGGGGCAGCCAAACAAATCCTTGGTATGAGGATATCTCAGGATAGGAAGGAATGGAAGCTGACTTTATCTCAGGAAGAGTACATTAAGAAGGTCTTGGAGAGGTTTAATATGCAGGATGCTAAACCGGTTGGGACTCCTTTGGCAGGCCATTTCAAGTTATCAAAGGAGCAGTGTCCCAAGACAGAGCAGGAGAGAAACCAGATGTCCAAGGTACCTTACTCATCAGCGGTTGGCAGTTTGATGTATGCCATGGTGTGCACCAGGCCTGATATTGCCCATGCAGTGGGAGCGGTGAGTAGATTTATGAGTGATCCAGGTAGAGATCACTGACAGGCAGTAAAGTGGATCCTTCGGTATTTGAGAGGGACCATGGGGACAATTTTGTGCTACAGTGGATCAGACACCACTTTGTGTGGTTATGTAGATTCAGATATGGCTGGAGATGTAGACAGTAGGAGGAGCATGACAGGTTATGTTTACACTGTAGGTGGGACAACAGTGAGCTGGATTTCACGACTACAGAAGTTGGTGGCTTTGTCAACCACAGAGGCTGAGTATGTTGCTGCCACAGAGGCAAGCAAAGAAATGATTTGGTTACAACAATTGCTTGAGGAGTTGGGGCATAAGCAGGAGGAAGGAAAGCTGCATAGTGATAGTCAGAGTGCTATACACCTAGCTAAGAACTCTGCTTTCCACTCTAGGACGAAGCATATACAGTTAAGGTACCATTTCATCAGGACAACTTTGGAGGAAGAGAAGTTGAAGCTGGAGAAGATTCATACCAGTCAGAATCCTACAGACATGATGACCAAGGTGGTCACAAGGGAAAAACTGAAGTTGTGTTCAGCTTTGGTTGGTCTTCACGGAAACTAGTGAAGGGTTGAGAAGCTTGCTCAGAGGAAAACTAGTCTCCAAGTGGGAGATTGTTAGGTTGTGGAGCCTGTTTTCATGTGAGAAAGTGTTGAAGACTGTACACTAAGAGTACTGTACACTTTCCACAGTTGTCTCGCCAGGGTTGGGCCCCGAGCGGGGGTCCGGGGGCGGCAACCCCCAGTAGTAGGGGTTCAGGGGCGCAGCCCCTGAAATAAAAAATTTGGTCTTAAAACGTGCCTAATATATCGGGAAACGTGTTTTTCTCATATGGGTGGGATTTTTGACCCATAGGTTTATGGGACGGTTTTGGCCCATGGTTTTGATACCCACGGTTTTGTAAAACTACTTAAGTAGTTGTCTACTTATATGGTTTTATGCATATGGTAGGTATAATGTAACATTGCAGATGTGTTTTGAATTCGGGTGTGAATTCTGTAGAGTTTGTTGAGCATAGCTCCAAACAGATCTGGGTATTGTATTGAGAGAGCGGTGGCTTGTAATAAAATCTGAGCAAGTGATTCTTGGTGGACGTAGCCCAAATTGGGTGAACCACATTAAATACTGTCTCTTTGTGTTGTGTTATTTTATTCTGCACTTTTATTTGAGATCTGTAATATTTTCTGCATATTAGTTTCTACTGTTGCAATTCTGTGAGGGATATCCTTCACATGCTTGTAGTTTTCTTCAAGATGGGCCTTAGCCCTTTCGTTCTCATCTCGTTTCACACATGCAACCCCATCATCTTTTCTCTGCTTTAGGAGGAGATCAACCAAGACTTCTAATTTTCCGTGTCACCCAGCTAGTCGAGGCTCACTCCATCTACAAAGTTTGGATCCTCCTTGAGAATAAAGTGACACAATCTCAAAGCCTTCAAATGTGCAGCCATGTGTTTGTGCACTACCTCAGCTCGTTTATCTTTCTCAAGGCACTTGGTCTAATTTCTCAATATCGTGCCATTCATCAAGTTTTGTCTGTTTACTTTGGCAACCATCTTTACCAACACATCCTCGACATGCGCCTCACTCATGTAAAAAGGAAGGCAACTTCCATGCCTTCAGCATTCTCTGAGCAATGCTTGCGCACACCAAAGATCAGAACCTAAAAGTAAGGTTCATTTGTATAGATATCCATGGCAAAGGATACTTCTCTCTGTGTCCTTGTTATCACGCTTTCATGTTCCATTGCCTCTCAAAGGTACAAATCTTCATTCTTTCCCTTCTAAAAGTAGGCACGTGAAATCAAGTTTTCATCACTTTCCTTTCATTGGGCTCCTTTGTATCGTCTTCAACCTAATTTTCCTCATCCTCCAAGTTAATGAACTCAAGGCCCCTATGTGTGGGTGGACTTTGTCTTACTTCGATGCTTCCTGAACCTTGTCCCCCATTCTCTTCTGTTTCGTTGCACGCAAGGTTCTCTTCTTCATTTGTTCCCTTTGGTGGACTCTTTTCATCTTGCTTTTTCTCAAGCTCCCCATGTTCTCCTTGACTCGGCCCCTTCCCAAATTCTTGCTCTTGTACTTGCTCGGGTTGTTGCTCCTATTTGCCATAATTAGAAACAAAGTCGGCCTTTGGTTGTTCTTCAACAATAGTATGGGCCGAGTCATGTGTTGCCTAGTCCTTAGATGCTCGCTCCTCAGTGTGTGCGGAGGTACCTGCACCATCATATGCCTTGTGCACTTTCCGCCTTTGCCTCACTACAATGGTTTCTTCATCTGAATCCTCCTCTTCACCTTCATTCACAAATGGTAAAACTATAGTCTCTTTTCTCTTTCTTCAGGATTTTTGTTTCACAGACTTCCTCTTGGAAGCATGCAACATTTCATCCTCATTATGTCACTTAACTCCATCGCTCTTCTTCTTTGGTTTCAAGTAGTAGAATAGTTTATATACGAATTTCTCAACCATAAAGTCTTTGTGGGTCGATCTCGTAGGATCTGACTCGTGCCTCTCCACATAGGCACTTTTTGCCTAATAAACTTATATGGCATACAAGAAATGGATATTTGTATAAACGCACTACACATCAATCATAGGTTTCATGGCATTAGCTAGTTTGTTCACGAAGTGCGCAAAATAGCTCATCGTGAACCCATAAGGCAAATTCAACCACAAAGACATACTTTGGTAAGTCAACAAGATTCACATTAGCGAATAATGTTGCGTGAAAGCAAACTGAGCTTGATATTTCATGAGCTCAAGCAAGAGCCTCGGAATGCGTCATTCATCCCCAAAAGCTTCCTTCACGTGTTTAAGCCAATTATCCAGCTTAACCTTGTAAAGCTTTGTGACTACACTAAAGCAAGTATGGTTTTTATATCTTTCCGCAAGGGACTTGTTCTCCATAGGGAAATCCCATTTTACTTCCTTATCACCCTCAAGAATGTTGATCTATTAAACACAAGTAAAGCGAGGATCGTGCCCCAAATGAACTCCCCCCAACATGTGTTATCTCTACATCGTCAACTAAACACTCAACAATATATTGAGAGATATTAAACAACATTCCCTTTGCCATACGATGTGCAATATGAAGGAACCATTAGTTCACCTCTACCCACTTTTTAGATCCAGCCAACTTGGTGCTAACCACCTATGCAGCTACTCTAGTAGCCAAATCTTCAATGTTTGTTATTGGAAAGGTAGACCGTCCCTCTTATACTTCAAAGCTTGGGCGGTGTTTTTCAATGTCAATCTCATCCCATAGAGCAAACCCAAGATCCTCGCCATGAAAACCGGGCCAGTCGCCCTACTGATACAAGAAGTGATTCTCAATCTTCATCCTACGAAGTAGAAATATCCTTCATGAATGCATGAGACGAAGAACTAAGGTTTACCAAAATATGGCAACTCAACTAGCTGCAACATCCCTCTACATCCTACGGTGTGTGTTTCACATTATCTCCAAAGATAATTCCTCCCTCAAGAGTCTTTTTACTTGTTTGCACCATATAATCTTTCTCCAACATGTATTGTGGCCTAGTGCCCTTTGGTTATAGTATTTTATCTTGCAGGAAGTGACCATTGATGTCCACTCATCTCCTCACAACACCATTCCAAGGTATTACGTCGCCATAAACACATTGAGGGCTAGGGTTGGAGTCTTGGTGGGTTTCTTCACTTTCCTATACGATGTCATCACGGGCGCCTCCCCATTGCAAGAACCTGCAAATGAGGTGCCTAATTGTGATTCTTCGTCCCCAATTCCTTTACTACCTACTTCAATGATCCTTGAATCCAACTCTTCCTCTATTTCCTTAATTTCTTCAAGTCTCACCTTAAGACACTACTCTTCCACCATGGGTGTTGTGCGCGTCTCGTTAATTTCCTTTTTCTCCATCTGCCTTATTATTCTGAACCCCCTCTGTTTCAACCACGGGCGATTAATTTTCCCAAAGCCCTTCGTCTCAACAGTTTAAGCCCAACCTCCAAGTTAATGCCAGTCAAGGGTCTCTACAACCTGCAACTTTTGCAATTGCCCTATCTTCTCATCGTTTTGCTCACTTTCCCCAGCCACCAAGGATTCCAACTCTTCAACAATGGCTTCAAAGCTCGACTTGACAATTTCGTCTTAACTAAGATCTCTAGAGTTCAAATGCATAAGAGGTACTAAATGAAAATTTCCACCCCTATTTATACTTTCCCAGACTCGGTGCACACTTCCACATTAATTTCCTCCACACACTCGAGCTTTCTCTTTGCCACCTATTTGCATTTATTGTTTAATGACCACTATAGTATCTTGATTCCCGTGTGATTTTGAATTTTAGGCAAGTGGGGTGATGACATCATCATACATTTTTCTTTTCCTTGGTGGACATGTTCCTTTTCAATAGTTGGGTGTTGTTTCTCTTCGTGCACCTCAAGCACTTTTTTCCTACATTTCAGGGCCATGTGCTACCCTTAGCACACCTCGATGCGTTGCTTTCCGTGTGTGCTTCCTTGTCTTGTAGTTACCTTGCATACGCCTTTTTCATGTCCACCATTTGTCTCACACATTTTTATTCATTTCTCAAGCATTTATCTCAGAAGTTTCTCCCACTTTTTCTTCACTACTAAATATCAAACTCTAGTGTTGTTCTTACTTGTTACATCTATTTCCTTTATCCACAACGAGAAATACAAACTGTTGTCATTAAAATCTTCATACTTACACAAAATGGTCCCATCTTCACCCCATGTTATATCTTGTGCATGGACCTGTAGTGCATTTAAAAGTGACAATTAGAATCTTAGTGAGTTTTGTTATCATAGGAAATGCATAAATGATACAAGTTACATCACTCACACTTCAAACAAGACATGCATAGAGGTGAATCACTCATGTTGAAACAAACATGAATCACAAAATCCAAGGGGTACTTGTATTGGCATTGTCATTCTAGTTATTACAATGACACGTGGAAATGCGCTTATTGAAAGACACAACTACTAAACCTTACCACTAACACCAACTTTAACTTCTAACTCCTAATTTCTACCCAATAACCATAGCTTTGCCTTATTACATTGTAACAAATACTTTAAGGGATGGTAGGGATTCGATTGACTACCATTAAAATGGCCAGGGAGCATGTCCCCACTCAAAGATTTCAACTTACAAGCCCCAGAGAGCAAATTTTCATGAACCTCATAAAGTCCCAACCAATGCGTTTGAAGCTTTTTTGGGTGGCGGACATACTTTGAATCGTAAAGGAGAATAAGAGTACCCTTGTGGAGAACCTTGTTTTTGATGTAGTGATCATACCATGCCTTATGTTCCGCTTTCTCGACATTTTGGCTCCATCATGTAATGATGTAAGCACTTGTCTCTCATCTAGCTTTAGCAATGCCTCAAGTCGTGCAACAATTGACTCTTCATCATACAAATGCCCAACCCGCACTATCCTTAGAGATGGGATCATGAATTTAACAAGCAGGATGACTTCTGAACCCAACACAAGCTTACATGTTGTTTGGTCAGCCCACAAGACGGAAGAAACCTTGTAATTCCAATCACACCTTCCCACATCACAGATCTTAGTAAGGGTGTTATTCAAGATCTTATTAAATGCCTCCACAATTTCGTTCCTTGGGGGTGATAAGGAGTGGACTTGTGGTGTGCAACCATAAACTCGAAAAGCAATATACGCATGGTCTCATATAGGAAATGAGTACCCTTCTCACTTGTCAAACTTCGAGGTCATCAATAGCAATTTATGATGTTTTCCCAAAGAAATCTAACAACGGTCTCAGCAGTGTAATTCCTTCTTGCCACAGCCTAGGCCTAGTGAGTTAGATAGTTTGTCGCTTTCATTATGTGCTTCGCACCCATCTCACACGCAGTTGGAGAAATAGGGCCCACAAACTCAATAGCCCATTTCTCAAAATATTTTTGCACAGTCACCAGATGCAAAGGCATCTCATCCTTTCAGTCAGGCTTTCACACGCACTGACAGTAGTCACACTATTGAACACAAGTCTTGGTGTTTTTAAACAGTGATGGCCACCACAAACTAGCCATCAACATTTTCCTACCGTTGTATCTCTAGTGTAGTGTACACCCGCAATGACTTTAAGCACCTCTTGCAAAATCTCATGCTACTCATGCTCCAAAACACACCTACACAAGACTTCGTCAAGCCTTGTCTTATACAATTCACCTCCAATAAATTGGTAAGGGTTGACGTACACTGCTAGTTGTTTCTTCTCATTTGTGCTCAAAGCGTCAAGCATGCAACTAGAAGTCAACAAAGCAACAACATCTGCCAACTCATCAAGTGTGCATTGTACAGAAAACATTTGCACGTCTGGCATGGTCCAGTCCAAAGTTACTCTTCCCTAGCTTGACAACAACAGAAAACTAGAATTCCTAGAATGAAATGATCCACAAACAAATCCTTCCATGCAAGAGAGCTTTATTTACCAAAAACTTTAAGGCCATATGATCAATATAAAACACAAAAGGAGTGGCCGATAAATACTAGCAGAACTTTTGGAACACAGACCATGGAAAGTCCCTCATGCTAATTGTCTTCTGTAGACATAAGCTTTTTGCTTGCAAAATTGATAGGGTGGTCCATATTGTCTTCTCCTAGTTGCACGAGGATGACACCTATCATTGTTTCAGATGCATCAACATGAACATGAAACGGGGTCTTTCACTCAAGGAACTAAAAGATCGGCGTGTTGGCCAACTTCTCCTTTACCATCTCAAAGGCCTATTATTGAGACGACGACCATTCAAATGTACCATGTTTGCGAAGAAATTCTTTCAAGGGCACAGCAACCTTAGCATATCCCCTTATGAATTTTCAATACGCACACATTCCGTTGAGCCTATGGGACCTCCAACTACAGAATAACCGCAATCTTGGTTGAACCAACCAAGAGTCTTAAACAAATAATATGGCCTAACAATGTGCTAACTAAGGTAGCAAAGACACACTTCTTAAGGTTCACAGAAATTTGGAGTTGCAAAACATCTTTCGAACATGAGACATAAGCAGTTACAATGATCCTTAACCAAACCATAGATTGTCCAATCATCAAGATACACTTGACGAAACTTGAGAATGAAATCTTCAAATTCAGTAACAACGATGCGCAAGAAGACATAAATGTGTTCTTCAACCCAAAAGGATAGTAAAAACACACTTCTTAAGGTTGAAGGAAACCTGGAGTTGCCAACATCATTCGAACAGGAGACGTAAGCAATTGCAGTGATCCTTAACCAAGCCATAGACCGTCCAATCATCAAGATACACTTAAAGAAACTTGAGAATGAAATCTTCAAATGCAATAACAATGATGCGCGAGAAGACAACAGGTGCATTCTTCAACCCAAAAGGCATAATAGTATACACGAAAGATCGCCACTCAGTAGCAAAAGTGATCTTCAATCCAAAAGGGTAGTAAAGAAACACTTCTTAAGGTTCAAGGAAATTTGGAGTTGCCAACATCATTTGAATAGGAGACGTAAGCAGTTGCAATGATCCTTAACCAAGCCATAGACCGTCCAATCATCAAGATACACTTAAATAAACTTGAGAATAAAATCTTCAAATGCAGTAAAAACAATGTGCAAGAAGACAACAGGTGCATTCTTCAACCCAGAAGGCATAATAGTATTTACGAAAGATACTCACTCGATAGCAAAAGTAGTCTTCGGCCTATCCTCCTCTCGACAATCTGCACTTGATGGTAGCCTAAGAAACCATCAGTTAAAGTATAAATTTCCCGCCTCGTGACACCTTCAAAAATTTCTTCAATAAAAGGTGTGGGAAAGGGATCAACAACACGGACTGCATTAAGTTGTTGATAATCCACACAAATGAGGACGCATCCATCTTTCTTGATGCTTATAACCATAAGGCTCACCTGCTCAAATTTATGAATAGGCATGATCACGCAAGCAACCAACATGTTTTCGATCACCTCCATGACATTGGCACGTAAATTTGGATTCATCCGATAAGGTCTCTTGCACACAAGCTTCATTCCATCAATCAACTGTAATGTCCCCTTTTCTAAAATAGAAATATTGAATATAATTTTTAAGTTGAGCCCAAATAACTCTCTATTTATGGGCAACTTAATAATATTATTTATTAAGTATAAAATGTATTTTTAAATACTAAAGCAGAAAGAAGACTCTTAGCCTATTTTTAGTCGGGTAAAGGGGGGAGAAAGGAACGAAGTAAATTAATAATTTCATTTTAAGTGGTAAAGTAATTTTAATTATTGGCACTTTAATGAAATCATTAAAAAGAGAGAAAAGTGCATTTAATAATTATTTTTACATTCCCATGTGGAAAGACTCGAAATGAGAACTAAAAGGGGAACACTAATGGCTTAAAACGAAATAAAGGGTCCCATATGGTGCGCTCCACGAGGAAAAACAAAGAAAAGGCTATAAAGGCAAGTGTTGGGGCTCATTATAAGGATCATCTAGTAAATCTTAATACTTCTCTCTTGGAAATTGGAACATTGGGCTCTCATTTTCATGCCTTTGAGGACGAAAACCCTCATTGGATTCTATTGGGGATGAAAACACTTAATAGTCACAACACTTGGGGATGAAACCCCTCATTTGTTGCATTAGTGGCTTCATCTGGGAGTCACAAGTAAGCTTCAAATTCAGAATTTCAAAACAGGAAGGGTTTCTATGAATTAGGGCTCAAAATCCAACTACATAACGCTTTTTCAAGGCTGCCACGCTCATTTTAAGTTTGGGTGACCCATTCGGAGATTTCGGGATCACTTTTCAGTGGTTTTTGGTGGTTGGAAAAATCTGGTTCTAATTTTGTTTGATAGATGCCATTTTTGTGGTCATTTTGAGCTATCATTTGTATTTTATCTCCAAGTATTTCTGAAGATATGCATTTTTGAAGTTTTAGTTGTTTTTTGAGCAATTAATTAATTCCAATAGTCTGTATTTTATTGTTGAAGCATTTATTTGCATGTTGTTGATGTATTTATGAAGATTTGTGTGTGGGAGATACTAGAATCTGAAATTAACATAGGTCGCTTAGGGTTTTGTGTACCTAAAAAAGGTCACTGCCCTAAATTTTGCATAAAGTTATATTGTTGTAATAAAAATCATGTTTTGTACATGTGGTTGTCATCATTTCCAGCAATGTTCCATTAGGGTTTTGGGGAAAATCCAAATTCCTGAAATTTGAGCCCGAAAGAGACATTACATCAACTTAATCTACATCTTCCCCAACAACGGATGCACACACTTCATCTCTTAATAACTTCATGGGAAGATATCTTGGTAGTCATGCACTAACTCAACTATCTTCAACAACTCCACCTATGACCAATAATCACCAATTTTCGCAATCTTGAGCTCATCTTTTGTGCTACTATTTACCTTGACGAACTTTAGGAGCTCATTAAGTCATTCCTTGGTGTTAATAACTTCACGCAAGCCATATGATGTCTCGACACTAAGATGATTGTGCGCAAGGTCTTCGTCCACCTAACAAACCTTCTTCGCCTTTTGTTTCCGTAGCCAAGAGGAGAGGTACGTTGGGGCATCCAACTTTCTCGTCCTCCTTACTAGAATCACTATTGACATTGCGATCTCTAGAAGTCTTTGGTAGGGACATTCCCTTTTCTTTGTGCTTTGCAAGAATGCACTCCTCCATGATAGCATCGTCGCCCATAATCACATGTTGGACCCATTGTAATGACTAATGTAGATCGGGCATGAGAGAGCAAAATACAAAAGTATGAACAAATGCAGACTTCAGGCCTTCCTCGATGGTTGTCTTGTGATGCGCTTCATGATTGACATACTAGGTGCACGCCCAAGCATGCAAGGTGCAATAAAAGGCATGTGTCCACAATGAAGGAGGTAATGTCAAAGGTCCAGTCACCCAAATTGCTTCACACTTAGCCAAGTTCTCTTTAGGCTTGGTAATGCCACTATAACTTAGTAGGGTGCACACGTGATTCTTTTGCTCATATTTTGTACACACAGCGTCCTGCTTTTATCTCCATATATTCAACATAGATCAATAAATTGCCCACCATCATGCCACAATGCCTCTAAAAGAGTAAAGCAAGGTACTAATGCACTTGCTCTCCTATGCCATCTATACTTCCATCTCATCGAGGAAATGTTGAACATTTCCTCTTCCCTGGTACATTGGCAAAGGTGTGAGGTCTTCCTTAACCAAGTACAACATATATTTCATCCTAGGCGATCTTCAAACACAAGGTAGCAAACACTTGTTTGACCTCACCATGCTGCAATCTCGACTAATGAGCTCATAAGAACCTTGAACCCACTTATCACAAGTAACATTCGTGGTCTTAGATACGGAATAGGCATCATTCCTCTGTAACATGACATCTGAGGTGTGCTCAATTGCTCCATGCCTTGTGTTATAATGTTTTAGATGCAATTGACCTCCTCTCCATCATTCACTAACTCGACATAAGGCGGTCCATGATTGACATCCATAGGAATGACCATACGCTAGGAATCATTCTCAAAACGCAAATAGCGGTCCTTAAAACGCAAGTCATCATTATTCGTGTAGCACCAAGGTCTTCCAAGGAGGGTAGGGAAGTTATCTACTTTTGCCAATTCAATGACCTCGAAGTCTCCTTAGAATCACTCCCATAAGGTTAATAGTTGCATTCTTTAAAACCCTTATAGGTAAAATGTCTGTCTTGTTGGCCATGAACAAGACGTCGGAAGATAGATGAAGCGCTAGGTGCCCCATCTTATCCATTCATCCAATGTGAGAATGTTGACCACCACACCCATGTTTACCAAGATGTCATTGATCAACCATCCATCCACAACCGCATCAACCAAAATCTCCCGATCGTATTCAACACTTTGTGCAAACCTTCTCTATTACGTGCATGCACAAGGTGCTTTCTGGCTGTCAGTTGCTTGACCTGTTGAGAGAGCCATTATCAGAGGAAAGGAATGATCCCTTTAATGCGTAAGAATCTACACACCTTGCGAAATTCATCCCTATCAGTATATTCAAGCTTTAGAGTCCCTCGCAACTAGTTGCATACTCACGCCCCTTCCTTCACAAACTCAATCTCACCTTGGATCTCTCTAACAAGTCTCATGACCCATGGAGACTCTCCTTTTGTTGACATCCATCAAGGTAACCTTTGGCAAGGGTGAGGATCCACGAGCCTTATTGCTTCTAAAGGATTCTCGGGGGCACCAACACAAGTGACAGCACTCCATGTAGTAATATTAACTTTGGGGCTTGGAGTAGCCACTGGCGTGTCAGGGTTTAGCTTCCACTCAAGGATAAAAGAGCGTGCAATTTTAATCATGCCCACATTCTTCTCACTCTTATCTTTTTCCATGTATAAATTTGGGCAATCTTCAACCTTGTGCTCTCCACAACAATATGCGCAAGTGGGAAACGTGGGACAATCATGTTGATAGTCATCTGGGGATGCACACTTATAGCAAGGGCAAGGCAGAAACCTTCCACCTCCGCATCCTCAACCGAGGCATACATTTCCATTGTGATTCTCCTTAGCGTTATCAATAATAGCCTGCCTTAGCCCAAGAGCTCATGTTTCATGTACTAGATCAATGACACAACAATCTTCAATATTATGTGTGTGCATAGCACATTGGAGCAAAAGGGTAGTTTCAAACATTATGGTCCTCGCGACAAATCTTACAAGCCTTCAACAAGGCGCACACACTTCGTCAAGGGGAGCTAGTTTTGTTGTACCCTTCAAATTCACAACTTGGTACACCAAATGCCATTGTGTGCATCATGTGCACTATTAGCAATCAGCCTTTCCAACTGAGTAGCCATCGCAGCAATTTGTTCCTCCATGAAGGGAATTACTCTAGTATCAATGTTTTCAACTGACTCTGCATGAAAGCAAATTGCAAAGCCTCTCTAGAATTTGCAAAGGTTTTGTGCAAGGGAGCACAATGGAAAGGCAACAACAAGGCTCCAACAAACTACTGGGCATGTTGCATAGGATGAATCTCATAGGATAATTTAGAGATCAATGGCTTGAATCACGCATCATACATATGTGCACTCTTAGTCAACGCATGTATGATATCTTTCAAAGCAAAGATACTTTGTTGTTCAAGCTCTAGTATATCAAATTCCTTCAAGAAATCCTCTCCCTTAGCCGGTCATAGTTCACCGTGGCTTGTTGCGGGTCATACTTGTGATACTAAGTATGCACTCATTCCAAAAGGGTACTGGCAAATTGGCTTGCCTTGCGCTCAGAGAAAGTGATCCCTTCGCTCTCCAAATTTGCTCACACTTGTGTACATGCTCAGCTACATTTTCGATCGCACGATACTCTGGGAGACGTAAAGACATCTTGCAGAAGATTTGGGACACAAAAGCAACGGCAGTTTGTGTCACAACAGAAATCTTCCCTTGTCCTTGCACTCGTGTTGTTTGGCTTGCTCTAGAGGTTTCGGTTCCACATTCACTTCTAGTCGAGATCAGCCCTATAAATTAAGATAAAATTGAATATCAACTTGAGACACAAAAATGTGCCCTAGAAGGCACTAAAACACCTCTCCACCCAAGTCGCCACCCTAAGAAAGGGTGCCAAATTGATGAATAAACATTGATATCTCTTCTTCTTCAATGCCCTAGTTGCACAACTAGCAAGATATCTTCTTTGAAGTCCTTGGAACCACCAAATTGAAGAGTTTTCATTCTCCAACCTTTAACAAGGAAAGGTTTCAACTTCTTTGATTGCCACAACAAAAGGATTTTCGCCCCTTAGTGGAATGGAATAGACCAACCAGCCCTAAAACCAAGTAGATAAAAGTATAATAGCCAAAAACATTCCCAAAATGAGCCTATGCGCCCCCTTATATATCCATAAAGTGGTCCCAAAAGTCTCTTGGAGGGAATTCCCCCACGACCGACCTCAATAAGAAGCTTAGTTTATTTTTTAACTTGCCTTAAAAGCTCTCCAACCTAGCCGACCCGCTTTATAAGGAAAATACTAAAGAAAAATGTAAATGTTAATAAAAGAAAGACTCAAATATAAACTAAGGACCTCCCTTGTTCACCTACTTCTTGCCCTCGAGAAGTGGAATGGGCAAGAAGCCTTCAAATGAATTAATTCGAAAAAGGGGACATTACATTTCACTACCATCTGCAGCGACAATCAGCATATTTTCACTTATTCAAGGCATAACACTTGAAAATCATAAAATTGTTGACAACTAGCACTAAAAATGTACTTGCGAGGAGGGTCGGTTAAATGTTCCACGAAAAAATATTCATGAATAACTATCAAGGTTCATATTCTCACCGCCATGTCCTACAAGTGCCAAAAAACTATAGCTCAAAGAAAATTGTTGCTGGCTTTTGGCAAGAACGTCTACAAGTTTTACTAGCTTCTACACCTCCTACACAGTCATTTTCTTTACTACCTAGAGAAGGGCTCTGCGAGCACCAAGCAGCCTGACAGCGAGGAGAAAGAGGTATATCCCTTGGCCACGCAGCTGAGGGAGGGATATCCTCCACCACAAAGAATATCGGAGTCAGATACTATTGTGTATTAAGGAAAAAATTAGTTGTTTGTAGAGTGCTTTATGCTATTGGTCTAGGGTTAACCTAAGGGGCTTGTGCTACACGAGTTGGAGCAGCAAGGGGCTTGGGCATTGTGGCAGTCACAGCTGGTTTAGTGTTAGCTATATTGTTGGCAACGCGAATTCTATTGTTTCTTTCTAGTTATTTCGTTGACCAACAACTTGCCAGCCATCATTGATCCCTTCTAGGGTTTGCCTTGCTCAGTCGCTAGTTTAGTCGAAGGATTGGCAACGACCATGAGAGGGCAGTGTACAATCTTTTATCTTATGCCTTGCCTGTTGGTAACGAAAACAAGTTTTAGGCAAATTGATATATACCATTGTTGTCCACCGATCCATATATCAATGGTTTCCCTAAGGACTTGTACAAGGTCAACTTCGACACAAACGTTTCTTTGAGATTTGGCAACATCAAACTTATATGTCGCATAGCAAATGAAACAGCCCAAGGGTTTACAGAGTTGATCCAAACATGGCTAAATAGGCATTGGAGAGCCAGGGTATTTTACCCAGACGAGGAACTTGAGTTTGGCGTTATCAAAACATAACGAAGTCTCTAGACCATGCTAAAAACACCAACAAAGTGATTCTAACATACCAAGGTCTAAGCTTATGCATGACAACACTACAAAATCTTTTTTTCTTGAATAGATGCTTCATTTATTAACAAAAATCAATATTTACGACAAAGGTTGTATAAAAGAATCAAGAATTGTACAATAGTATTTACAAGATAGATTACAACTTAGTCCATAAGTTAAACAGAACAACAGGAAAATCAGAATAACTCTTAGATTCTAACTATTTTGTCTCCCTATGCAACATACAACCTTTTACAAGTAGTTATGATCGAATTTCATCTTTCCAACAATGAAAAAAATCATCAAGCGTCCATACCTCATTTCAGAAGACATAATTACATTTAAGGTCTCATATGATTAACAAGGCAAAAAGGTGTACAAAATTCCAAATACTCTTAAGAGGACGACGAATAAGAGTAGTGGAATCTCTCAACAATGCTTCCCTCCAATGTAATCTATCATGTAAATACGCTTATGAATGGTGACACATTGCTCAAGGGTTATAACCTAAAAAAGAAAAAAACTCTCAGCCAAGTTTTGTACCGCGTCTAGCTTAATACCATGGGGTTGTCATCTTGTCTGAAACCAGCTTTAAAGCATGGACTCAGAAAGTATTCAACCCGCAAACTATCCAATAAGAGTATGGGTTTCAAGCCACTGGCATGCATTTTCGAAAATATGAAATTGCAAAATAACATCCGAGGAATTCTCTTCAGAATGGGATACATTACCACATGAAAGACCTTTTTGGACAAACTTTTGAGCTCTCTTGGGCGCCATGGTCCCCACCTCCAAAATAGGCTGCATTTAACAATGCAAGCTCCTAAGGGTAGCTCATTAAATAGATAAATGGCCCAACGTGTAGGTGACTAAGATGAAAGCTAATGAATTTTAATCAAAACAATGAAAATCCCACAAATCCAAATGAAAATGGCAGCAGATTGATAAGCCGAAGGGAGAAAATTTCTAGATGATGACAAGCATAGTCAATTTTCTATTACACTTTTTGATTCTTTGCAAAATATTCTATGGTTTCTTATTTTGAATTTTTCTTCCAAATTTTTCATCTAAGCCCTCAAATTTCAAGTGAGGTTTCAAACACTTTTTGGACTAGTTCTCACAACATCGTTGGTCATAAAAGTGGTTGTTGGAAGTGGAGGATTGACAGTGTGGGGTTGGGAGTCTAGAGATTCCGTGTAGGAAGCCAGGTATGTACAAGCACTAGAAACACGTACAACGCACACCTAGTATGGGTGCGTACCCAAATACACGAAGGAAATGCCAAGGGTATGTGAAACATCAATGACATACCTAAGTATTGTTTTGCATATATTGGACATATTTATTGCGTGCTTGCAATAGAAACAACAAAAAACATTTTTCTTTGTTTTTGGTCAAAAAATAAAAAAACTTTACAAAATAGAAAATAAAAACCTAACCCTTACCCCAAACTCTTTTTAAACAACACCGCCACATTGACCTCACATTGTATATTTATCTCTAATTGCACATTTTCTCTCTCACCTTCAAACTTTCAATTGCTTAGGGCTACAAGTGCAAAGTAGTATAAGGAGCTTGCAACAAAGAGGTGGTGTCCCCTTTTTGTCATGTCCCCTTTTTTGAATTAAATAAATCATGTGACCCATAGCCTATCATTTATTTCTTGTAAGCTAAAGGGGTGGTGCAAGGGAAATAAATTAATAATTTAAGTTGGCCAGAAAGTAAATTTATGTTATATTATTAAAAACGACTTATGCTTTATTGTTAAAATAAAGGTAAATTTTGATAAAGCAACTCAACACATAAATAAAAGATAAGGACATTGCTTTATGAATGATTTTCCTTGAAATGTGTGAAAAAAAACTATAGAAGTGGGGAGAGTGGGCTCATTTGGGAGAACCTTTCAATGATCCAACTTATTTGTGAGTTTGAGCATTTTGTTTCAGCTTTCAGCCTCAAACAATAAAAACCCTCATATGGAGCATCAGAGGACGAAAACTTTTAGTGGAAAAGACTTGCTGACAGAAACCCTCAGGTTTTGTATGGTGGTTCCATCCAAGGACTACATATGCGCTTCGAATCTCGTCAATGTCAGAAATCAGCTTCATCAAATAATCAGGGCAGCATAGAAGTTTCATATCTATGCTAGGGCATCAATATTAGGGTTTGCGTCACACTTCTAGAAGCATTTCTAGGGTTGGCGTCATATGTCAAGGGCTAACGTCACCATCGGGAATTGTTTTCGAAGATAAATTCTCCATTTTCATGTTCAACTGTGTCATATATAGTTTTTGCATTTTATAGTAACTGAATTCTGCCATCATTCCAAAAAAATCTCTATTTTCAGTTTTTTAACAAAAAATTCAGAGTTTTATATTTTCAGGTTTAAGGGTTTGTTACAAACATCAGAATTTGTTATAAAAATGAGAAAATTCCAGACTTTTGTTATTGACATCTACAAGGGATTTCGTATGCAGACAAACATAACCCAAATGTGCAATAAGTGTTGATAATAATTTTGCTAACTTAATAGATTGTATTTACTATTTTGTAATTTGTTTTGAATTTTTTTGTTATTGTTTTAAACACTCTTTCAACCACTAACTATCAACGCTTAAATTATTTTCATTTTGTTTTTACGCCTTAAATTGTTATTTATTGTTTTTTAATTGTTAACCAAGTAGTTATAGCTGATCGCTAGAATAAGTTCTAATTTCTGTAGCTTGCCAAGAGCTATCATTGATAATGTCACACCATGTGAAACTGGTATATGGAAATAAATCTATTTTGGGTTCTCTAGAGATGTACGAAATACTAAATTTAGGATCTCGTGCATTAGGGTGAAAGTTCATATGTGTGGGCTTGTAGTGCCCACCCATGTGGGACCCAAACACAAGACCAAATAAACCAGGAAAAGACAATTTGACTTTCATTTACTAAAACACTATACAACACCATTGGTTCACAAGAGATTCGCTCCACATCACATAAGACAACTACACCAACATGAAGAACATACAAATGATATGACGACATCATATGCACATCAAGTCACACTATTAGAAATGAACAAGTACAAAACCACGATCCCACCATAATTGAATATCACCGATGGGCACTTTCCACATCACCACATTTGCATAGTTACCACATTATGATACTCATATCTCATTATTTAACCTTAACGATTTAAAGAGTACTTACCATGAAGGCACACATTTTAGAGTTACATCCAATTTAGTTCGTTTAGTTTATTAAACTTAATTATAATGGTACATTTCTTAATTAGAAGTAACTTAACTTATGCACAACATGTAAGATATAGATTCCCCAATTAGAAATTATATGTTTCTCCATTACTTGTTTTCGTGTGGATTATTCTACATCCAATTTCACATCATAAGAAGGGTTTATTAACTTACAAGTTAAGTCTCCTTGGTACATAACATTCTTGGAACGACATCACAAGGGAAATTCCAAAACTAAGAGCAACTTACAAAAATTTCCTTTACCAACAAAATCATAATGGTGCATTAATGCACGACCTAATCATCATTGCAATCAAAAGCACTTACAATATCTTCCCTTCTAATATTGTTCGTCTTATATGTCAGATTTAGCCATAAGGAAAGTGACATTATGCCTTGCATCAAAACGTCCCTTACCCTAACATACCCACAAGAAAACTCCCTACTAGGTTCCAGGGAGCAAACAAACGGTCATCGCTTACATATCCCTAAGACTTTAGAACTACAAAGGAAGCTAAGAATTGATCTGTTTCAAATCACAAGGGTAGTTTCACAAAAAGGGGTGCTAAACAAACATGTTCCTACGGTAGCATGGGTTTGAGATTGTATCTCCTCTTGCGAAGTTAGGCTACTACAGCCCATAATGATAAGGTGCATTTTGAGGTACACATGGGTCATTTATGAATCCCACATTCAAAAAAGGCCACATATAATCAAATTTCGTGTTCCCATAAGGGACAACTTAGCAGGGGCCAATTTGGAACAAGGATGGGATTGCTAATGAGTTGAAAGGAGGTGGTTTCCATGATTCGCTTTTCTCATAAGCTCAACATTCAAGGGACACGGTTCGATAGACAAAATTCAACATGGGTTTCCTTTTCCAATTACTTCTCTAAAGAGGGGTATTAGGTTTACTTATTTCCCATTAGAATCCAAGGGATCTACATTTTGATAAAAGTTAGTATTAGAACAAGCCAACCTTTCTAAGATCAATTAAACAAGAGGAAGTGTTCATGGAGTCAAACAAGAGGTTTAACATATAGGAAAAGTGTTAGACAACTCAACTTACGTCTCTTAGATCTCTAAATGAGATCATTCAAAGTGTAAGACAAGAGACGAACTATTATAGGTTTCCATCCATTCTTAAAATGGTAGAGGTAAAGCAAAAATGGACAAGAATTGATTATAAGTGGGAAGTGCGACAAGGATTAAAACATGGTTCAATTTGATAGTTTCGGAAATGAAAGGTTCTAAGAACAATGCAAGTATTAAGAGAGAGACCAATAATTAACATTATAGCAGATAGTTTCAAAACATCTAATGTATACCAGCAACATACAAACTCGTAATCAAATCGCACCCAAAATAGAATGTCTCTTTTCCCCAACACATCAATGTGCTACATTCTCTTACACATCACGGAAAAATTCATAAATGACATCCATGTTCATGAAAATAGTGTTGATACTTCTACTTAACATTACATGTATATTTCAACGATAATCTATATTACAAAAACACTGACAAAGCTACCATTTCCTTGTCCCGCGTACCTACAACCGTTGGCATGGCCAGCACAACTGCTGGCATGGCATCTAACTACAATAAAGCACTATTTACAATTTTACAATTTTCTAATAGTAATGCAATAATATTGAACAAACATTTTTTGGGAGTAGAACATAAATCCCATTTCATTTTATTTTCCAAGCCAAGGATAGAGCTAGAGAGAGAAGAGAGAAAAACACCATCTCTTTTCACATTCAATATCCTTTTAAACGAACGTCAAAAATGGTTTCTTACAATCATGATTCTGTGTTTACAAGGTTTCTCGTTCGCTATTTTGCTTGGATGAGGTTATATGACAATTTTCTCCACTTGGTTACAAGTTTCCAAAAAGTGTCAAATTTAGGCAAGCTGCCCAAAAATCAATGTTCAAGAACCCTATTTAAGACTCAAACACGCAAGGGAACAAATTCCTACATACTCCCCTATATACAGGGAAATACCCGGAGCTGACAAAATTCCTAACTAGCAAACAAGATTAAAATGGTGTTTATCTTTCTGGAGCTACGGATCATATATGCAACCAATTTGCCTTGTCGCCCAATGACCTAAGGCCTACAAAACCTATCAAGAAAACTAGTTTGTCGGATGTTTTTCTCCAAACTGAGGGCTTGTACTAATTGTCTTTTAGAAATATTAGAGGAATGTGGAAGTCAAAATCCATTTCTACACCCAAGGCCAAAACGGCGGGTCAAAACCAAACTACATTTTTAACTTTCAGCAGTTGTTTCAAGCTGCGAGCTAGCATGTTCGGCTCCTAAACACGTTACAAAACAACATAAAACGGACATCCAAGGGAAAACTCAGGGTTTGGTTGAACACTCCTGAAATGTTCCTCTTTCCGGGATAACAATTTGAAGACCCTTGGTCTATTCGTCTACCGATGGCTAAGGGACATCATCAAGGTAGACTTAAGTCATTTATAAATTATTATTAAGTGCCATTATTAAAATAAAATATTTTAAGCACTTAAGGTAATTTATAGGACTTACTAAAGTAATAGAAGTGTTAAATATTACTTTTATATCCTATAGGAGTTTTGGCGACTTGCTTTAGGGGGTCATGGGGGTATTAGGGAAGCTAAATAAAGTAAATAAAAGACTTTGTATTTCCTCTAAGGAAAAGTGCGACTAGGTTAGGATGGGATTTGGGTGCTTTGTGCATAGTTTGGATAACCAATTTTCATTGGTCTTAGCATAGGCAGTCTTTTGGGCCATTTCCTTTGTATGTAAAGCAAGTCGACTTGGAGAAGATTCATTCTATCATCTTTCAACTTGATAATTTTGGCTTGGAGCTAAAGAGGCACTCAAACAAATTTCTGAGGACGAAAACCCTCACGAAAAGAGCCTAGGTGAATGAAAACTCTCCCTAATTTATTGTGGAAATGTTCAGATTTACACCAGCAATTATATGATATATTAATTGCTCAAATCGACTCAGTTTGGAGTGTTTACAAGCAATTTTGAGCTGGAATAATTGATGATATTTCTAACAGCGGTTATAGAGTTTCTTGTTGAGGTTTTTGCAAAAATTTTAGGTACTTTTCAAGGATTATCAACCTCTTTTCTAGCGCTGCCAGTACAGATCAGATCTGGGCAGTTTCTTCATCATTAAGGTCAGATTTTGGTCCATATGTTGAGAGTTTATCATGCAAAAATATTGAAATTATTACCCCTTTCCAAACATCTGATAATTATCAGATTCTATGCGCATTTTTGAAGTTTATATTCTCCTTGTTCAAAACGCATTTTCTAAGAATTCGGATCTGCAGTATTAAAGTTCAGATTTTCAGTTGATGTTTGGGTTATTTAACTGTTATCATTTGAAAGTTCCAATCAGATTAGAGTGGGGAACATTACAACTCCACATGACAAGGTCCATGGCTAAAGTTTGCTTTTCTCATTCTAGGGTTTATAGGTTTGTTTTGTGCATCCATGAAAACAGGTTGAATTAACATTGCCGAGTGTCGTCAAAAAGCAGTTTTCACTAAGTTTACCGCTTAACACGTCACCCACATGGTTTCCAAAACCAAAATTAGTATAAGAGTTTAAAATAGAGGTAAATTTGCACGTCTCATTCAGTTCATCGATAATTTATTCTACCTTAGTTTCATATTCTACTACATTAAAATAAGCAAAATAGAATCATTAAAATCGTGCAAGAATGGTAAGATGACCATGCATGCGGTGAACTAGCCAGCATGAGAAGAAGAGGTGACAAAACACCACGTTATCTCTATTGAGATAGCAGACGAGCTAGGAACCTGAGTGATGGATCTAGACAGGCAAGTCCCATGGCAAACTCAAACATTCAAACCACCAAAGTTTCTATGACAACTAACTATGTTTTGGCTGAGCCAAGCCATCGATCTCACTTTTGAAGTGGCCAAGTCATGTCACGTTCCATTCAACTTTACAATGTTAACCAAACAACAATAACACCAACCGTCTAGGCCTATTCTCCCGCAAGCCATTCATGGTGGAATCAAGCATAAGAGGTCCTTTGATCACATTTCCTCCTAGCATTCTATCAAACAATTCAAGTGCCTGCAAAAACCGTCCACATTTAGGCTAAATTTAGTAGATCAAACAATACCAATTGCTATTTGTTGCCATAGTCAAACCCACCACACCCACCAAATGCGGCCGACAAAAATTTTGAACAAAAGAATCTCCCCTTTTTAATTGCATTTTGGCAAACATTCCACAAGTGCCATCAAAATTTGGCATCTTACCCTTCCATGCACCTTTTGCAAATCTGAAACTGAAAATTGCAGCAAACTGAATACAAAACCAGCAACTTATTCTTGCCCAAAAAGATGTCAAAAATACCACAAAACAACACCACACAACTTGCCAATATTTTAAATATGATATTTGGAATTTTAAGAAGCCAATATAACCCACAAACACTGAAAACACACTGCTGGAAATGAAATACACACTGGAAATTGCAGCCACGAATTAATTATGAAATATAGATATAGAAGTCTCCAAAAATCATGCAACTCAAGATTCCGGCCTTTAAAAATATGGCAAATAAGATTACAAAACCAGATTTATCAAATTCCTTGCCAATGTCTTCAAACCCTACCCTAGGTCAATCACTCCACCCTAGAAAAATACTTTAACTGTTGGAAATGCGAAAAATATTTTCAAATCTGCTTCCTTCTTCAATGTCAAAATGAAGGTCCTTCACCCAAGCCAAATGAAGGGTTTTCGTCCTTCACCCAAGCCAAATGAAGGGTTTTCGTCCTTCAACAAGGCCTCACAAGAGGGTTTTCGTCCCCAAGTGGATGACTAAGGAGCAACAAGCTCTCTTTGCCAAAGTATAGAGAAAATACACCAAGCTAGATGCAAATGAACTCTCTCTTCTCCTTTTATATCTTTCTTTTGGCGCCAAAACTTAATTAGACAAGGCCGACCTGTATAGAACAAAAGAACACTAAAGAAAACATTATAATATTAGATAAAATATATTATAAAGTGCTCAAGGGTCTTCTCCTTCATTTCTTCTTCTTTGCCATGGAGAAGGGATGGCAAGAAGACCAATTTCCAGCTCTTAGATGGGAAAAAGGGACATTACAGTCCTCCCTCCCCAAAATTGCTTGTCCCCAAGCAATTGCAAACTCATTACATTCGCTGCCCCAATTTCTTCTTCTTCTTTCTTTTGAAGGTCTTCATCCTTCAATGGTGAAGGTGGCATCCTAGACAAGGCATCTGCAACCACATTTTGCTTCCACTTCATTTCAATAGTGCAAAAACAACTGTAATCATGCATCTCTCCTCCAAAAATCAGAATGTACAAGTCTGAAAATGATACATCATAATCTGATTTTATTCCTACATTCAGCTGAAATCTTCCTCTCTCAATATTCCATGAAGGAATGCACTCAAAAAATGCAAATATACTGCTGCTCGTGGCTGTTAGAGGCAGCCCCAATTCTGATTTTTGCACATTCAATCCTCTAATCATGGTATAACAATTACCAAACTGAAATCTCACAAAGGAAAGCAACCCCGTGAATAAAGTAAGGACTGAAATTTGATTTGCATATTCTGAAAAATTAGGAGCAGCAGGCCCACAATTAAATTCAGCAGTTATCTTGGCCTTAAGTTTGAGAAAATCAGCCTCCCTAACATACCCATGAATTTTGATTTCATCATTTTCCAAGTGGAACTCATACTCCATGTGACTTTTGAAGGCAAGTTCCTCTAAATTTTGGATCTCTAGATGCCCCCAAACATTGTATGACTCAGCTGAAATGAAAACAAAATAGTCTAAGCAAAAACCATACCTCATCATGGGGTCATAGAACTGAAAAATAGAACCATCATTCTCCACTTCGGTGACCATGTGAACAGCTGCAAGTTTACCATAATGGTTTCCCTTTGCCCATACTTCTTTTGGTTCTCTCATTGAATCATGGGTTAACAATCCATAGAGAGAATATACAGAATTCCCTTCAAACTTATGCTTCCTAAAACACATCATATTAGCATTCTCTTTCATCATATTCCATAGGCAAAGAGAGAAACTGAAATTTTTACCTTCACCCTTGTTTTGTCTCATGAAGTGGTCCAAATGATCAACCCATGGAGTATCATGATCAGCCCTCAAGATCCTGCTTTTCACCCATGATTCGGTACCAAATGGACCCGGTTTTTGTAGAGGATAAGCCCATCCATCACCTTGTATTTTCCCATCACTTATTTCTCCATCAAACACATCATTAGCAAACTTGTTCTTTACATACTCAGCTGAAATTAGTACTTTCCAATCTGCTGTAATTTTTGATAAAGAACAGAAATATGATTCACATGAAATGCCCTCTTCTATCAAATAATTAATTTGGGAAGTGCTAGGAAGTATACCTTGCAATGAGAGCTTTTTCCCTTGGTCCACGTGAAACTTATCTTCATGCCTTGATGGTTGAGAGTGAGCTCTCCCAATAAATGCCACCATTGAACTCCAAATATGATGTCAAACTCAGCCATATCAATCACAAAAAAATCAGCACATACCTCATATGATCTCATGGTGATGTGGAGTTGAGAACACCTTTTTGTACATTGCATAGAGTACCCATCCGCTATCCTAACAATGAAGCCTTTGAAGTCCTCAACCATCAATTTCAGATTTGAAACCAAGCATGCATTTATGAAATTATGAGTAGCCCCTCCATCAAACAAAATTGTGACCATGTGCCCATGTAGATCACCTTCAATAATAAAAGAGTTGTAACTTGGTGCTCCTACTAAAGTAGCAAGAGTGCTAGTTACCTCTTCCGGATCTTTTCCCAATATGCCATCATGCCTAATTTCATCCTCATTGCTATCCTCATCATCACAATCTGAAAATACTTCAATGTAATGAACCTTATCTTTACCCAAGCAATGATGTCCTTTGCAAAAAATAACACCCCTTACCTCCTTACCCCATGAAGTATGATGTGCACAAAGGTGTTCAATCATTAGTGACAAAAGAGGACACATCATATATGAAACATGAGTATTCCTACTCACCCACTCATGGTAGAAAATTCGAAATGATGCAAAGGCCAAAACTCAAATACCTCCATGCCAAGGGCTGCCCATAACACTCAGAAATTCTGAATTTAAACTAGCATGCAAACCATATGCCAAAAACACCTTGCCTTCATGCTCTTTTGCTTTCTGGGTGCTTACCTTCACTATATCTTTGTCTAATGTTTGCTTGACAATTCTCCCATGTCGTTGAGCTTTCATTAGGCTGAAATGTCTCTCAAATGACCTTCCTTTCACTGTTGTTATGTACAGACCAACAGCTCCATCTTTTGTGATCCTCGGACCTTCATGGAGAAATTCTTCCTCTCTCCTTGACCATATCAATTTGGGTGAGTGATCTCTAATACATTCATCATCATGATCCCAAAATTCCTTTCTAGGCACATGTATAACAACTGACATACGAATCAAATGAAAGAAGGAATTGATTATCTTTTCAAACATACCATAGCCTTTGGGAGGGGAGAAGCTCTTCACCAATTCTCCTTTAGGATCACCCGGATCCCATTCCTTCATGTGCATGCTATTAGGATCTTGCAAGCTTATCATTTCCTTTAGTATCCTCTTATCATTACTCAAGACATGTCCCAATAAATGCAAAGATGGAAACAATAACCTGGAAGTGTACATACCAACTTCACCATGGGCTACCCACCCATTGAAGCCACTTATCTTCAACAATTGGAGCTACCTTTTCCATGCAATCATTGTACTTTGTACACACATGTGTGTACCATCCTCATGGCTTGTGTTTGAGTCCCCAACCTCATTCTTTTCATCCTTATGCAAATCTGAATTTTCTTCAACACCTTGCCCCATACAATCATTAGAAACCAAAGGAATATCATTAAATACCAATGAACTATTACCTTGGGACTCGTCCTTGAAAGCTTGCATATCGAACCTTCCTATGAGCTTTTCATTGAAATCATCCAAGAAGAAAATTGCTTCTCCTTCAGTCTCTATCACATGGTACCACCAATCCCTTGCTATCCCTTCCAAATGACAAGGGATGAATTCCAGGGCATCCTCCACACACATAGGGTTTGACTGCAAGTATGTCTCCAATTCTGACAACCATGATCTCACTGAAAGTTTGTTAGTGCCATCAAAAATAGAGATCTTACCCTTTGTGCCATCAATTCTTCAAACTTGAAACCCTAGGCCTTTTAAGATCCAATGCTCTGATACCACTGTAATAACCCTTTTGAGGGTTTTTATTAAATATTTGACCAAAATGCAAATCTGAAACTGAAATTGCAGCAGACTGAACACTAAAACCAGCGACTTATACTTGCTCAAAAAGATGCCAAAAAAACCACCAAAACACCCACACAACTTGCCAATAATTTATATATAATGTATGGAATTTTTAGAAGCCAATATAACCAACAAACACTAAAAACACACTGCTGGAAATGAAATACACACTGGAAATTGCAGCCACGAATTAATTATGAAATATAGATATAGAAGTCTCCAAAAATCATGCAACTCAAGATTCCGGCCTTTAAAATTATGGCAAATAAGATTACAAAACCAGATTTATCAAATTCCTTGCCAATGTCTTCAAACCCTACCCTAGGTAGGTCGCTCCACCCTAGAAAAATAGTATAGCTGCTGGAAATGCCAAAAAGATCTTCAAATCAGCTTCCTTCTTCAATGTCAAATGGTGATGAAGGGTTTTCGTCCTTCACCCAAGCCAAATGAAGGGTTTTTGTCCTTCAACAAGGCCTCACAAGAGGGTTTTCGTCCCCAAGTGGATGACTAAAGAGCAACAAGCTCTTTTGCCAAAGTATAGAGAAAATATGCCAAACTAGATGCAAATGAACTCTCTTCTCCTTTTACATCTTTCCTTTCGTGCCAAAACTTAATTAGACAAGGCCGACCTATATAGAACAAAAGAACACTAAAGAAAACATTATAATATTAGATAAAATATATTATAAAGTGCTCAAGGGTCTTCTCCTTCATTTCTTCTTCTTTGCCATGGAGAAGGGATGGCAAGAAGACCAATTTCCAGCTCTTAGGTGGGAAAAAGGGACATTACAAGAATCCTCTATTGATAGATCTCTTTTTGAGACATGTTTTTAGTTACTTCCCTTCTAGTCCATTTGATGTTGTGATGGGGCAAGCCCCAAGTAGTTACAGTAAATTAGGAATATTAGGAATATTTCATAATTTATAAAATTGTAATTGAATTCCTTTCTTATTGTTAATTTCATGATTTGTTTTATTATTTTAAAATTTTCCATTTCCAACTCAAGGAACTTATGTTATCACTTAATTATACTCATTTTAAAATTACACGAATTACCTTTATTGTTATTCATAATCCAAATTGTTTAGCTTAACGTTAATGTTATAAAAGAAAAAGTATCTCAACTGAAGAATTGAGAATGATCCCGAGTTGCAAGAAACGACATCACCACATAAATTAAAGACAAAAAGATACACTTAGTTTGTGAAGGATAACTCCAACATCACCCTCATTATTTTACTATCACAATAGTTTAATTTATTTTATTGCTATTTTTTTAATTTTTTGATCACTCCAAATGCAATCAAATGACCAATCGACCTAAGCAGTTTTTCAAAAATTCATGTGAACCATCAAGGTTGGAGCAAGGAAAAAATTTATGATTTGGAGGGTCACTACATCCTCCCTCCCTTATAAAACATCATCCATGATGTGACACACTCCGAACACTAAGAGGAATGAGCAAGCATGGGAATTCAACAATGACTTATTCTGATTAGAGAAAAGGCTATGTTACTTAAAACGCTACTAACCATTAGTAGGTTTTGAGCGTATTTTAAAATTTCCTAAATTCTAATTGTTCTGTAGGGATCGACATTACTCATTATTTTATTACTCAACTTGTCTTTTCCTTAAAACATTTTCTTAGTTTCAAAGCTTATAAAACCTCTTTATCCAATAGTTCAAATCCATTGTGGATTCAGATCCAAATCCTGATTATCGTTTCGAAACACATTCACATGTGTTTTCTCATAAGGGTATTCACCATTTATTAGTTGTATTGATTACACAGTTTACTTGTTTAATGTTCATAATGTTATCACTTGTTAAGGATTTTAAATTTCAAAGTTCCAAATAGGTTGCCCAAACAAGTTGACCTCACAATGTCACACAAGGTACAAAGCACATTACGAACAACCCACAAACACATTTTTAGCACATTTTCATGAATGAATCACATCACAAGACCTCTAATTCCACCATGGAAAGACAACAAGTAGTCCACCTAACATAGAATTTCCAACAATTATGCCCCAGGAATAGATCCAACACACACATGTACTAAAAAAAATGAAGCATCACATTGATACATATGCAATTGGTATCACATGACTCAAAACCATGTTGTACCCACACAGTGCCAAGGTAAGATCCAATAGTACATACCAACAAAGAGGAGCATCAAGCCTCAATCATAACAATACATAACAAGACTCACATGAGTAACTCATGAATCATACATACCAGCTCCATATGTCTCCAAAATCTCCATGCCTCCCAAAAACTCCATATGCCTCCCAATAGAGAAAGAATCATAGTGCCAAAACCAAGTCAGGTCACTCACCATAGAGCCCCGTCACCTTATTTCTCCATGTTGGGTCACTCACCATAGAGCCCCATCTCCTTATTTCTCCATATTGGGTCACTCACCAAAGAGTCTCGTCACCTTATCTCTCCATTTAATGAGGTCGGGTCACCCTATGGCCCTAGGCACATAGAGCCCCATCACCTCCACCCAAGTGGCATAGTAACATGTAGCTCAATACTACAATCTCAGGACCCCCTTAGGGTGTACCCTCATACAACGAAGCGGACCCATAGGTCCAACCACTTCGTGGAGAATCCCATGACCCTATTCCAACACATCACAACCCCAGAACCAACATACCAATTAGATTCAAATGCTAAGTGGCACCAACATATCAAGCCTTGGGCTAGGCTCAGAAAATTTAAACTCCAAAAGCAAGTTTCAAACTAAGAAAAATAAATGGCTAAATAGCCGCAGTAATGCAAGGGCCTCTTGTTAGCACAAAATCAATTTAATGCCCAAAATTTAGGAATACATCAATCAAGAAAAATTTTGGTTCTTCAAAGAAAGAAACAAAGATCAATTTACGAATAAAATACGAACATAGAAAGATCACATTACGATCACTATGTGGCCCTTCTGCGGCCACCAAAGGGGTACTCATCGAGTTTCTGACACTCGGATATCGAGCCTCAGCTCTTAAAAATACATATAACTAGAATAAGCATATCTCCATATATCTCCAAATCACACATACGAGGATCCACATAGTCAATATCACATAGGATTGTTCGATGGACAACCCACATAGGAGAGAGAAGAGAGACACTATTTCACATAATCATGAGCCTAAGGTGGTGTACATCCAAAATATACTAAGCAAGCTCGAGGTATACCAAACAGATAGAAGTGGGTTTTCAGTCTACATGAGACTCCACTTTCAAACTCGTACTTGGCTCAAGGTTATGGTCACCTGGTCTACAAATTCTCTCTCCACACATACACTTTTGGATGCTATCCATAGGGTTTAATAGTGTAGGGTACACAACATAACACATAACACGTTATGATCACATTGATGAATTACACACAACAAACCATAATGTCTTACACATGGTAAAATTTTGAGGTATAATAGAACAATAATTCCACGGCTTACAACATGTAAATTTCCACATAACGCACCAAGGGTGCAAGTACAATACATTAGGGGTCATGCAATCACCATATTCCCATAATTCGCAATCATAATTTATCACATAACAATATGAGTACATATATACATGAACATAGTAATTTTACATCATGACATATATTCAAATACAATACACCATGGTGACATAGTACCATAATACAACACAACATGGTGGGAATCTTCATGATGTTACATATTCCACTACGAAGCACTTTGTCTTGCAACATGTTGTCCCACATATACAATATCACTAGAACATGAAACATCACAACACTTTTTCATAGCTCAAAACATTTCCTTCACACACAAGGTGGTAATACACATGAATTTCATGTTGAATTCAAAAGAAAGAGGGAAATTACTCACATCAAGAAGTACATCAACATCATAACAAGACCACACCAAGTGGTAAGCACAACAGGTGCATTCACATAATCACAAGTACCATGTTTGTCACATCACAACATAATAACACGTTACTCTTCCAACTCCTCCACCATCATGCATAATCCATCACAACACCAAAATGTCCCAGAGGTTTGATAGTATGAACCTTCACTCTAATACCAACTGTAGCGCCCACCCATGTGGGACCCAAACACAAGACCAAATAAACCAGGATTAAAAAATTACTTTCTTTTACATGATACAACTATATGACACCACTTAGGTTTACAAGAGATTGCTCCACATCACATAAAAACTACACAAACATGAAGAACATACAAATGATATGATGACACAAGATGCACATCAAGCCACACTATTAGAAATGAACAAGTACAAAACCACCACCCCACCATAATATGAATATCACCAATGTGAACTTTCCACATTACCACATTTTCATGGTTACAACTTTATCATACTCATATTTCATTATTTAACCTTAACAATTTAAAGAGTACTTAACATGAAACACACATTTTCCTTATTCTTTTTCTTTACCACATTTCTTTTGGTTCGTTTAACACTTAACTTGTAATGGTTACATCTTAATTTAGTTCATTTAGCTTATTGAAAATAATTATATAATGTGATTTTTAATTAGAAAGTAACTTAACATTTCACAACATATAAGATTAGATTCCCAAATTAAAAACTATGTATTTCTCCATTAATCATTTTCATGTGGATCATTTCACATCCACTTTCACATCATAAGAAAGATTTATTAAGTTACAAAGAAGTCTCCATGGTATTAACATTCTTAGACTGACATCGCAAGGGTGCATTCTCAATAATTGAGAGCAAGTTACAAAATTTCCTTTACAAATAGAAACTTAAAGAAGCATTAAAGCATATCCTAATCATCCTTGTGATCTAAAACACTTTAATATCTTCCCTGTTTCTAATATTGTTTAGTGCTAAATAACCATTGGATTTCATACTAGAATTATTTCATCCTGGTCACAAAGTGACATTATGCCTTGCATTAAGCATCTTACCATCAACATACCCACAGAAAACTCCCTACTAGGTTCCTAGGGAGGAAACAAAAACTCTTACATGTGTCCTAAGACTTTAATATGAAAGAAGCTTAAGAATTGATCAGCTTTCAAAATTGCTTTTCTGGTTTTGCAAGAGATGTTGAGCCTAAACAAACATGTTCCTATTGATGCATGGGTTTGAGATAATTATCTTTCTCTTGTGAAGTTAAACTACTAAAGTCCATAAATGATAGGATGCGTTTTGAGGTACACATATGTCATATGAATCCCATGTTTTAAAAGAAGGTCACATTTTATCAAATTTCATGTTCCCATAAGGGACAACTCAGCTTATTACAAGAAGAACAAGGAAGGGATTACTAATGAGTTGAAAGGAGGTGGTTTCCATGATTCACTTGCCCTAAGCTCCCAACCATTCAAGGGATTAGCATTCAATAGACTTAAATTCAACATGGGTTTCATTTTCCACCATTACTTCTTTAAAAATGGCCGTAAGGTTTACTTATTTCAAACATTATAATTCAAGGGATCTACATTTTGATACAATTTTTCATTAGACCAATCCAACCTCTCTCAGATCAATTAGTTTGAGAGGGGTTAATGGAGTCAAACATGAGGTTTAATGTGTAGGAAAAGTGGTAAACAACTCCGCTTACATCTCTTAGATCTCTAAATGAGATCATTCAAAGTAAAGACAAGAGACATAATAGGTTTAAGTCCATTTTAAAATGATAGGGTTTGCAAAACTAAACAAGACTTGATTATAAGAGAGGATCTTAACAACAAGGATTAAGAACATGGTTCATTTTGATTCTTTAGGAAATGAAAGGATTTACCAAAAACATAAGTATTAAGAGAGAAACCAATAATTAACATTATAAATATTCATTTTCAAAACATCTAAACATATAATTAGCAACATACAAACTATAATCAAATCACACCCAAAATAGAATGTCCCAAGTTTTCTCAATACACCAATATGCTACAATTTCTTACACATCACAAAATAATCAATAAATAACATTCATGTTCATACAATAGTGTTGATAATACATCTATTTAATATTACATGTACTATTTCAATGATATCCCATATTACAAAAGCACAAATAACACTTACATTTTCTTCTCGTCTTGTGTACCTGCAACCACCGCATGGTCAGCACAACTGTTGGCATGGCATCAAACTACAATCAACACATGATTTGATTTCACATTTTTCTAAATTAATGAAACTATACTTATTAACACTTCAAGGAGAGTAATAAAATACAAATGCCATCTTATTTCATTTTTAAGCCAAGGAGAGAGATAGAGAGAGGAGAGAGAAAACACCATTTTTCCACATTCAATTTATTTTCAAGAAAGCATCAAAAGAAGGTTTCCTATAATCATGAATTTGTGTTTACAAGGTTTTTCTCTAATCGTTATTTTTCTTGGATAAGGTCATATGACAATTTTCTCCATATAGAGTTCGCAAGTTTCCAAAAATGTCAAATTTAGACAAATTGCTCATAAACCAGTGTTCAAAAACCATCTTCGAGACTCAAACACAAAAGGGAAAACATTCCTACATATTCCCCTATATACAGAGAAACAGTCAAAGATGACGAAACCCCAAACTAGCAAACATGATTGAAAATGGCGCTCATCTTTTCGGAGCTACCGATCATAAATGCACCCAAGCGGCCTTGTCGCCTAATTACCAAAGTCCTACAAAATCTATCAAGAAAACTGTCTTGTGAGATGTTTTTATACAATTTGAGGGTTTTTTAGTAATTTTCCTGTAGAAATGTTAGAGGTATGAGGAAGCCAAAATTCGTTTCTACACCCAGGGCCAAAACGGTTGGTCAAAACCAAACTGCATTTTTAACTTTCAGTAGTTGTTTAAAGTTGCAAACTAGCCCGTTGGGATCCTAAAAACATTACAAAACAAGGAAAATGAACATCCAAGGGATAATTCATTAGGGTTTGGTTGAACACTCCACATGACAAGGTACACGGCTAAAGTTTGTTTCCTGTTAATTGCCAATATTTTTAGAGCTCGAATAATATAAAAATCAGGAATAAATACACCCAAACAACTGGGAAAAACCAGATCTGAAACTGAATATAAATTGCTTGAAAACCCTCTTTATTTGGCTCAGAAAAATAAAGCTAAATACAGCCTTGTTGCACAAGTATTTGAAGATATCTGACAACAATTCTTGGAAGAAAAATACCTCTATAAATGATGCCAAAACAGTCCTCATTAAGTCGACCCAGCTGCTGTAATAGACCACTGAAAATACCTCCCAAAACACTGTTGAAAACAACCGGGAAATCTGATTATAATCGCTGGAAATTTCTGAGTGAAATCCCCTCTCAATCCCTTGGGGTTTCTGTCCACAAGAGATGAAATCCACAAGGGTTTCCGTCCTTGGAATTTGTCTGCAAAAGCTCAGAGCTAACTGCCTGGAAGAAGAATAATAATAATCTGCATAGTGTCGGCACAAGTCGCACTTCTCCTTTATAGCCAAAAAAACCCTTCCAAAATGCAAGTCGCACTTTTTCCAAAAGAGCATAATTAATTTTTAATTAATTTATTCCCTCTCCAAAGCAAGTCGCATTTTTGGCTTATTTAATTTCTCCCCAAAGCAAGTCACACTTTTTGCCTAGGAAAGCACATTAAATTTTTTATTCATTTATTTCCATGTACTTTCCTAAGTTGAAATCGCTTATTAAGTCTATTAATTCATTATATGTGATTTAGTGATACTTTATTTTATTTTAAGCACGATATAATAAAATTAATAAACCGAAGTCACCCTTAAAATCACCCTTTGGCCGTCGGGTAAACAAAAAGGGCCAAAGGTCTTCAATCGAACTATTCAAGAAAGAGGGACATTACACATAAGTAGGAGCACCGAGTGATTGGGCGCAACAATTGACCCCAACAATTGAAGAATACTCCTAAACTCATAAATAAAATGAAACTCATAGTCACTCATACATCATAACATAAGGAAGTTAACTCTTTTATTCCTTTACCCTATTTGTCACGGCTATGTACAAGATATATCACATATACATATATCTTCTCCTCTAAACTAATTTTCATCCTTAATGAGTCTCAATGGAAGATTGGGAGGGATCCCATGGCATACTGCTAAACATTGTATCTAGTAGCAAGGTCTATGAGAACTAAGGTTTTGGCTGATGCCAAGTTAACAATCTCACTTATGGACTGGCCAAGGCATGTCTCATTTCATTCAGACTTTGTACAATGCTAACCAAGCAACATTGAACAGTCAAATCCATCAAAGCACATGGCGATTCTCTCGTAAGCCATTGCATGGTGGAACCAAGCATAACATGTACATAAATCAAACCATTTTGTCAAGATAGGTTCGAGTGCCCTCATACAAAGCATCCAGGCTTGATTTGAGTTCTCAATTAAGAAGATTTTGAGAATACCAATAGCTATTTGCTTCCAGAGTGAATACCCATAGGCAAGTGTGATCCTATCTAAACAAAAGCACTTCCTCTTTGGTTTTTATTGCATATTACTGATGAAACATTGCACTAGCCTTTTGACATACCTGACAAGATATTGGGAACACAACCATTTAAAAAATCCACTCCAAAGTTGTTATGCTTTGATAGACATCCCTTAGATGTATTTACAACTAAAGTGTGGCACAGACAAGGGAGGATCTCGAGTCCCATTTTCCATGGTCTTTCAGCCCTTTTATAATTATATTTGCCCATATCTACATCTTGTCTTTTAATTTCTTCTATCATTCGACTCTTGACTTGCTTCTCTATCAACTCCATTTAGTGCTTGCCTAGTGGTTCTTTTATCACTTGTGCCACGATGACCATTCGCCTCCTTTATGGCATTACTTCAGAACCTCATTTATCTGCCTTGTTAACTATGTTTATGCCAGTGCTTCAATTTGTCATTTCATTTATTTTTGCCTTACATTGGCGTCCCAGCTGTCAATTGCATTTGGTTGCAGAAGTTGGACAGTCTTGCTTGAGGGCAATGCCATTCATGCTGCCTAACACCCTGCAATCATTTTGAAGTTTTGTCACGTGTGCTTTGAGCCTGTTGGTTTTCTTCTTCTAGCCTTTGTGTGACAGTTTATCATTTCCTTGCGCAAGGGCCATGCAACGTGTATTTTCTGACCCTTGCTTCTACACTCCTCTAGTCTTGCTTTCAAACACATTAATTCTTCCACACTAGAGCTTGGAAGATGCCCCCGAAGTTTGACTCAAGGATGCGAGAGGGCATCACTGAGATGCCCCGAAATTCGGGATAGTTTGACACCTGTCAATGGCATTGTCTAAGATGCTTCCAAAAGCCTGAGATAATGTGAGGGGAAGTTGGATTACAAGAAGGTTTAATCATGTTGTGCTTCACCCAGTATAGAGGCAGGCCTGAGAGGCCACATCTAAACTTGATTCCTCCTCCCACAGCCCTGGGTTACAAAGATTTCATTACTGTTGGATTTAAGGACCTCATCAAAATGTACTCGTTATCAGAAGAGGAGAAAATGGTACCAAATGCTATGTGGATCACCATGGTCAGAGGATGTAGACGGCTTCCTTGTGAAACTATACCAAGGTTGCTAAAGGATCTAGAAGATTTTAGGTGGATGCTCTTAGAACATTTTAGTGATTCCAAATTCATTGCATTCATAAAGACCCTCAGGCTAGTTTGTAAGAGGCATCATTTGTGTTACAATGGAATGTCTTTCTCAATCTCAAGCTCAAGAAGATAGGTAGAAACGATCGAGAGGTAAGAGGGATAAGTGGGAGCCAATCCGTAATACATTGCAAGTCAATGTGTTTTTGTTACACATATTTTGGAGCTTCATTAGGTTCTAGACTACATGGAAATGCCATATCAGAAATCCTCTAATGCGCACTCAGCCTGGACAACGTACCAGGTATTGCTAAGAGGACTGGTCACGTTGTCGGTACGTCCTTGAATACGTAACATTCTTACATTAGATCATAGGGTATCATTACGGGTCATTGGTTTGAACGAGTTTTGCCGTAAGCCCGCAACGTACCCTGTGTCTGTGAGTACGTTTCCGGACGTACCCGTCCATAAAAAATGTCATTTCCATATAACATACTCATTGAAAAACTTGCTTATTTTTAAATGCATGATTTGCTTTATTAATTTTAAAAGTTGCCTATATCCCGAACCTCAACCCTAAACGACCCCCCATTTTAACACTTATATTACATTCATTTGAAATTACCTAGATTACCTTTATTGCTATCACACTCAATCTTTGTTATTGGTCGGCTTGAGCATTGAATCTTAGAGAAAGAGAAAGAGAGGTTGATCTCAGAAAGAAAGAACTTGGAGGAGATGAAAGAGAGCTTGGAGGAGAGACGAGATTGACCACTTGAATGAGAAAGAGACGAAAGAGACAGCTTAGTCTACGAAGGACAACTCCAACGTTGCCCTCATTATTTCCAGGTATTATCATGCATTCAGACATTAATTTATTTTATTTTAAATCTTTTGAGCAATGTTTTGCGATCACCCCCAATACGCAATCAAATGATCAATCAATCATGAATGATGTGTTTCAAACACATCATTCATGCCATTATTGATCATGAATCTAAATTTATTTTTAATAGTTGGAGGGGCATTTTACAAAGTTGCTAGCCAACAATATAATATATTAATGTGAAGGGGCGGATGGAAAGGGGTTGCCACAGTGCAAATTTTATTTACATCAAAGAGAAAGAAAATGTAGATAAAATAGTTTCCCTAAAATCGAAGCATTCTTTGGCAAAGAATCAGGACTTGAAGTAGGACAAACTGTTTATTTTCTTCATTGGTCAATGTCATGACCCCATCACACCTATTTTCTCATCTCCCGCAACCACAAAGGTAGATGAATCACCTCTTACTCACAAGAGACCAAAAGATGTACACTTGTTGGAAATGGCATTCAAGAATGAAAACAAGGACATAACCAACCAGAAAAAACACATTTTATTTATGCATGCAGCATTCCTTTTAATGTTGTTAGATCACCATATTTGCAAGAAGAGGTGAAAGTAATCAATGAATCACTCCTATTTTCTCATCTCCCGCAACCACAAAGGTAGATGAATCACCTCTTAGTCACAAGAGACCAAAAGATGTACACTTGTTGGAAAGGGCATTCAAGAATGAAAATAAGGACATAACCGACTAGAAAAAACACATTTTATTTATGCATGCAGCATTCCTTTTAATGTTGTTAGATCACCATATTGGCAAGAAGAGGTGAAAGTAATCAATGATGCCCCTACAAGGTACACCAACTCAGGGTATGAAATGTGTGCACCACCTTAATGGCCTAAGAAAGAAAACATGTTGAAGATTCATTGCAGCCCATCAAGAATTCATGGGTCCAAATAGGAAATTCATCATTTCTAATGGATGGAAATATACAACAAATAGGTTGTTGACCAATGTGGTTGTAGTGTGCCCTAAAGGGGCTATGTTTTTTAAATTTGTTGATTGTGAGGGGCAAGTGAACAATGCCCAATTCATTGCCAAAATCCTCGTGGACTCCACTGAGGCAATGGAGCCTCAAAATAATGTCCAAGTTATAACAGATAACACAAAAAATTGAAGAATTGCAAGGATGTTAGTTGAGGAAAGTTACGGGCACATATTTTAGACACCTTATGGCATCCATTCCCTCAACTTAGTGCTACAAAAATTGGGAACCAAAATTGCTTGGATCAAATAAGTCTATGAGAAGACAAGTGAGATCCAAACATTCATACGCAATCACCTCATATCCCAAGCCATCTTCAGGGGCTTCTCGAAGTTGCAGTTGTTAAAGGTAACTATCTTTTTTATTTTTTCAAAAGTTTGTGATTCGCATAATTTTGATTCTTGAATGTTTTACTTGTTTTCTATTTTATTTGTTTTAATTTCTTATTAGGTTGCTCAAACTTGATTTGCCTCACACACACTCATCTTCAAATGGCTTATGAGTTAAAGATTCACTGAGCCACATGGTTATCAGCACCAATTGGGGTGCATGAAGGCATGCAAACACTAACAGGGTTGATCCTCGATGACGGGTGGTGGGCTTGTGTGGAGTAATTTCTCAGATTTACCGAGCCCATTGTGAGTATGCTCAAATTTGTTAATACGGGTTACCATGTTTGGGAGATTTATAATGGAATCAACTCAATAATTGAGTCAATTAAGTCCATCATAAACGAAAAAGAGAAAGATCTTGAAGAGAGATTTTTCAAGGAAGTGCACTCGCATCTCATCACTAGGTGGAACGAAATGACCACCCCATTGCACCTTCTTTCTTTTTCCTTAACTCCAAAATACACCAGCATGAAGATCATTTCTTTACCAAGGAGGGTGCGCCATATAGGGATATGGAGGTCAGTGAGGGATATTAGGCCAACCTTGACTAGATTTCTTCTAGATCAAGAAGTACATGATGCAGTTAGGAAGGAGGTTTTGAAAATGTGGGTCACCATTTTTGGACGAGATTTATGATGGAATAAACTCAATGATTGATCAATTTGGTTCATAAACAAGAGAAAAAGATCTTGCAAAGAAATTTTTCAAGGAAGTGCACTCGCATCCTATCACTAGGTAGAACGAAATGACCACCCCATTGCATCTTCTTTCTTTTTCCTTGACTCCAAAATACTCCAACACAAAGATCCTTTCTTTACCGAGGGTGTTCTATATAGGGAAATGGAGGTCAATGAGGGGTACAAGGCAGCCTTAACTAGAATCCTTGATCAAGAAGTACATGACGCAATTAGGAAGGAGTTTTTGGAAATATGTCTCACCATTTTTGGGTGAGATTAATGATGGAATCAACTCAATAATTGAGTCAATTAAGTCCATAAACGAGAAAGATATTCGTGATGGCACCTCTATGGAAGCTTTTTAGGAAGTGCACCGACATCTCATCACTAGGTGCAACAAAAATGACCACCCCAATAAGATTTTTGTAGTTCCTTGAAGGCTGCAACATAGCAATGCCAATACATATAGACTTGAAAAATTAGTTATAAAAGATGTATACGGAGGAAAAAATATAGGGATATGGAAAGGAAATAATGAGGCATGTTAAGGAACCTTGAAAATGACTAATATCTTGATCTAGGAGTACATATTTATAGTCATAATGGATTTTTGGAAATGATGGTTACACTTGTTTGGGTGAATTTAATTGGCAATCAACTCAATGCCTTTGAATCGATTAAGTCCCCAAAGTGTTGACAAAGTGAAACATCAATACAGACTTCGCAGCTTATCTCTTCAGGAAGTACACTTTCGTTGCTCTCACTAACTGGAATAAAATGCTCTCACCTCGTTGCATCTTCTTTCTCTCATTGTGAGTCTCGCTCCTACACTTGCTTTCAGAGATCCTTTCTTTGCTCAAGAAGGATGCCTCATATGTTGATTGATATGATCATTTGTGATTTCGGTGAGGTTGAAGGATTTATGATGGAATTGACTTAATACTTGAGTTGATTAAGTCCATAAAATTAGGGTTAAAGAGAAAGATCCTACAAAGAGCTTTTCTCAAAATGAACACTCGCATCTTTTTCACTAGGTGGAACAAAATGACCACCCTGTTGCAAGGGATTTTTCTTGACTCCAAAATACTCTCAGGAGACATCCTTTCTTTTCCTCACTGTGCCCATATAGGATTATGGAGGTTACAGAAATTGAGGGGTACAAGGAAACATTGACTAGAATCCTCCTTGATCGAAAAGTGCATGACATAGTTAGGAAGGAGTTTTTGGATTGCATATCCTCCAGGGATCAGTCCATTAGTGCTCTTTGTGACATGTACAAGATGGACGGTTATTCGTGATGGTACTTCCATGGGCAAGCACACCCCTACCTCCAAACACTCGTAATAAGAAAAATACTGTCAAGTATTTATTTTTTCTATTTTTAACTTTCTTTTCTATGTTTCACTTGAACGTTTTATTTTAAAAAAATTTAAGTTTATATTTTTGATTGGCTTTATGGCTTGCCTCAATAGGTTGCAATTCTTCTTCGGTTGAGCGGAACTAGGGTATCTACTCCTTTATCCATTCAATTAACCACAACAAATTGGGAGCAAAAAAGGGAGAGAATTTGGTCGTCGTGCATTCCAACATATGCCTTCTAACACAACAGGATGGGTACAAGGGGGAAACAAAGTGTTAGAATGTAGACCTAGAGACTCCAAACTTGGAAGCATCCATTGCCCACCTTTCACTGGTAAACCCAAAGCTAGAGGGTACTTTGCATGATCAAGCTAGCGGGAATGGCTTTGCTACTCCTTAGAACCACATGATGTTTCAACCACATGATGGTTCTAATGATGCTCTCAATGAATACACTGGAGAGCATTATGATTATGAATATAACGAATATGTTGATTTGTCTTGATTTTTGTGTATACATTGTAACATTTGCATAATGTACTTGTTCTAAATTCGACCAATGAATATCATGGCATTAGTTATCGATATGTTTTTTCGGGTATTTAGCTTATTTTGTTTACTCGATTAATATTATATCGTTTACCCAAAGCATATTATATTGTTAATTTATTTGGCTATATTTTTAATATTTTATATATTTTTAATGTGGCCATGCCCAAAGCCCAAAGCCATAGGCATATTATATTGTTTACTCAATGGATATTATATTGTTAATTTATTTGGCTATATTTTTTAATATTTTTAATGTGGCCATGCCCTAAGCCATGTGCAAGCCTTGAAAAAAGGATCATTATACCAGCATATCGGATCCCCATACCTGTACCGGCTACCTAGGATGCCACTAAAAGGAGCAGCAAATAGACGGAGGAATAACTAACATTGGGTGGAGTGACCGGCAAGTAATCTAAAAGCCAACAATCGGCGCTTTGGTTGTTGACTATTAGCATTAGTGTAGCGATTAGATTGCTCATTTAAGCAACATGAGGTCTCAAGTTTGCTGAACTTTCCCCTCTTTCATTTTGTTTAGGGCCTCAGCTACATACTTTCCACAAAAGCACAAATCTTGTATGTTTGTAAAATGTATCTATTGTGTGAACTGATATGTCTTTATCTATAAGCATCGGATATAGTGGTTATGCTAAGGTGTTATAAGGAGCCTAGGCATTAAGCGATCTAGTTTAGGGAAATAAGGGAGAAAGAGGTCTGAAGCACTATGCGTGGATGGCTTATCTCTACTTTTATTTAGGAAGCATTGGGCACTAAAGAAAAGAATTGTGTACTCCAAGTGAGGTTGGGAAGAGTTAAGAGCATAAAATAAAATATTCCCTTTGGGATTGTTACTGGTTTCAAATTTTGTAGACCATTGCACTATCTAACATGCTAAGGATTCTTCCAAGAACTCCTACAATGTAATTTTTATTAGTATCTTGTCACTTTTCCTTGCCATTGTAGTTATAGGTATCATTTTAGTACTTGGGTGTTGCATAATTCTTGAGCAGGACTGAATTCATATACGATTGTTGAATTTCTAGCTAGACATCAAGATAGAGAATCCCTATTTTGCTTTCTTTGTATTATCTTTGTAGGTACAAGTGATGGAGTTACTGTAGGTGATGGTTTAATCATCAAACAAGTATGAATTTCCAAATTAAAATTAAACACCTTGGAGAGATTATAAGTTGACAGTGATTATCTATGTAATAAATAAATAAATAAATGCTTTGCATGTACTGAAAACTCGAACTTAAAATCATTTTCATAAAATAAGCACAATAGACTGAATATGCCCTATGATCACAAGAATGTATATGCAACAATACACAGAATAAAATAAAAAATGTTTTGCTTGGAAAAAGTGCATATTAACATCTTCCTTTTACTGATAAAAAGTAGCATAAAATTTTCATTGTCAGTTCATGCAAATACTATTTATATTTGTAGAGAAAGGTTGATTGACTAACAAGCTCTCCATCTGAATTCCCGCATTCCACAAGGTGTATGGTAACATCTCTATGTGTAATCTCCTTGTGATGAACTTCACACCCATCTATAATTTCCATGTGAGTATTTCTATTTAAAGTCCATGCTTTCTGTTCCTCCATAATTGACACAACAAATTGAGATTCACTTCAAACCTATAAAATACAAACAAAATAAATTGGAAAGAAGTATATTTTAGGTCTCTTAACTGATATTTATAACATATTCTTTATAAGAGCACCTCTTTCATTTTCTTTCTCTACTCTAAACTTTCGTTCATTTTATATGCATGTGGTAACAAAATAAGTCATTGCAATGTTTCCAATCAACTTCAGAAATAATTAATATGTTGCAAAAACTAACTATTCAACCACTTGAAACTAACTTGTTGAGTGATCTCAAAAATGATAAGCATGTTGATGTGTGTTCGCTTCGGGTCTTTCACTTATGCTTTTGGCAAAAAACTTAAAGAAGGAAGTACAGGTTACAAGTCTAGCTTCACTAGTCCACCTCAAATAATCATCGAGGGTTTCTTTATTTTTCTAAATTTGACCAGTTACCCTTCATTCTCACAATTGAAAATTGGAATTTTGCCCCTAAATCCCCCAATAAATTCAAGGTTGAATTCTTAAAAAGAAGAATATGGGAAGGGCAATTGAAATTTCATCATTTAGTCCTGCATTTTTGCAGTTAACCGTTGATTTTATCAGAACAGTTGAAAGGGCAGTCTAAAATAGAAATTGGGAGTAGCACAGGCAAGTGTACAGCAACTAGTAGTAGGGAGCCGCACAAGGGCAAAGCCACAGTAGTGGTGGTTCATGAAAAAAAGGCTCCACCTAGCAAGCTCTGCCTTCTTCACCAAAAGGCAGACAACCTTGTTCCAAAAGCCATAACACTCTTAGAGTTAAGGCATGCAAGCTAGGCTGCTTGGCTCTCCCACAAGTTCCAAGCCATTCGGCCATGGGAGGCTCAGAATTAAAACCTCGTCCACTTCATTCTTCCACTGACATGTAGCAGTCTCAGTGACTATATGGATCCATATGGACGACATGCAGCATAATATCTCAGGTCAAAAATATCAAAATTGGGTCAATAACCCTGATAGGTTTTAAAAATATATTATATATATCCCAGTCAGCACACTGTCAGAAAATTCCACCCAGATGAATCAGGATATATTATTAACAGTTTGAAACTTGTGCCTACAAAGATTTTGTGAGGGGAACCATTTGGGAACCATAGGTTTTGCAAATGCTTTGTTTTCAAACCGTTTGAAGCACAAGAAGCTTGCGAAGAGATCTACTGACACAGATTCCAACAGTTTTGACACTTTTTCCAGATCCCCACTCGGAAAAAATGGCCTCAATTTCAGGTACGACCATTTTTTGGTCAAAATTATGCATTTTGGGATAGCAAATGGTGAATTTGTAGAAAAGAAAAGTCTTGTGCATAGTTTCTCACGGGAAAAAAACAGCCCATAGTGATGAAGAAATGCTAACCATGTACAACAACGGGCTTCATAAGGCATTTGGCTTGATCAGTACTCACATTTCCAAAATTTTGAGGATTCACAGGTGATCTCTTGATACTCTCTTACAAACGAGGATCAAGCTAGAGGAGCTTCTTGATCAAACAATTGAGGCCTATGTTAGGCTCGACTATTGCAAAGAGATCCATTGACAGAGATTCCAACAGTTTTGACACTTCTTTCAGACCCCCACTGGGATGAAATGGCCTCAATTTCAGGTGCCACCATTTTTTGGTCAAAATTTTGAATCTTGGGATAGGATATGGTGAATTTGTAGAAAAGAAAAGTCTTGTGCAAAGTTTCTCAAGGGAAACAAAGAGCCCATAATGATGAAGAAAAGCTAACCATGTACAACAACGAGCTTCATGAGGCATTTGGCTTGATCAATACTCACATTTCCAAAATTTTGAGGATTCATAGGTGATCTCTTGATACTCTATCACAAACGAGGGTCAAACTAAAGGAGCTTCTCGATCAAAACATGGCTAGATTTTCTGCACAGCCGAAAACCTAGGCAATCATGAGATAAATCTCCCTCATTTACCGGTGAGGCTCCCGTGTAAGATTTTGTCAATTATATTTCCTAGTATATTTGTTGGTATTACTTTAATTATGTAGCTCATGAACCATAACTAGACAATTTTGCAGCAAGTAAGCAGCTATAAGCAATATGTGCAGGAAAGGGAAATAATTAAATGCGAGAAGAAAGGAAAGGAAATGTGCAACCTAACCAATAGTTGGCAGAGTTGATCACATGCACATAGACGAAACAAATAGATCTTAAAATGCAGAATTTGAAGCAAGGGAAAGTTTCAGATCTAGATCTAAGACAACACAAAGTTTATGCAGAGATCTAAAAAGAAATAAGAGACGAATGCACCGTTGACACAAAGTTCTCCGGAAATCTGCCTCTTCTCTATTCCTCTGCTTGCAGAAAGCTATCAAGGGTTTCAGCTCAAAGTCTGGAACACAAGAATGTTGATTACAAATTCCGATCCTTTAACCCGTAGGTTCTTCCTCTACTTATAGTGTGTAGAGGGGAAATTACAAATGGGAAACTGCAACTGAACTAGAACATGAAGAAGTAGTAAAGGGAACATTTGGCAATCATCTTCCTAGAATTCCTCTCTTAGTGACATGCATCAGGAGTTTAAGCCAAAATTGTGCACATCTGTCACCTATCTTAAAGAATCTTTCCAAATAACTTAAAGTAATGGTTTTTAAACCAATAACTTTAATCTTACATTTTCATCCGGGAACATAGAAAATAAGAGAAGAAAGAAAGAAAAGAAGATCTGCCAGCTGTACACTTATACTTTCTTTTTGTTCTGATATTGAATATACTTGTCAAACATGTAATTCAACATCTTCCCATCTGTTTTAACAATAGCCTCTCTCTCGGTTCTGAACTGCAGCAACCCTCTGGACAAAGCAGCAGTGTTAGCCTTTACCTTCTCTAAACCAGGCCCATATCCCTCAACATCTGCCTGAAGCTTTATGAGTCTGCCAATTGAATCCATCGTGAAAGGTATGGTGGCTTCATCAATTTCTTTCCGCACAACCAGAATAAATTCCTCATGGGAAGCAGGTAATTCATCTGGGATGCTCTCCGACACTTCTCCCATCTTACTTTCCAGCAACTGCATCCTTTTCAGCATGAGCTTGAGGATCTCTACGCGGAAGGAAACTGAAATTTCTAACTGCTTCCCCTTTTCCATCAATCCACCAGGTACAATTTGCTCTGCAATTAGCACATCCTCTGGCAACGAGTGTATCTTAGCTAAAGTATCCAGATGACTTTCAACAACTATGTTCTCATCTTCTATCTGTGTCATCAGTTCCTTTAGCTGAGATACTGCCCTGTGCATATTCTCCAATTCAGCTGGTATTCTTTCGAACTGCTCTGAAGCTTGGTGAATGATTTGCTCTTTCCACTGAGCAATAGCTTTGACCTGGTCCCCTGCATCTTCCACCTCCTGCATCAGATGATTACTCACCTGCTCATGTGCTAGAATGGGCTGAGAGGAAGGTTTGGCAACCTTAGCAATGATCTCACATAGCTGGGACACCTGCTTTTGAAGCTTGGCTCTCTCAGCCTTCTCTTTGTCAAGCTTAAGGAATAAAGCGTTCATTAGTGTCTGTGTATCCTGCTTTAATCCTTCTGTGGTAGTTTGACCTATTGACACTTTGGTCACTGCTATATCAGCCGCCGTGAGCTCTCCCTTGTGCTTTCCTTCTGCTGGAACTGATAACTCAGCGAACTTCTGTCCTGATTCTTCAATAATCAACCTAGAAGTTATTTTGGCAACTTTAGGTCTTCTATCTCTTCCGCCCAAACTCAGGAGCAGCTGAAAGTCGTGTTCCTCCAGGTTGATCTCCTCTCTGGCTTCTGGGATTGTCTGCAAAGCCAACCATGATGAAAAGTTGCTTCTCGGGGAATGAGAAGTCACTGAGTGCACCACCATCTCATGCTCTGATTCTGCTCTATCTGAATTTGCCACCGTGTTGTGACTGCCACCCTCTGAATTGTCCAAAGACAATGCTTTTTCAAACTCCGCCATCTGTGCTTTCAACTTCTCCGCATGGAGAGGTGAGGATCTGAGTGGTTGAGGAGAAAATACAAATGACGTTGGATTCAACGGAGGAACAACAAGATCTCTCTGGGGTTTCTGGGGCTGCTGAAGTGCTGAGTTGATGTTGGAGAAGCTGGAACTAGCACGATAGCTGTAGATTTGGCCTTCTCCTGTGCGTGAGACTTCTTGTGAACTTTAAGCTTCTCCGGCCTTCTGCTACTTTCACCTTCGTGCTTTCTTTTGCTGGAGTCTCCTGCGGTAAAGTTACCTGTGATCTGATTCATCAAAGCTTCATCCAGGCAATACCCCTTTGTCAACAACCAGTTTGAAGTGTTAACCAGAACTGCGGAAGATCTTTCCTCAATCGTCTGGCAGCCACCAATGTTTTCCTGAAGAGCAGCTCTATCCCCTCCCATTTGATGATATGAGTCAAGTATCACATGCCCATCATCTGCGAGATCTGCAGGTATCCGTGCCAAACCATAATCAGACACTTGTTGCGCCGATAACCTGCTGAAGTCTTTCTTTCTGACTTCATACTCGTTTCTGCACTTCATCCAGAAGTCTTCCAACGAAGGTACATGTGAGTATTCCTGGGAGATTGTCTTCTTCGCTACCCCATATGGGTCAAAGTTCAGCCGTGCTGGGAAGAACTCAGACTCATACTCAGAAAACATTTCAGCTTCGACTCCTCTAGCTTTGTGGATGCTCTGGCAGCTGTAATAACCCACTGTGACTGGAAAGAAACCCGTAGACTTGTGCCGCTTTGATTGTAAGTCATGCATCTCCATGAGCTGTCTGCACAACTCCATGATGACCCACTTGTCACTTGGATACCTCGGCAACTTCACTGGTTCTCCCGAAAAGCCGGTTACCCTGAGATACGTGAAGTCTGCAAACTGGATGAAAATACAGCCATGCTGGGATACAACTTCCCAAGCTTCTTTGCTTACCCTGTTGGTCTTCAGATCACTATTTAATTTGCAGATGAATCCATAGAAGAACCCATCATTGACCGCCTTGTAATCTTTGTGGCATTCAGGAACTGTCAACTGTGGGAAGCACTCAAAAATAGGATCTTTCGCCAGTATGCCCCGTCTATCCAGCTTGGAAAATATACCCTGCGAGGCTGCTGCATATACCAGGTATGAAGTCATTTTGAAGTTGTACGTCCGCCTCACACTCTGGAGTTGCTCACCGATGTTGTCACTGATGATCTCCGCCCAATTGATTATTGAATCAGCTCTGTTGATCTCAATGGTCCTCACGAAAGCATACATCCATGAGTGGAAGTTGTGAGTATTGGCTTCTCCACTTAACCTGCAAAGCAATTTAGTAATATCATCCACCTCCTGCACCAAATTGGATCGCGGAAGAGTCCTCGGGAACTTTGATGGAGACCTGGGCTTCTTCATATATCTGCTATTCATTATGCCCATGCAATCTGCTTTGTGTTTCTCCCATCTGTTGCCAGCATCCAACATGCTAATTGCAATCACCACCGGTCGTGTCGGAATCTTCAGACAATAATTAATAAACTGTGCATCCAGCCTGATTATTGTCTTTCCCGCAGCATCCCAAATTGTTCTGGAAAGAGGATGATATGACCTTGCACACTCCATAACAAATTCGGGCAACTGAGCTGTGACTGGAAACGTTGATGCTTGAATAATTCCACTGCTTTTTATTACCCGCATGAGAGATGTCTTTCCGGCCCTGGATCTGTCAATTATTTCGGAGATGGGTTCAGGGCCTATGTCTGTGTCATTGATATCAACAAATCTGGAAGCTATGCATGATTCTGCTGATCCTTCTCTTTCATCACGCTTCATCATGGCTGGAGCAATCTTTGTCTGAGTTCTTTTTCTTTTAATCCTGCCGGAATTCTTTGCAACTGGATCAATTTGTGCAGATCTAGCAATTTCTTCAGATTCAGAAGATATATTCAATGTACCTGACATTGATTTGAACTCCCTTTCACTTGTATGAACACCTGTAATGAATACCTGCAATTATTTCAGACAAAGATGGAGTCCAGAGCATGAATACTTGATTTCTGTCACCAAAAATCTGCATATAAAGCCTGCTGCCCTAAAATTTGAGGCTTTGCTTGCATGCAAAGCAAGCATAAATATTTTTAAATTCACCTGGGCACTTATACCAACATGCAGATAATTATCATAGCAAAAATCAAGCTATTCCAACCCTAGGCGCCAAACTTTGAAGCTTCTTGGCAATGAAAAACACCTTCTGATGCACAAAACCTCCTTTCCTTGGCGCCAAAACTGTCTGGGCTGCAATCCTTAGCAAAAAGAATTAATTGCTTCTTTATTATGGCAGCCCATGCTTATATAACCCTCAACATACTATTTTTAATAATTTCCCTTCCTATTCCTGGCAATTTAATTAATAAATAATCATGTCTATTCACCCAAATTGGGCGCCCAATTATGCATGTTGCTGGTTGCTTTTAAATAAATTTATTTTATTTATTTTTAGCATGCATCCTTCAGTTGTCTTTGGCTTGTCTTCTTGCTTTGACTTTTCATCCATTCATGGTGCCAAAATTAGGTGAAAAAGCCATAAATAAATATCATTAAATTCATTGTTTAATGCCAAGGTGGGTCGCACTTTTTGGCAAGGGTGATTTCTAAAAATAAGAAGTCAACTTTGATGGGAATTTCTACCCTGCACTGCAGCTCCAAAAATCCCTCTTCAACTTAAGTTATTTGACTTCCATAATGGGAATTTTTACCCTGCAAGGCAGGTAAGAAATTCCCGCCTGCCTGCCACTGCCAAAATTCCCACTGGCAAATTAAAACATCTCCCAAAAAGTGTGACTTGTATTAAAAATAGCCTCCTTTGATAAAGTGCGACTTGCATGGGTGAATAAATCTCTTTGGTGGGAAAAGTTAGCCTGCTAGGCAGGCAAAAATTCCCATCGGTGCTTTAAGTGATTTTTCTTTATTTTATAATGGGAATTTTTACCCTGCAAGGCAGGTAAGAAATTCCCGCCTGCCTGCCACCTCTAATATTCCCATTGCAGCTTAAGTGACTTTGACTTCATGGGAAAAAGTACCCTGCAAGGCAGGTAAGAAATTCCCGCCTGCCTGCCACTACCAAAAATCCCATTGCAGCTTAAACCCATTCATTCCAAAAAGTGCGACTTGCCTAGGAGAGGCTTTTTGTGCATGACTTCATCTTTTTTGGTCAGAAGTTTGCTTTCTGAGGCTGATTCCTTCTGGTGCTGAGGCCGTAAATGATCTCCAGATGCTTCAGGCAATTAAACAGACTATACAGAACAAAGAACAGACCCAGGGGAATTTCACAGACAAACTGCGGAGAAAACCGGAGAAAAACGCAAAAGAAATAAATAAAAATGAAAAACGTTGCCAGAAGTTGCAGACAATGCTCTGAATTCATTCCTGGTGAAAATCCTATTGAGATGTGTGAATACTGGCATGCAAAACTTCAACAGGGTTCAACCGGAGCACAATTTACTTCAAACGGGGCTTTATTTATTTAATAAATAATTAAATAAAAAATTTCCACAGACAAAACTTGGCGGAGGGATAAAATGAGTTTCAGCATCTGGGTATTTGTCGAAATTGGCTCATATGATTCACTGGGAATATCTTAACGTAATACAGACATCTTCTGGCAATAAAAACATGAAAAGACCCATTATTTTAAAAAGAACGATTTTTTTTTCAAATGGGTAGTCCCAGATTTCAGGGTGAAATCTAGGAAGGCAAACCAGTTGCTGAACAACACACTAGTTTCAATCCGTTGATTTAAAGAACAGCAGAGAAATGACAAGGTCAGTTACCCGATGGAGTCTATGAGCCATTAAAAGAGCAGGCACTATTCGCACTTGTGCTACTCCCCGACCCCATGCCAATACAGTTGTTGCAGATGTACCTGAGGATTTGGATGAGTCCGAGTCAGAGCCAGAGGCCGGTGATGATATTGATGAGGATGACCTTGAGGATCCCATTTCCAGCAGCGGTGCAGAGTTTGATGATTGATCATTGATGTCATCTACTTTATTCTAGAGTTTTGTAACTCGTAGTTTTTGTAATGTATCAATGATCATAGCATGTTGTTTTTTTGGAGTCTCGAACTATGGAGGTCATTTAGAGCCTCATTGTTTATGTATTTTATTTTGAAATCTCATCTATGATATATGTATTGTGTATTGGACTCGAAGTTCGTGCCACTTTGCTATAAACACCTTTTTTGCATATATATAAGAGCAAACTTTGCATATTTTGTGTAATTGTTGGAATCATGCTTTTTAACCTTTCAAATATATTATTTTCATTAAAAATCTAAAAAATTATGTATTTTTATTAAACCAGTTTATTAAGTTTGAACCGGTCCGGTTCCGAGTATGGCTCCAATTTTTAAAACATTGATTTATACACATACAGGTTTTACCCTAGCTTTTTAATGTACGGAAAAGCTTCAAGTGTTGCCCATTGAAAGGCAACAACAATTCAATTCCATCCTGATGTGCAAGAATGAAGCTATATGTCCCGGCAATCCTCTTGATCACAAAAGGCCCTTTCCAAAGAGAATCAAATTTCCCGTGCATGTCTTTTGTTTCTCGTCTTTTGTCCCATAAAAGGACCCAGTTGTCGATCTCAAACTTTCTTTCTCTGGCTTTTTTGTCAAAGATCACCTTCACCTTCCTCTGATGTTCTGACAATATGTCGGCTACTTGAACCTGCACTTCTCATAATTCCATTAGATACATTATTCTTTTGTCAATGGCATCAGTGAATGTGACATCCTCCAGAGCTTTAGAAAGTTGTAAAGCAGACAATTCCAAGGTAAGAGGCAACTCTGCGTCTCTCCCATATAACATTTAGAAAGGGGACATACCTATAGCTTTCTTTGGTGTGATCCTATCTGCCCACAGTGCATCAAACAACTTTTGTGTCAAGTCCTTTGATTTGTAGTTACAAAGTTCCGCATGATAGTCACCAGGTTCTTATTGTTTGATTCAGCTTGACCATTCCCTTGTGGGTAATAATTGGAGTGCACCAGCTGGATTCCATGCATGTAGCAAAACTCGACCAGCTCCTCAAAAGACAAATTAGGAGCGTTTCTGCTACTATTTTACTGGCCTCGCCAAAACTAATGACAATATTTTCCTTTATATAACTACACACTTCCGCGGAAGTGGCATTCTTAACAGGAATGGCTTCTACCCACTTACTGAAATAATGAGCAGCTATCAGGATGTAATGATGACCGGCACTAGAAGTCAGGTTGAGCATTCCAATAAAATCCATGCCCCACTGTTTGATGGGCTCCTCAATTACAACTAGTTTTAATGGTTATGCAGGCAATTTTATGAGTCCAACAAAGTGTTAACGCGCTTGACATCTAGATACCCACTCTGCAGTATTCTGAAAAAGTGTGGGTCAGTAATACCTTGCTCGAAGGATCTTGTGAGCAGTGACTCGGGCTGAGAAATGACCACCACAAGCCAAATTATGAAATTGTTTTAAAAGTTGATCCTGTTGAGCTTTATCCACACACCTGAGAAAAACCCCGTCCATTCCTCTTTTGTATAAACCATTATCCTAAAGAACAAAGTCCTTGAACTTCAGTTTAATAGTATGTTTCTCCTTGCAAGAAAGGTGATCTAGGCATTCCCCATAAGTTAAGAAAAAGGCAATGTTATTGTACCATGCATTTACCAGATCTATAAAAAGAACCATAGGCAAACTTTCAGATGCTTCTTTTGAATATTTCTTCATCTCAGTCATTAATTCACACAAAGCCCTACCCTCGAACTCGTTTTGTGGGTTTATATCCTCATATTCTTTACCTTCAGGACCCACGTGCCTCTTAATAGCCCTAGCTCTTGTTGGATGACTGATCAGATTTTACTGCAGTATCTGGAACCAGGACCAAAGGAAGACAAATGCTCTGGATTTATTGGTAGTGAAAAGATTGAATCTGAGAACTGTCCAATATCTATAAAAATGGGAAAACTTATCGAGTTCAATCGAAGCAACATTTATCCTTTAGAAAGAGGCCAACTTTATTTCATTTCAATTCCTAAATAAGCCCGAAAGACAAAACTTGGTGAAGGGATCAAATATGTTTCCAAGCATCTGGATAAGTTGAGGAACTGACTCATATGTGATTCACTGGGAACTTATGCCTAACGTTTTAATTGATTTCATCTTCTGGCAATAAAAAATGAAAAGACCCGTTATTTTAAAAAGAACAAAAAAATTTCAAATGGGCGGTCCCAAATTTCAGGGTGAAATTTGGGGACACCACTATCGCACAGTTGTTGATAGTAAGGAAATAAAAAAATTATGGATAAAAGGAAACTAAGTCCTAATAAATTAATTTTAAAGTGCATAATGGAACTTTATTATAAGAACTTAAATTAATTATTAGTGATAAAATAAAAAAAGAAAAGAAAAACACTTTATGTTTTATTTTCCCCTCGAGGAAAAATGTGACCCATGTGGGTATGAAATAAAGTAAGGGGAAAATATTAAATGAGGTAAAGTGATTTGATGGGCGATTTTGGGTGGCTAATATGCCAAGGCAATTTATAAAAGTAAGACGCCATGCATGGAGAGGGCATCTTTTTCCATATCATAATTTCTTAATATTAGTATAAGCTTGCGTGCTTTCCATTTCTACTTCAAACGACAAAAACCCTTTGTAGTTTTGCTTTAGAGGACGAAAACCCTCTTTAGCCTTGGAAGAAGAACGATAACTCTTCTTCCCTTGTGTTTTCCATTGAATTCCAATAGTGTTGAAGGGCAGAGTTGCAGATTTTTATTTGTCCCAGCTAGGGTTTGAAGGTGGAAGCTTGTTATTGATTTCTACCCTTCATTTCCAACTCTTCTATAGTGGAGACACCTACCTTGTAGATATTTCTAGGTGATCTAGGGCACATTTGGACCAGATCTGATTTTTAATTCCATAATCAGATTTTTAGAAGCCTAGATCAGCTTGTTTGCATATTTTTTGGGCTAGGGAAACTCCATTTTCAGTCATGTCTGAGAGTTGTTCATTTGCAGATTTATAAAAAAAATCAGCCCCTCTCATTAATTAAAATCTAGTATTTTACTGTTGTTCTTGCACAAATAAAAAATTGTTGATCTGTTTTGGTAAAGAATTGGGTGATTTTACTTCAGTTTTGTGGATTTAACATTCCTAGAGCAAGTCGCATTTTCCTCATAAAATTCAGATCTGCAGTATTTTGTCAAATATATGTTCTATAACTTGCTATTTTATATAAGATTTGTGTTTATTTATTTGGGCTTAAATTGTCCATTTGAACTTGGACATTACAGTGGTATCAAATTTGGTAATTCTCCCAACCTTGAAGGAGAAAATCATATCTGAATTTCTGCAAATAGGAATATTAACCTTAAAGTTTATCAAAGAAGGAATCCAAGTCCAAAGAAAGGGACAATGGACTGTTTCATGATCAGGAAATGCTCCTACATATGAGGCTGTACATGTCCCTGGGTACAGCCAGTGTACGTCTGAAGACAATTGGAATTTCCTAAGCAGACCTTCTCATGCTGTTAAACATCAAGATGTTAACCAGAAAGAAAATATAAAATAAGGCTGTGACTTAGCAATCATATTTTAATAATTGGCTTAAACAATGTACGTTATCTACCAACCAAACGACAAACAAGCAATTAATGTAAATTAAATCATCCCAAGGGGGTTGATTCACGAAGAGTCTGTCTTTTCACCTCTGGCAGTAAACATAGATATTAACAATAAGATGTTGCCTAGACATTCATTGTACAAACCGCATGAATTGGCAAACAAAACTGTGACCTCTTGTTTCTCATCAATTCTCAATCTGAGACACAACTCCATCACTTGCCATCATGTACCTGCAAGCAACAAGAGACTCCATTGATCTAACTTCAAAATTAAGAAGCTCAGTTTCCTTAAAATGCTCAATAACCATAAATGTAATAGCTTGTGAGCAAAATTATGCAGAGGGTTTGACTCGTGAGGAAGAAATTCACAAAATACCAAGTTTAAATGTATACGCTACTAATAGACTAATATAAAGAAGTCAAAAAAGTATCAAAGCACTTAATGACATTAGAAGGCAAGAATTTTACAGTTTGCACGCAACATTCGGAGACATTCTTCATACAAATCAAACCCATTATCATCAAAACAGTGTTTTCCATTACAAATTCAAATTAGAATAATACAACTAAAAGGCAAAAGTTTACCAACAAGCACTTCGAGATGGAATAGAAATCACTTAGCAAAGTATTTGGCATTTATTAATAATGAGTTTAACGGAATTCTTGCTAATGCAAGAAATTAGAAACATCTCTTCTCATGAATCATATAGTCTGCTGAAATTTTATACCAGAACTCTGATTTTTTGTCAAAGTCCCAAAAGGGATATTTCATGAGCTAAGCTACATGCATGAGGTGATTACAAGGAGTCAAAGAGAGTTCTTTAGCAGGCTATGACAGTCCTCCATTCTCAATGTGGAACCGTCCTAAAAGAAATGCAACAAATGTGTTTAGGGAATCGTAAAAGGGAAATTCAAGATCTGCAATTTGACAGTCAATCCTTCATGGACTTGGCAAAGGCTCTACATGCATTCTGTATGGTTCTGCCAACCAACTTTGCATGCACCGTGGAGATGGTGAAGGAAGCTCTTCTGATTGACAAAGTGGAAACATCCTCAAGCCTGGGTGACATTAGTTATTGGGAGCCAAGTTTCTCCAAGAAGAGGAACAACCAATTAAGCTAGATCCTCAAAGTGATGTTGATGACATAGAGGCAAGGCACAATGAGAGAGATGTTATCATTCAAGGATTATTGTCAGATGAAGAATAACAAGGGCACAGGAAAAAATACAAGACCAACCAAGAAGAGACATACAACAAAGGTTGGGTAAGGTAACTCTTCCTTAATTATGACACAGATCAATGTTTAGCTAGATAAGATAAGAGAAGATAATAATACTAATGTCCAACACATAACCACAAAAGTAGGTCAATGGGACTGCAGAGTACAAAGCAAACAAACCCAGCAAGAGGACCCAAACGGGTCACCCGAAATGCAATGAGAGAAGAAGAGAAAGAGAAGGAAGTAGCAGAGGCCAGGAAACTAGAAAAGAAGAAGAATAGGATGATGGTGTGGGGCAAGGGGGTAAAAGAAGAAGCAACACCCCCAACAGCATCACCTAACACTCGAGGTCGGATGGGAGTAACTAGCAATGCGCCGATGACCAATAGCTGAGACTATAGCATGCCTAGAAAACTGGTGTCCGGGAGGAAGGAGGTGCCTCTCTGTAAGCTTGGTGGGTCGTTGTGTATGTGGAGGGAGCCCGAGACGTGCCTGAGCTAGGGAGCCTCGGGTGGGAGAAATGGAGTCCTGAGACCTGACAGATCTGAGCTAGGGGTCCAAACTCGTGTCCAAGTGCCGCTTGGTACCCCTCGCCGAGGAGAGCACCGAGAAGAAAGAAGTAATCGATCTAGTATTCATCCGTCTGGGAGGAGGGAGGAGGAGCCTATCTCGAAGCCTAAGGGCCTCCTGAAGGTAGAGAGCAAGACATCTCTGATCATAGTATCTGAAGAAAGTTGTGAAGGAAGCTCACAGAACAAGCAATGGAATCTCCCACGAATCTCATAGTAAACAAGACACCAGAAAATGAAGTGTTCTTCGGTTTCAAACTCTTGGAGAGAGCAACACAGGTGAGTCCACGCCAAGCGGTCTAAGTAATGATTGGTCTCCACACAAAGTCGATGTGAGCCCACTCTAAACTGACCCAGAGAGATACGAAGGACCTGTAACCAATGCCTGGAGATGTACATGGGTCTGATAATGACCCCATCACGGATCTCAAGAAAGTGTGCTGCATAGAAAGACATCTTCGGACGTAATCCCCCCGGGGGGTTGGTCCAAGTCTGTTGAATGAACTGTCTATAGATATCATCTCTGATTATTCTATGAAGGTCTTGTTGGTTCTGTAGGAGATGGGCAAGGGCATCCAGAGAATAGTTTAAGGGTGGGAGACGGTCCATTTGGATGTCAATGGGCTCAAAATGGCGTGAAACGCAGGCATATCGGCAGCGAGATCAACCACTATGATCAGAGGATGCAATAGCTTCAAAGGAGCAATAGGCAAGGTAAATGTACCTGTCCCTGTCAACAGAAGAGCCAGAAAACCCTCGGATACGGTGCAATAACAACACAAGGATGAAGATGGTCTCCAATCGAAAAGGGCGAGCTCCAAACTCAGCAATAATAATGTTGTGAGGAACAGATTCTTTGAACCTGATAATACGTCTAAGCATGAGGATCTAAACACGCTCAATGGTAGCCCAATCTGAGTCCAAAAGAGAGGGACCCCAGATTTCCGAACCATACAGAACCGTGGGCCTAACCAGTGAATCAAAGAGGGACATCTTGGAAAGAATGTCCTGAAAGTGGTGGCGGAAGCACTGTCTCTCAAGAATTGCCAAAGAACCATACCCCTTATTAACACGGGTTAGAGAGCAGGACAGAAGCTAAAACGAGGTCCAAAGAAAAGGATCCTAGGTATGTATAAGAGCAAGTGATCTCAATCTCCACACCCCTAAAGAAGAATTTGGAGGTCCAAAGTCTTCAGACATATTGAAAACCATAACTTTGGTTTTTCCAAGGTTCACTGTCAGCTACCTGTGATCACAAAATAGGGCTAAGGCATCAAGCTGCCTCTACAGACCCTCTGCAAAAGAAGTAAGGAGAACAACGTCATCTGCAAAGAGGAGGATGTAGATCAAAACATGGTGCAAAAGACACCCATCACCTTCTTGGATGTGATCTCTGAATTACAAAAATTAGATACATATTTATCATTGAATCCAATGTAGGAGGAAAAAGCCCTAAAATTTGCAATATTGCATTTGGAGAGAGTTGCACATGAATGGTGGTACCATGGATTGATCACACAAGCGCATGGTTCCATAACCACCATTGAAGAATTAAGTCAATGTTTGACTAAGCAATTTGATAGAATAAATCCAGATATTCATTTCAGAGAGTTAGCTCAGCTCAAGTAAGAGGGATCTTTGGACAAGTATATTTTAGATTTTCAGAGACTTGCAGTGATGGTATCATATATCAATGAGAGAAGACTTGTGTTGATTATTGAAGGTCTAGCGAAACCACGTAGAGGCCTAGTCAAAGCCTTCAGCCTTCCATCTCTACAAGGAGCTATTAAGAAGTCCTTGGACTTGGAAAGTTCAGTCCCTAAAAGCAAAAATCTGCAGTTTGGAGAGCAGAAAACTGTACCTTATGGACAACAAGGGACCAGCAGCACCTTTGGGGCCGCCAAACGGGTCTTTTGGACAGCCAAGATCTACTTCATGTGGTGAACAAAAAGCACCAAATTTTAGACAACAAGGTAAGTCTTTCCAAGGAAAATCTGATGCAAAAAAATGGAGGAAAAACATTAAGGAAATAGAGCCAAGGAATGAGCTAAGAAGGAAAAAATTATGTTTAACATGCAAGGATCCATGGACACCTGACCACCGTTGCCGTGGATAAGGGGGCAACCCACTATATTGAAGTAATTTCTGATGATGAAGAAGAAGAAGAAAGTGTTGATCCGGAAGAGGATGAAGATCAAGAAAAGAATGAGGAAGTGTTTCCCACGGATGGAACACTAGCTACTTTATCTGGAGCACCTAAATACCATGTTTTTTCATGTGAGAGGTGTTCTTGCATGGACAAAGGATCACCGTATTGATAGATAGTGGAGTTGCTTATACCTTCATTGATAAGAGCTTGGTGACAAGAATCGGATTGAAGATGGGAGATTTCCAAGGCTTCAATGTGACAGCAACGGATTAATATTCTCTTTCATGTACAAAGAACATCCCACATCTCAAGCTCACTCTAGGAAGGCATAAGGTATGTGATGATTTTTATGTCATTGGTATTGGTGAAACTGATGTAGTCCTTGGTGTACAATGGCTACAATCTTTGGGTGAATTCATCCCAAATTATCATACCATGGAGTAGATATTTAAAGTACAAGACAAAGAAGTGATTCTACAAGGTATGAAGAATGGTGCTCCCCAAGTTGTAACCACCAAAAGTATGTAAAGATCCTTCAAAAGAGGGCAGATTGCATGGGCTACACATTGTCTAGTAAGAAATACATCCTCTTTTTCATCACAAGCAGTCCTATCATATTGATATTCAGCCTATTCTAGATAAGCATGCTAAGGTATTCAGTGATTTACCTCATGGATTGCCTCCAAATAGAGGATTTCAGCATATCATTGAGTTAAAACCAGATTCTACTCCGGTAATATTTTGCCCTTATCGCCATCCAAGGGCCTTCAAGAAAGAGATCGAGAAAGTAATAAAGAAGCTGTTTGATATGGGTCTCATAAGACCAAGTTTCAGTCCTTTCACTTCTTCAGTTGTACTTGTGAAGAAGAAGAATGGAACTTTGAGGATATGTGTTGATTACCACTTGTTGAACAAGAAGACAATCAAAAATAGGTACCCCATACCACAATGGATTGATGAGTTGCATGGAGCAGTGTTCTTTTCAAAATTGATCTAAGGTTCATAGATCATCAAATTAAGGTAAGGGATGAAGATGTCCACAAAACAAATTTTAGATGTCATTATGGTCATTTTGAATTCCTAGTAATGCCTTTTGGGTTAACCAATGCCCCCGCTACATTTCAATCATGTATGAATCATGTTTTTAGGGAGCATTTGAGGAAAATTTGTATTGGTATTCTTTGATGACATTCTGGTTTATAGTAAGTCATGGGAAGAGCATTTGAAGCATTTGGACATGGTATTAAGCATATTGGAACAACAATCTCTCTTTGCCAAATTATCAAAATGTGAATTTGGAATGGAGGAAATTTTATATTTGGGGCATGTCATCAATGCTAAAGGAGTACAAGTGGATCAACAAAAGATCCAAGCTATTATGGATTGGCCTCCTCCCACCACATTGACTCAACTAAGGGGATTCTTGGGTCTTTGTAGCTACTACAGGAGATTTGTGAAAGGATTTTCACAACTTTCAGCCCCCTTGACAAATTTGACAAAGCATGGAGCTTTCAGCAGGTCATCTTCAACCCAACAAGCATTTGATAAGCTCAAAAAGGTAATGAGTTCATGCCCGGTACTTGCTGTCCCAAATTTTTCAATTGCTTTTGTTGTTGAGTGTGATGCATCCAAAGATGGTATTGGGGCTGTTTTGATGCAAAATAAGCATCCAATTGCATTTGAGAGTAGAAAACTCAACAATATTGAGAAAAATACTATATTTATGATAAGGAAATGTTGGCAATCATGCATGCCTTGGTGAAATTCCGGCAATATTTAGTTTGTAGCAGATTTGTAGTGAAGAGGTATCACAATAGCTTCAGGGATTTTCTCAACCAAACTTATTTGAATGAAAAACAACATAAATACGTGAATAATCCAGTCTCTTGATTTTGATATTGAATTAATGAAAGGCAAAAATAACAATAGTGGTTGATGCATTGTCAAGGAAGCCATATTGTTGTTCTATGACAGAAATTGCAGCGGAATGGAGGGCTGTTATAACAGCGGAATATGCAAAAAATCAGTTTGCTAGTGCTGTCCTAGAAGGAGAAATTGAAGATCAAAGATACAAGGTGGTTGATGGCATTACACTCTACAAAAATAGAGTCTATTTGACTCTGAAATACAAGGTAAAACATAAGATTTTAGAGGCTATGCAAGACTCTCTCTTGGCTGGTCATTCGGGGTACTTTAAAACATACAAACAAATTAGGGAGAAATTTGTTTGGAAAGGACTCAAGGGAGAAGTTCTTCAACACATAAGGGAATGCCTCACATGCCAACAAAGTAAAGCAGAACATGAATTTCCAGCAGGTCTTTTGCAGCCTCTACCAATTCCAAATCAAAAATGAGAGAGTATTTCTATGGATTTCATCACCACTCTTCCCACAGTTCAAGGTAAGAGTGTTATTTATGGTGTGGTGGATAGACTTACTAAATGTGTACATTTTTTTCCTCTTCACACTAAGTTTGATGGACCACTAGTGGCTAGGATCATTTTAAAGAAGTTTTCAGACTTCATGGGCTGCCAAAGAACATTGTGAGTGACAGGGACAACAGGTTTATGAGTTCTTTTTGGCAAGAACTCTTTCATCTTTCAGGTACAAAATTGACTCCTAGTACAAGCTACCATCCCCAAATGGATGGCAAACAAAAATTATCAACAAATGGATAGAAGGGTACTTAAGGAGTTTTGTTATAGGTCAACAATCAACTTGGATCAAGTGGTTGTATTTGGGGGAGTTTCGCTACAATACTTCCTATCACATGTCTATTGGTATGTCACCCTTCAAAGCTTTGTATGGTAAGAATGCTTTTTTATTTTGTGGATGTTCTCATTCCAAATAGTAGAGTTCCAGAGGCTAGAGATTTGGTACAGCAAAGTCAAGACATCATGAAAGCACTCAAAGACAATCTTCTACATGCCCAAAATCAGCAAAAGTTGTATGCAGATCAACGAAGAGTTGAGTGGTACCATTTGAGTTAGGAGATATGTGTTTTTTTATAGGTTGCAAACCAACTAGATACATCACCCAACCCACTTATTAATGTGGTTGTTTGGGAGTGAAACCATGTAAAAATTATGGCCCCTAGCAGGTCATAAGCTTTTATTAACTTGCAACAACTTTAATTATTGCTACAAAGTCAATGTTTGTCTATCATTGGTTACAATACTCCTACCCATGGATTAAATCATTAGTTTATGGTTTGCCTTACAACTTAAGCATCTCATGGTTATAATGTTTTATAAAATGTAATGAACATCCACAAATATATATATTTATATGCCATAGACAATTTACACAAACAATTAGCATTCTTCAGAGATTATTTTACATTATCTACTAAAGGCCAATCGAGACCAACTTGAATAATCATTGAATACTATACACTTTTGCTTGTTATACATTAAGTAGATCAAAGATAGGGCAAGACAAGGCGTTAAATGCCACTAAATTCCTTATAACCTGCAAGGGATTTATGTATGTCAAATAGGTCTTAAAAGTCTTTTCCTCCTCATATGTTTAGGGCAATACGTACAAGAAGCACTATCGGCCAAATAACCCCATCCCGTTACTGCTAAGTCATTAAGCATGTACCTAGAACAATATTAACGAGCCCCAGTTTAATCAAGGCATACACCTGGGTGACTATCAAATAGTAATAAAAAAAATAACGGGTACTCAGTTCGTAATATTACCACACAACCCAATGTAGAAATTTAATTGACGATTATTATATCAATTACACCCTATATGCAGTCAATGCTTAGTTCGTTATCACAGAGATAAGGCATAAATCAACAACCCAGATAGGCGATATAAGGCTTGTCGTGATTTGCACTCTATTTTCCATGAAATCACACACTCCATTCATTATCCTATCTCTAGCTCGAATACCCAACCACATAAGTATTTATACAGAACAGTATTCAATACTCACACGAAGGCATCATAGGGTCCATGATGCCCGACCCATATTCCATAATGCCAATAAAACTATTCGATTAGATTTCTTAACAAAACTAGTATAGTTTAAGGATTAACCCTTGATAGCTCAAAATAGTAAGTTGAACTATTTCAACTTATATTCACAAGATCTCAATCGTGCAAAACGATTCAACAATTGGGAAAATATTTATACAATATTATTTTTCAAGGATAAGTTCAAAACAAACCACACAGAGCCCAAGCACAGATGCCAACAGTCATAATAAATCAATTATTTAAACAACATTGTCATTCCATGCACGCAATAAAAACAGATAACAGAAGGAAGATACAAATGATGCATGCCTATGGGTTTTATCGCTACAAGAATTCTCTCCACCCTCCTCCCATGAAACTGCTTCATCTTTCTTCCAGGCATTCCGTCAAATGGTTGCACGCACCCACCATTCCACCATTGCTTTTTATTCCAAAGATTAAACCCAAGGCGTATCAAGAAGCCTTTTTGGAAGCAGTTTCCCATCACCATCTCATACTTCTATTTGAGCTTTGAAAAATCACACGTGTTGACAGCCATTTTGTGCCTTCTAATCCCCAACTTCTTCTTCTTCTTCTTTTGTATACAACGAACAAAGAAATGAAGGAAGTTGTTCTGTTTTCTCTCAGAGACAATTGAATCCGCTTCAGACACAAATACAGGTCCATATCAATTAATTTGTATAAAGAAAAAAAATGAGGAGACATTCAAGTTATAGATTTATCTCCATGCCTGGTCCCAAGCTCCCATCCGGTATACACAGGGACAATTTTGGTAGGGTAAACTGATCATGTTGGACACCGGTTGGTTTGGTTTGGTGAAGCGAGTGGCAAAACTTTATGAGAACCCCCATGCCCTCTCTAAAACCCATATTATGGCACGATTGGGATGTTGCATGGGAAGAGAAAATGTTGGAAAACAGAGTGAAGTTTGGTTTTTCCCCTTCCAATTTGCCTTACATGGAATCCTGTAACACTTTTTTTTTAACCACTACATTTGTGCATGCCTGCAATCCATGCATTCCATGAATCACATTTCTTTGAGGCACTCTAAAAAACATTTCACATGCCATGAATATGCTCCCACCTTTTGCATCCATGTTAACCAAGGCACCTACAAATACTACATCAGACAAAAAAATTGCTTTTATTATGCTTTGATGGATATCAATACCCTGCTCTTAAGATCCCATTTCAGTACACATGGGAGGATGCTGGAAAAGGGTGATGGAATCCGGCTTTACACTTGACAACTGCATTTTCTTAAAACTTCAACATTTTCAACAAACCCATTATGCGCATATCCTGCAATCAAAGCATTCCCATTACTCACGTCTTTCTCTAAGACATTATGTCAAATGGTTCATTCAAGTCTATGCTTCCACATTATTCATATACGTCTATCAGAGCATTTGCGGCTACAACATCTGACAAAACCCCTCTATCTTTTATGCTTTGTTGGATGTCCATTCCTTATTCTAGCGCTCCTATTTTCACACATACTGAGAAAACGTTGGCAAAGGCGAACTGATTGGGGTGGCTACCATCTCTTTGCATTTGCTTGAAAGTTTCTACACATTTTTAACAAACCCATTTTGGGTATTTTCTGCAACCGTGGTATACCATGAATTTTTGCTTTACAACCAAACATACCAGCGCACAAGCAACTCCTTTATATGTGCCAATGTTTTGGCAAGATGTCCACGCAAGTTCCAAAGCTCGTGTTTGACACAAGTTGGGAGTACGCTGGTAAATGTGAACTGATCCATTTGGAGACTTGTTTGCAGCAATGGTGAAACTGTGTGGCTGTCGTGTGAGGAAACCCAAGCCTTTTGTGCGTTGCAAATATCCCAATACTACTAAAATTTACAAAGTTATTATGGGTTTAGACATGGGTAAAGTCTTCGGATCTCAAATAAATTGAAATGCATTATTATGCAGGGAAGAAGATAGGTCAAAAAGTTGTTTCAGAAGCCCATGTGTTGTCCCCTTCCTACCACACGCCACCCAAAATCCATGCCAATTCCCATTACTTTTAAAACCAAACGCATTTATTAGCTTATTTTTCTATAATGATTTTTACTACAGATGATTAGAGGACAGGCGAGGCACTAGAAAGATCAACGGATGGACTATGTTGTAATGTCCCCTTTTTCACGCTAGTCACTATGAAGGCTCTCTGGGCCCATTCCACCTTACAAACAATGACTCTTACAATGGGGAAAGCAAAGGAGGTGAACATTGTCATAATTGTAAGTGATTGTATTTCCTTATTTATTTGAAACTCTACTACACTCTCATGGCTTGGAGTGATTCCTGATTAGGTGATAGGTGAACTGATAAAGCAAAAAAGAACTATCTTCTCCTACATTAAGGTCAATCTTCTTGAGCGCTACAATGGAGATTATTAAGACATACTACTTTCCCTAATTATTAAAGGTGAGGTCGAAAAAGTAACGTAATCTTGAAGTAGAAGATTAAAAGTGCACTTCCCCCTTCATCCCAGATGGAACGCCCCACTTGAAAGATTGATCTTCTAATTCATCCTTGGCGCCATAAGAAGGCGTACTTAAGAGAGGTTGGAATAGAGGAGGAGGGGGATCATTTATCTAATTTCACTTTGGAGATTTGAAAGCATTTACTTGGACTTTGGAGCCGTAGTGTACGGAAACTTCTCCTTGGTATGCCATTGAAGGATGGAATCCCTTCAATTGAATTTACCTATTGAGGACGAAAACCTTCAACATCTATTGGGTGACTTCAATTGGAGGTCACATTTGTGTGCAAAGATCAGATTTTCTGAGCTAGGGCACATTTTCCAGGCACGTTTTCTAAATTTTCCGCTTCAGATCTGCATTTCAAGCAAAGAAATTCAACCAGTGGGGAGACATCTGCAAAGACTTCAAGCAAAGACAGCTAGGGCAAGATTTGCAGCCATATCTAGGGCTATATACACCCTTATGGGTGGAGTTGGGTGCATTGTAGGCCACGGCTGTTCCGGATCTCATCACCATTTGCTTTGTCATAATTTTGGAGGCCATATTCAGCTTTGTTTCGTAGAATTTGGGCTTGGGATCACTTCTTTCCGGCCATTTTTGTAAGTTGTATTTCTGGAGACCTTAAATAAATTTCCAGCTCTTATTTCGGCTACCTAAAATTCAGTATTTTGGTATTTTTGCATTCATAATTTATTATTAATATTTTGGCATAAAATTTGGACATTTTGAGATCAGATTCAAGGTATTTTGTGGCTCGTTTTCTCCATAGCAGTTCACCATACCCAGGGTTTGTTTCAGATTTCTATTTTTTTGTGAAAAAAAGAACATTGTTTTCCAAATATCTGTATTTTCAGCATGCTGCAATAAATCAGAATTCTCTGGTGTTCCCTTTAGGTTAAAAAAATCTTCCATTTGACAACTAAACAATTACGCACTAAACACTTACAAATCTTCTCTAACACCTCTTGGGTGTATCAATCCTACACTTTCATCAAGGAACCTGTCCCTCAACCAAACTTCTGCAGCCTTTCATGTGGCGAGCAACCCACTTTTCAGCAGCCTTCAACAATAGCCAAAAACGGCTTCTTATAGACACAATTGAGATTCAAAAAAGTGGACTCCCATCAAACAACCTACAAAACTCATGAATGAATTTTTCCTCATTAAGGTAAAATTGGTGGGACAATTTTATATCCTCGAGAGATCTTTGTGGCCTCACAACCCAAATTGAATGCAAATTTTGTTGAGATGCCCATATGCGATTTTGTTGATCTTGATAATGTTCCCCACAGGATTTTCCCTCATTCCAAGCAATTACTCTTCAAGCCACCAGCGATGTTCTCTATGAGAGCCTTTTCTCCATTAATTTTACACCAAACTTTGGCATAGAGACAACATAGTTGTCTTCGTGGTTCTTTTTTGTCAATTTCCTCTGTTGTGGCCTCTTGTGACTTTTTTCCGTGTGTCATCTATGTTTCTCGATCCTTCTCATACTTCCCCTATTAATTTCCCACTATTAAATTGCTTCTAAAATGTGCTCTCAATTTGGGACATGTGGCATCGTTACGGCAGCTTAGGGTCTGGGACTTTCTTCACTTTCCCCTCTCTTCTTTGAGATCTCCATGACCTCCATGAACGACTCTCCAAAATCATGATGCATCATGATTGTAGTGCTTCTCACAACACACCTCCATTGACCTTTGATTTGGAGGATTTCCGAGGTGTCGCTAAGTGGCATCAATCTGGTCTTTTTTCCCCCGTCATCATTTTCCTTAGCTTTCCAAACTCCCCAGGGCCTTTGTTGGGAGATTTATCAAAATGCTTCCAAGTGACACCATCTCGGCATTTCGGTTCTTGGATCTTTACAAAATCTCCACACGCCGTCTATTTGACACCATTTTCACCATGTTGGTGTCTCCTCAATCCTATAAACGACTTCTTCTGATTCCCTCCATCTTAAAAAATCTCCATGGCCCTAGCCCAAGCTTCTCATACTTGCCTCAAGGGGTTTTTGAATGTTGACAAACCATTTTGAGATATGTGTTTCACGATTCCCAGAATTGGAGATTACTATGAGATTTCAAATATCTCTTGTGGATCTAAACACCCCTACATCACCTCACTAGCATCATCATCTCATTAAGAGAGCCAAATACATGATCCTAATGAGTCCAGCTCTCCCTTTCTAGTTGTCAAGGACGACGACTCTCTTTAAGGAGGAAAGATGTAGGCTTTAGTATTGTACGTGGTATTTGATAAGAAAGGAATAAAAGCAGCTTAAAGTTGTTTGTTTTGTTATGTATTGATGCAAAGCAACATGTTTATGTTATGCCTTGTATTAACTAGGAGGGATTGCTTTTATTGTTTTGTGTATGGGTGAATCCAACAATCGCATCCATACTCATTCCACTCCTCGGCTAACTATATATTGAGTGTTGCTCCTAGCTATACATCATATGTTATCGTCAAATCATCAGGATCGTACCTACGTGAAATTTTTGTACTCGAAGTTATATAAACTTGATAATTTTTGCAGCATATGTGTCGCGTGTGATATTTCCTTGTTCTATCTGATGTGATGTGTTATGCTACAATGTCTTCAATGTGTGTTCTTATGTGGATGGAAAAAAAATTGCATAGTAAATTTTCCTCTAAAGCAAGAGTAGTGCAATTGCCTAATGATCTCTCTGGTTGGATCCATTGAGTCTCAAAATGAATAAATGTTACTTGAGCTAGATCAAGCACATTAAAGCTCGATTAGGTGAAATTCGACAGGGAAATCTAATGAGGGACTCAAAGTTGATCAAAACAATTTTGTCAAAAATCAGAGCCTTTGTATGATGTGTTTAATTTTCGCTTTCTTAACTCAAACTAAAGGAGCTCTAGTTCAATTATTTTTGTACCATTCTCATCAATGAGCAAATAAAACTTATTCAAAATGAGCATATTTGGGTCAAATGAGCAGACACACTTCACCATTGGAAAAGACAAAAAAGGAATTTGAAAGGTAAAGAAGTTATGGGGCAAGAAAGCGAATTTGAAAGAAACTATGACAAGAAAGGTTCTTATTGTAAAAAACCACATCACACAAGCAAAAGATGCTACAAAAGGATGGATGATGTGGAAGAGGGTCTGGAGAAGCTATAATGAACATCAAGAAGCATGTCTCTCCCCATAAATGAGGCCTAGCATACTCACTCTACCACATATGAACACATAATGAACTCGTGATGTTCTCATCACATGGCTAGGGATAAAACAATGTTTTATTCTCTCAACAAAGCAATGGATGGATGCTGTGGAAGAGAGTTTGGAGAAGCTATAATAACCCTTGAGAGGCATGTCTCTCTCCAAAAATAAGGTTGCGTATACCCATTCCACCACATATGAATAGATATTGAACTCGTGATGCTCTCATCACATGGCCAAGGATAGAACAATGTTTTATCCTCTTAACAAAGCAAAGGATGGTAGAAATCTATGTGGCAAACAATAGTTTACCTATTCTTGAATTTGACGAGGTTAAAGTGACAAATGGGGTAATCAGTGATGTCTAGGTTAAGAATAAATTCTCTCTCTATTTATTACATCACCAAATTGGCAAGAAAGTAGATTGTTTTCCTAACAATCAAAACAACTTCAAGGATATTGCATCAAGATCACTTAATGCAAATGAGAAACTCTACAATTTTACAAACTTCCATTATTTATCACAAAAATCTTTCCACTACCCTGATGAATTCCAAATCTTATTCACTTGTAGGTGATTTGATATGTTAAGCATGTCTTTCTGAATTAACATTACGGAAGACCCTTGGCCTATTTTGTCTACCCGACGGCTAAGGAGGGAAACATAATGGTGACTTCAGTCATTTTTAAATTATTATAAAGTGCCATTAAAAGAGGAAAAATATATTAAGCACTTATAATAATTTTATGACTTAATAATATAACAAATCTAGGAAAGAAAAAGGTCCAATTATGTTTTGTATTCGTCCTAGGAGAAATTGCGACTTGCCTTAAGAAAAGGAAATGGGAACTTAGAAAAGATAAAAGAGCCATAATATTCTTGTATTCCCTCTAGGGAAAAATACAACTTGGTTTAGGAAGGGATATGAGTGAAAAATGCATTAAAATTTCCTTGTTTGATGATTGGTGGCTTAGGATGGTTATCTTTTGGGTCTCTTCTTTTCTTAAAGGGAGAAGTCAACTTGTTTAACCTTTATTCTATCATCTTCATACTTTCAAAATTTGGCTTGAGAGTTGAGCAATTACTTCTGTAATTTTCTAGGGACGAACACCCTCACAAAAAGCAAAAGGGATAACAAAAACTCTTCCTTGGATCCATCTTTTTGGTGTGTTGAAGAGACAATATTAAATCTCGATTATTGAATCATTATTTATTGTACCAACTACAGCGACCCAGTTTGGGATGTTCTTGCAGTGTTTAAGGAGATGGAAAATTCAGTTTTTACATCTGCTGTTGGGAGTTCATCTTCAGAGATTTATTCCAATATTTTCAAAGTATTTTTGGGGGTTCCAAGCCCTTTTTTCACTGCTGTAATCACAGGTCAGATCTGCAGCTTTCTATCAATAGAAAATCAGATTTTGAAGCCCAGTTATTGGTATCTTTTCTTTGCATTATTTGCTATAAGATTCAGTAGTTTCATAAAAATCAGAAAAGAGGATTGTTTAGCACTTCGTCTGGTGTTTCTCTTTCATAATACTAGTCTCATTTTCTAGCTGTATTTTCAGATCTGCAGTGTGTACTTTCAGTTTGGACTTCTATTTTTAGTTGGGTTAAAAATCAATTCCATTGTGCATTCAATTTGGTCCTTTTGGGGACATTACATAGTGGTATCAGAGCAAGTTTTCCTCCCATCCTATGGGGGAGGGATTCAGATTTTAAATTTCAGATTTCAGATTTGTATGGACAGGGGTGAAGACCATTTTAGACACCACTACCAAAGGAGAACCCTAATAAAAGGAAGGATGGATGATGAAAAAAGACCACCACCAAATGATGAGCTGAGCTACATGAATGAGATATTTACTCAAGGTAACAAAGAGCTGCAGAACCGTCTCATGGAGTCACACACGGATCTTAGTGACTCCTTTATAGGAGCCATTGCAGATTTGAGAAGATCACTACAAAGGACAAATATCAATAGGCAAAATGCTTAAGGAAATCATGGCAATCAAGGTGAGGGTAGCTCTTCTACTTTACATGTAGATGGGGACTTCAAACAAGAACTCTAAGTTCTTTCGTGCAAGTTTCCTTCGGAGAGAGGAAGCACATGAGGAGAGGGAACAATCTCCTACTCATGGATTTGTAGACGAAATCAACCTGTTTGGCGATGAGTATGCATCCTTGAACCCACTCACAAGGGAGTCTACTTTCATTTAGAGACTTTTGCCAGCTAAGAAGGAATGAAGGACCAAGGAAGAGAGTGAACCAACATTCAAAACCAAGGAAAGATATCCAACACCGATTGGGTAAAATCACTCTCCGATGAGCAGGACAGGTATCCATATCTCGCCTATTGTTCCTCTGTGAGTATTGCCCAGGCTGGGGGCCGTTGTTGGTTTGCTGAGACTTCTACCTTGTTGGACTTGGCTATCAAAAATTAGATCGTCTTCCCCTCTTCCAGTATTCTCTGAATGCTCCCCAGTCATGTCTTGCCCACCAAGCAAGTGTAAAACAGGTCCATCTGGGAAGATATCTGACAAGAGCTTCATTCAGACTACTTGGGTGAACCCCCCTGGGGGTTTGCGCCCTAAGATGTCTTTTATGCAGAGCACTTTCATGAAATCAGAGATGGGCTCATCATCCACTCTCAGTACACCTCTCGTCACTAGGTGCATGCCCTCCGTATACCTTTGGGTCAGTTTCGAGTCGGCTCCCACAAATTTCGGTGCAAGACTGATCACCACATTGATCGAGCGGATAGACTTTGTAGGCTCTGAAAGCCTTCGTGAGGTGGAGACTGAGACTCATTGGATCTTCCGCTGCCCCATTTACAAAGAGCTCAGCAGGACACTTTCATTGTCTCTTCAGAGGGATTCAGACTCTCCTGATCTTCTTCAGATATAGTCAACCAGCGGTTTCTTGCCCTCTACATCCGAAAGGCTTTGCGGTTATGCTACCTGATTCTTCATCCCCCTCCGCAAGTCGTCCCCACGAGACGAATTACAGCCTTCTTTCTGGTTCTACCCACTATTGAAGGAACTAAACGACAAAGCCTTTCTGGCCCAGATTCAGTTAAAAGATCAGTTCGTCCCCGATTGGACATTCACACCTCCCACGATCTTTGCCAGCAGCATTAGATGCACACACCTACGAGAGGGCAGTCCAGCTCCATACGTCCCCCTGGTCATCGCGTCAGTCTCAGATCTCAGCTGGGGAGAAGGTTTTCGCCCCCCTCTTCGGGTTGTCAATCGGCCTCTAATGTTAGGAGGGGTGTGGGTACCATTCCTAATTAGACCTTTGGTCCTCATTTGCCCCCCTTTCATTCTCTTCTTCACTTCCGTCGTTTTTCTCCCCCGCTTGCTCCTTTGCCCCGGGGAGTTGGGGCATTGGCTTCAAGGTTTCCTTTCTGTTGACTTTTCTCTTCAATTCTGTTTTTGGAAATCGTTTTGAGTTGTCCCCGCTCGCACTTTGTATATTGTTTGGGCTGCAATCTCATTGACCTACTTTTGTGGTCATTCGTTGGACATTAATATATTTATCTTATCTTATCTTATCTACCTACTTATGATGGGACAGATAAGTGTTCTGCAAGGGCTTGGCTACAAAACTTAGGCACTTATCTCTCATCAAATCCAATGTATGAAGAGGAAGCTCTCAAGTTTGTCACCCTTCACCTGGAAGGTATAGCTCATTGAATGGTGGTATCAAAGCCTTGTGACACAAGGACATGGCTCAATAACTACACTTGAAGAGTTCAGCTCATGCTTAATTGAAAGGTTTGATAGAACAGATCCGGATTTGCATTTCAAAGAGCTAGCACAACTCAAGCAAGAAGGATCTTTGGATAGGTATATTTCTAATTTTGAAAGGCTTGCGGTTATGGTACCTGATATTAGTAAAAGGAGTTTAGTATTGCTATTTATTGAAGGATTGGGTGAGCCATTAAAAGGCCTTGTCAAGGCATTCAACCCCACATCTTTGCAAGGTGCAATTAAGAAGGCATTAGACTTGGAAAGTTCAGTCCCAAAGGGGAAAAATCTGTAGTATGGGCAGCAGCAAAAATCAGCAGCGTTTGGGCAGCCAAAGGGAGTGTTTGGACAGCCAAAGGCCTCTTCATTAAGTGGGCCAAAAACACCAAATTATGGGCAGCAAGGTAAGCCATTTCAAAACAAATCAGAGGTAAAAGATTGGAGTAAAAACAGCAAGGAAATTGAGACTGGGAATGAGCTTAGAAGAAAAAAAGTATGTTTTACAATGTAGAGATCCTTGGACTCCTAATCACTGTTGTCTTCCAAAAGGGGCAGCACATTTTATTGAAGTTATTTCAGATGTAGAAGATGAGGAAGAGATAGTTGATCATGAGGAAGAAGAAGAGCAAGCAAAGGATGAAAATGAAGTTCCCGCAGATGGAATATTGGCCACTTTATCTGGAGCACCAAAGTACTATGCTTTTCGTGTCAAAGGTGTTCTTCATCGACAAAGAATCATACCCTTGATTGATAGTGGAGCTACTTACAATTTTATTGATGAGAGCCTAGTGACAAGGATGGGGTTGAAAGTAGTAGACTTTCAAGGATTTAATGTAACCGTGGCGGATGGATACACTCTTGCATGTACGAAGAAGATTCCCCAACTTGAGCTCACATTGAGGAAGACATAAGGTGTGTGATGATTTTTATGTCATTGGTATTCGTGAAATGGATATTGTCTTGGGTGTACAATGGTTGCAATTTTTAGGTGAATTCACTCAAAATTATCAAACCATGGAACTGAAATTTAAGTCCCAAGGCAAGGAAATCACTTTGCAAGGTTTGAGAAATGGAACTCCTCAAGTTGTGACTACCAAAAGCATGGAGAGATTTTTCAATAGAGGGCAGATTGCATGGGCTGCACATTGCTTGGTAAGTGATACTTCTTGTTTTTCATCTCAACCATCATATCATGTTCATATTCAGACTATTTTGGATAAGCATAGAAAAGTATTTTCATATTTATCTCACAGTTTTCCCCCGGATAGAGGATTTCAACATATTATTGAGTTAGAGCCCGAGTTCAACTCCGGTTGATGTCTTCTCCTTACCATCACCCAAGGGCTTTCAAGGAAGAAATTGAAAAGGTGATTAAGGAATTGTTGGATATGGGCCACATAAGGCCAAGTTCTAGTCCTTTTGCCTCTTCAGTTGTTTTGGTGAAGAAGAAAGATGGGACTATGAGGATGTGTGTGAATTACAGGTTATTGAATAAGAAAACAATCAAGAACAGGTACCCAATACCAAGGATTGATGAGTTGCATGGGGCTACTTTCTTTTCAAAAATTGATCTAAGATCAGGCTACCATCAAATTAAGGTAAGAGATGAAGATGTCCATAAGACAACTTTTAGGTGTCACTTTGGTCATTTTGAATTTTTAGTGATGCCATTTGGGTTAACCAATGCCCCTGTTACTTTTCAATCATGCATGAATCATATCTTTAGGGAGCATTTGAGAAAGTTTGTATTGGTATTTTTTATGACATTTTGGTGTATAGCAAATCATGGGAAGAACATTTGATACACTTAGATATGGTTTTGAGTATTTTGGAGCAGCAATCTCTTTTTGCAAAGTTGTCTAAATGTGAGTTTGGCATGGAAGAAATATTGTATATAGGACATGTCATCAATGCAAAAAGGGTGCACGTAGACCAACAAAATATTCAAGCCATCTTAGATTGGCCTACTCCCACCACATTGACTCAACTAAGGGGATTCTTGGGTCTTTGTAACTATTACCGCATATTTGTGAAAGGATTTTCACAACTTTCAGCCCTCTTAACAAATTTGACAAAGCAAGGAGCTTTCACGTGATCACCGTCAGCCCCAACAAGCATTTGATCACCTCAAAAAGGTAATGAGTTCATGCCCAGTACTCGCTGTCCCAAATTTCTTAGTGCCTTTTGTTGTTGAGTGTGATGCATCAGGGGATGGAATCGGGGCTGTTTTGATGCAAAATAAACACCCCATAGCATTTGAAAGTAGAAAGCTCAAGGATGCGGAGAAAGGATATTCCATTTACGATAAAGAAATGTTGGCAATCATGCATGCACTAGTGAAATTTAGACAATATCTTGTTTGTGGCAAGTTTGTTGTCAAAACAGATCATAATAGTTTGAGGTACTTTCTCAATCAAACTAATTTAAATGATAGGCAACAGAAATGGGTAAACAAAGTAGAATCTTTTGACTTTGAAATTGAGTTTTTGAAGGGAAAAAATAACATAGTCGCCGATGCTTTAACAAGGAAACCATATTGTTGCTCCATGAGTGAAATTGCAACAGATTGGAGGGCTGATATAACAACAGAATACGCCAAAAATCAGTTTGTTTGTGATGTCTTTGAAGGGAAAATTGATGATGATAAGTACCAAGTGGTTGATGGTATCATACTCTATAAAAATAGAGTCTTATTGATACCTGAATCTAAAGTAAAATGCAGAATTTTAGAAGCCATGCATGATTCACCCTTGGCTGGTCATCAAGGGTACTTTAAGACGTACAAAGAGGTAAGAGAAAAGTTTGTATGGAAAGGATTAAAGAGGAAAGTGTTGCAAACACATTAGAGAGTGCCTTACATGTCAACAAAACAAGGCACAACATGAATTTCCAGCAGGTCTTTTGCAGCCCCTACCCATTCCAAATCAAAAAATGGAAGAGCGTTTCTATTGAATTCATCATTGGTCTTCCTACGGTCCAAGGTAAGAGCGTCATTTATGTAGTGGTGGATAGATTGACCAAATATACTCATTTTTTTCCTCTTCCCACTAAGTTTGATGGACCTTTAGTTGCTGGAGTATATTTTAAAGAAGTTTTCAGACTTCATGGACTGCCAAAGAATATTGTAAGTGATAGGGACAGCACATTCTTAAGTTCTTCTTTGGCAAGAGCTCTTTCATATTGCAGGCACAGAATTAACTCTAAGCACAAGTTACCATCCACAAATGGATGGGAAAACAAAAATTGTACACAAATGGGTGGAAAGATATTTAAGAAACTTTATTACAAGGCAACAAACAACGTGGATTAAATGGTTTTATTTGGGAGAGTTTTGCTACAACACTTCCTATCATATGTCCATTCGTATGTCTCCATTTAAGGCACTATATGGTTATGATGCATTTTCCTTCGTTGATGTTGTTATTCCGGATAGTAGAGTGTCAGGTGGTAAAGATTTGGTTTAGCAGGACCAAGATTTCATGAAAGCACTCAAAGACAACCTTGCACATGCCCAAAACCAGCAGAAGTTGTATGCAGATCAGCGGAGGATTGAGAGGTATTTTGAGATTGGGGATATGGTTTTCCTAAGGCCACAACCTTACAGACAATCTTCCCTCAAAGGGAAAGGTTCAAAAAAGTTAAAACCAAGGTTTTATGGTCCCTACAAGGTCACTAGGAAGGTGGGTAAAGTTGCATACGAGCTTGAACTTCCAGCTCAAAGTAAGATTCATAATGTGTTTCATGTATCATGCTTACAAAGAGCATTGGGGCAGCATATGTTGGACCACAATTGTTATTAGAACAAAACCTGCAGGCATTAATCTCTATTACAATCGCCAAAGTTAGGATCCACGAGAGGCGGTTAGTCCATGTCACTAAACTCACGGGGAGCACTGGACGCACATGCCAACAATCCCCCCCCAACGTTACTCAGGTGAGTTTTGAACTCGAGACCTGTTAATCTGATACCATTTGTTGGACCACGATTGTCGTTAGACCAAAACCTACAGGTGTTAATCTCTGTTACAATCGCGAGAGTTAGGATCCACAAGAGGCGGTTAGTCTAAGTCACAAAACTCACAGGGAGCGCTAGACACATATGCCAATAGATATAGTTCCCTCAACGGAGTTGCCTCCTCTTGATGATGAGGGCAAATTAGTCTTGGAACCGGAAGCTATCATAGAGGTACGTGAAAACAAGTTGAGGAATAGAGTCATCAATGAGTACTTTATTCAACGGAAGGGAATACCTATTGAAGATGCAACATGGGAAGGTGCAAAAATTTTAGAACATCCAAATCCACAATTGCTTGTGTGCAAGTAATTCGAGGAGGGGAGGACTGAAATGTCCCTCTTTCTAAAATAACATTACAGAAGACCCTTGGCCTATTTTGTCTACCCGACGGCTAAGGGGGAAACATAAGGGTGACTTAAGTCAGTTTTTAAATTATTATAAAGTGTCATTAAAAGAGGAAAAATATATAAAGCACTTATAATAATTTTATGACTTAATAATATAACAAATCTAGGAAAGAAAAAAGGTCCAAATGTATTTTGTATTCATCCTAGAAGAAATTGCGACCTTGCTTTAAGGAGGGGAAATGGGTATGTAGAAAACATAAAAGACCATTATATTTTTGTATTCCCTCTAGGGAAAAATGCGACTAGCCTTGGGAAGGAAAGTGGATGAAAAATGCATTAAAAATTCCTTGTTTGTTGATTGGTTGCTTAGGTGGTCACTTTTCAGTGTCTCTTCTTTCCTTATAGGGAGAAGTCAACTAGCTTGGGCATTCATTCTATCATCTCCATATTTTCTAATTTTGGCTTGAGAGCTAAGCAACTGCTACTGTAATTTTCTGAGGACAAAAACCCTCAAAAAAAGTAGAAGAAAGAACGGAAACTCTTCCTTGGATTCATCTTTTTGGTTTGTTGAAGACTCTGAGAAAATTCTGGTCATCGAACCACTATTTATTTCAGTTGGAGCGACCCAGTTTTGGGATTAGTTTGGCATTAAAGAAGAAATTAAAACTCAGGTTTGTAGGTGTGTTTTGTAGCTGGATTTCAGCTATCCAAGTTACTAATTTTGGAGCTATTTCTGGGGATTAAAACCCTCATTATAAGCTGTACGCTCAGGTCTGATCTGCAGACTTCTTTTGAACAAAAATCAGATTTTGGAGCTCGTATTTTGGTACCTTTCTAATGCTTTATTTTCCTTAAATCAGTACTTATATAAAAAAATCAGAAAAAAGAGTTGTTTAGCCTCTTTTATGGTATTTTCTTTCTATAATTCAAATCACATTTTCTAGAAGAAAATAGATCTGCAGCATTCTCTCTTGTATTGGTGTTCTATTTTCAGTTGGGTTTGTGGTGGAATCCATTGTGCATTCAATCTTGTCCGTTAGGGAACATTACAAAGCAAGAGGCGTGTCCATTTGAGATTGTAGTTCAGTGGTACTCATATTCTTCCTCTAGGAGATATTCAAAAAGGTCAAGATACTCAACAAATAATGATTTCAGGGCTGAACAAGAAGATACTTCTACTAAGAGTCATGATTAATCGACATATTCAATTGGTGGATCTTAACCAATGATTCTTTTGTATTTGATTCTTCAAATTTAAACACAGAATCTTCCAATAGATCAAGGAATTGGATAGGAACTACTTAAGAAAATAGGTTACCCAAGAGGACTTGCCAACCATCATTATCTAAGTTGCCAGGAAACGGAAATGGGTACGAAACGCGGAAATGGCAATTTTCAAAAAACCTTGGATACGAAACGTCGACGGAAACGTCCGTACAATATATTATTAAAAAAATATATATATATATATATATATATATATATGCATAGTACTCATTTTATAATTGTAGACCATAAGAGATAATTGATAAAGCACTCAAAATATTTTGAATTCATTGAAATTTGAACCTCTAAGTTCTAAAGAATCGTCATTCAACATGGTTAGGGTTCAATGATTTACAAAATGATAATAATAATCTAGTTTAATGAAAACTGTATTTAGCAAGAGTAAAGTTGTTTTTTAATGAGTAAAAGTGTGATTTAGAATGGACCCAAGAGGTCATTATATAGCTTTTAGGAAGTGTGTTTAGGAAGTCTAGGTAGTTGTATTAGGGTTAGGGTTCATTTAATGCAAAGTTTTTTTCATTTTTTAAAAAGCAAAGTCGGTTTTAAAAAAAAAGCGCAGGAAATGGCCAAAGCGTTTCCAGAAACGTTTTGGCCTTTGCCCTGAAACGTTTCGGAAACGTTTCTAAGGGGAAACGGGACCCCCCCAGGCGTTTCCTGGCATCCTAGATCATTATTGTATTGGTACTCCCACGAAATCAGTATCACAATCATCCATGGCAGTTGTCTCATGTGAATATAACCCTCTAGATGATACTAATGATGTTTCTTACAAGGTGGATATTACACTCCATGAGAATGAGAGCAATAAAGCATTTAGGCAAAGCTATCTCCCAAGGTGGACCTCACCAATGATTCAGCTTGAGAAAGCTAGATAGGAGTTGATCTACGTTGAGTCTTATTGAAATCTCCCATGTTTCGTGTGTGTGGGGAGAGGCGGGGGGAGCTTGTTCCTCTCCGATGACATCATTTTACTCTCATTTTGATATGGTTTCATTTCTTTTCTTATGGACCCCTTGTGCCTAGTTGATGGGCTCATGCATTTACATGTGATGTGAAGTGCCTTCTAGATGTATTTTATGCATTAGATATGTGGATGTCATGCATTTGTTCTTGAGATTGGTCATTAATCATTGAGTTGTCATCCATGCATAGTTGCACCACTCTAATTACTATCCTTGATCTTGAAGAATGACACCATCCTTCATGGTTGTGCCCCCTTCCTAGGGGATTTTATTGAATTATAGATGAGTTGGGCAATATGAGATTCGAGACATAATATTCCGCTCCTAATGATGGTGAGATACTAACAAGGTTGGTTCTTCTAAGCAGCCCACAGATGATGTTGCCAACAGGATTAGTTGATGTTGATGTTGCACACAAGGTTGGCGATAACAATGTTGCTAATAGGTTTGGTTGACGCTAATGTTGTCATGAGTTTGGTGATAATGATGTTGTTGATGTTTCCAATAAGTTTGGTGATGATGATGATGTTGATGTTTCGGACACGTTTAGTGATGAAGTTGACATGTCGATGGGGTTTTCTTGTACATCTACAACCTTTTGTACCCAATAGCCAGGTATACAAGCATTGTAATTAAAAAAGTTATATTACTAAATTAAAATAAGTGGTGTGTTATGAGTAGGAGGATATTTTTTAAACTGTGCATTTGGGTAGCTCTGACAAGTTAGGCCATGCCAACCTTTGCACCCATTTCTCCTAGACTCTTATTTATGTTGTATCGCTCTTAAAGAATAGAGGATCATTCATCCTGAGATTGCCATTGTAGCATCGATATATGTACTCTAAGCAACTTTGATGCAAACATGGATAGAGAGTCAAATGAGCAAGTATTAATTATTATTCACAGGAAACATTTAGAAAATATAAAAGGGAGAGAAGTGGGTGAAGAAGTTACTAGACTATAAATATGTTTCTCACCTAATGGAAATCTATCATTTATCAATGGTTTTTAAAATATGTTTTAAATGCCAAGCGTATTATATGGGTGGCGGATTTGGTTTATGCGGCTAAACATTAAAACAATGCCAGGACACATTCAAATGCCAAAGTGGTCCAATGACCAAACATATATTAAGTGGCCTTTTGACCTGTGGAATGATTTTTTAAAGGTTTGAAACATATGTTTTAAGCAATTAAAAAATATACATATATGTATATGCAAAGGGGGGAGCAGAGAAGGGTCTTAGGTTAGTATTTAAATTTTATAATATATAAAACTATGTAAAGCCATGGGTTAAGTTTTAAAATTTAAATATAACCAAAGAAAATGGTTTCCATCCAACATTGTGTGTCCAGGGCCAATGGAAAAATTGGAGATCCTATAATTATGGAGGTTGTCTCCAACTTGGGAACCTTCCCAATAAACTTGCACTTTGATTTTCCTGCTCACTTAAAAAGAACATAGGAAAGAATTTAAAATTTGCAATAATATTTAAACAAAATCTTACATGTATGTGAATGAGGAGTGGGCCCGCAAGAACCTTTCCAATGTACCAAAGTTTGGAGGGGTTAAAATATTTTTTGAGAGCCAATGTATGAGTGAGGAAGTAAAAATTGGAATGGGGCACATTTTATAACCCGAGGGGGGGTAAACTACCCCAACCACTTTTTCGACCGAGCCAATTAATAAACCTTATTTTTTAATTGGTTGATTTAATTTAGCACGCTCTGATACCATGTTAAGGTCTGAGCTATTAATCAATTTTTAAATAAAATATTATAAGATTATTTAAATACTACAATTTAAACTATAATACAAAACATAACAAATAAATAAAACATAGAACACCAAAATTTAACATGGAAAATCCCAAAGGGTAAAAAACCACAAATAAATCATAGATTTCCATTAGGTGAGAATTTACAGTCCAGTAACTTCTTCACCCATTTCTCTCCCTTATAAATTTCCAAATGTTTCCCATGAATAATACTTAATTCACCCAACACCGCGGGTCATATATAAATGGTCAAATGGGTGTGACTTCTTGTGCAGCACCCCTACCATTTAATAAATTGATTTTAAATAATAAATTAACCTTATAAATTAGAGTTTATATTAAATAAATAAAAATATTATATTTTTTCATTTATTTAATCATAAACTAAAATTTATAATCTTAAGAACACTTAAAAGGGGTAAAAGCCTACTTAAGATTAATGTTCTATCAATATTACGAGTAGGAGGATATTTTTTAATTTGTACATTTGGGTAGTTCCGACGAGTAAGGCTATGTCAACCTTTGCACCCATTTCTCCTAGACTCTTATTTATGTTGTATCACTCCTAAAGAATAGAGGATCGTTCTTCCTAAGATCGCCATTGTAGCATCAATATATGTACTCTAAGCAATTTTGATGCAAACATGGATAGAGAATCAAATGAACAACAATCTTCTTCGTGCAACCATAGACCCCAAAACAATCAATTATGGACACGCATACAAACACAAACTATTCAACACTAGAAGCTAAAGATCCCAATTTTATTCAACTCTAAAAATGAATTTACAGAAGCTAAGAAAACACACTTTACTTTGTTCATTCCCTTGTCACAAACATAAAGAACAATACAATGATAGTCCCTCATCTTACTTGATTTAACTCTCTACTCCTCTCTACTATTTGAAATAGCACCTCCACTCCCTAGCCAACATGGACTGAATGATTCAAATCTCTTTGTCCTTTTCTCTAACTCCAGAACTTTATCTTCGAAGTAAAAATTATCAAAATGGGAAAATCAAGTGTTTTAGTGTGTTGCCAAAATAAGGCTCTTGCTTATTTTTGGGCAACTAGATCACACTTCTCCTGTGTTCTCACATTTTTGCAAAGCTTTCATATCTATTTTGAGACGTCTTAGAGTCTACAAGGTTTTCAAGTTTCAACAATTTACACCCACCTTGGGTTACGTTTTAAACTCTCATTCAACCTTCACAGTGCACTTTTACAGTCATCTTTTAAGCAGATTGAAAACTCTAAAATGGTGTAGCAGTCGGCCCTCAAGATATTTTCAGCATCCTCAGTCTCTTGGCAGTTGAAAGAAGCCCTTAGAGAACTTTGTTTGCCCCTCTGTTTTCATTGTTGTGCATTCAAAATGTTAAAGAACGGTGGTCGCCCCTTTGTTGTAGTTTGGCGATTTATCCCACATGCGCGAGAAATGGGAAAACTAAAGTGTTTATATACAAAAACACTCCCTTTGAATCGTGGAGCAAAGGCTTTGCATACTTGACTTTTTCCCGAGCACAAAGTGGAAAAAAGCAGCTAAGGCATGAGTTGAAAGTAGTAGGGATTTCGCCACGTGGCACAATCCCTAAAACTCGGGTTCCCAAAAGTTGAATGGAAGCAAAAGTTAAAAATCATCTAAGGCACGAAAGCGAAATAAGACAGTCTATCATTGGGCCACGTAGCAGGCTTCAAATTGCACCACGTGGCGCACTCCTGAAGAGTCGAGCCCCCAAGCATGATCAACTAAGACAAGGAGAGCCTAAAATCAAAAAGAGCATGTAAGCCCATGAGTGGTGCCACATAGCACCAATCATAGAGGCCCAGGAGTTAGAGGATTGAGCAAAAAGCAAAGGAACAAGCCGAGTGCCCGGGAGCCCAAAAGAGTGCCATGTGGCACGATTTTGGGCCCCAAAATTCGCATAATCGACAAAGGCCCCGTAACCAATCGCAAGTTGTCAAGAGTTGAATGAGTCCAAGCCCAAGGAGAATAAGGTGGAAGCCCTAAAGACTAAGAAAGGAGACACGTGGCCGACAAGGAGTTCAAATCCAATGAAGTTAAGATTGTGCCACGTGGTGCAATTCCTTGTAATTGGGTACCATGGAAAATAGAGACCAAGGGGCCAAACTCTGAGAGCTTGTAGCCAACGAGAAAGAAACAGGTGGCTAGCGTAACTTCTATGTTAAATTTTACGTCCTCTTGGTTGTCACCTATATTTCGGGCTTGAGCATGAGCCCATAACCAATTAGAAGGGGCCACATGGTAGAGTGGAGCTCAGAGGTTAAAATTGACAGCCTTTTGGCCATCAACTGTGTTAAATGCCAAAGGCAAATTCAAATGGTCATATCTTTTGACTCAGAGCACCAAATTAGATAAAAATCGGTCTCATTGGAAAACTCTCGAGAAATGTTATTGATTGGGACACTTCTTAGGCCTTGGATCTTTGTGTTATTCGAGCAGTTTGGATTCAAACTCTTGCAAGTCGTTTTTCACATTAATGATTGTAATGTCTCTTTTTGGGGGAACTTAGGAAATGGAAAAAAAGGCCTTGGATCTGAAGCACTGTTGTCATAACCCTGCATAACTGAACTTCAAACCCATCCTAGGGCAGCAACTTCAAGAGATTTTTTCACTGTTTGATGTAGATTTGGGTTGGTAAACATCACATTCAATGTCTGCAACCACCTTAAAGCAGGCCTTTTGGACTCTAAGATTCAATTTTTCCCTCTCTTCTCTCCTTTGTTCTTCTCTCCTTTGTTATTCACACAGTTTGGATTCGAACTCCTGTAGGTCGTTTTTAACATTAATGATAGTCAAAGATAAATTCAAAGCTGGAGGGAAGCCACTTCTTGAGCCCAATGCCTTGTTTCAACATGCAAAACCGTTTGCAATCAAAGCACAACCCATTTTCAACTCCAAGAGATCTTTTCACTATGAGGTAGATTTGGGTTGGTAACCATGAGGTAGATTTGGGTTGGTAACCATCACATCCAATGTCTGCAACAACCTTTGAGCAGGGATTTTGGGCTCTAAGATTCAATTTTTCCCTCTCTTCTCTCCTTTGTTCTTCTCTATCCTATAAAACATAGTGATATGCATTGTAAAGTGGTTCCTCTAGCTCACATTCTCCGACACTATGCTCTTTTGGGCATTGGAGAATGACATGTGCCCAAGACCTCAGTCGCATAAATCTGTAATGCACCTAGTGCCTTTCCACCAAGTTGTACGCAGATTGTGCAATTCTAAAACCAATGTAAATTTGTTGATTGTGGCTCTCTTTTTGTCCTTGAATGGTTGTGTGTTTGCCTTCCTTACTTTCTATTTCATCATGATATGTTGTGTGGGGGCTATTTTTGCAAGTCCCTAGCTCTCTATGTCACAAACAGGTTGAGTTTGTGTGTTCCCCTTCTATTTTGGTGCATCACCACTTTAGTTTATATCTCTCTCTCCCTTTTTCCCCTACAATGTTAGCTTAATGGTAGGCATAGGAATAGATCAGTATAAGAACCAACTTTCTGTGGAGGAATGCTTCATTTCCATATTATTTTCTGTGTTGTTAAGGTGCATATATTTTCATATCAACAATCTGAACTGGCATTTTGCAACTATTACAAGCGAAACAACCAGTTAACACAAACCCACAGTTTTATTGGCGTCAAATAAATGAAGACCGATTGTTTCATAACCACCCCAAAAATAAACAGTGGTTTCATGACCACCCCCGCAATAACCCACAATTTCATCATCAAATAGGTAACACTCCATTCTGCCATATTTTAATGATTGAAACCAACTTCTTCTCGTTCCTTGGAGTTGGTTGAGGCTCTATGATTCTTCATGGATCCCTACAGATCTTTACTCTGCGACACAAAAACAAACTGGCAATTTGACCAAGACATGCTACTATATCTTTTTGGTCGATGCACGATAGCTAATCATTTGGATGCTCCAGCATCGAAACAAACTGGGTAAGTGAAAAATCCATGAGCACCTACTCATACACCTTGACTAAGCTCTTCCAATGATTTGTTGTATTGGTCAATCTCGAATGCATTCACCCAAGTCAAGTCTGCCACTACTCTATCCTTCCACTTGACCAAATACTTCACATACTATTTAACTTTGGTCTTCTTGACAATTTAAGAGTCCAAAATGGCCTTTTTTTACACTCTCCTTTTTGGACAACTATTTTCTCCAATCTCAAGTATCATTATCAAGTGGTTGTCCCTCATGAAATGGATACAAATCTGCTACGTTGAAAATGGGCAAGATATCAATACCCTTCGATAGTTCTATCACATAGGCATTTGCTAAACATCTTCTCTGAATTTTATACGGCCCGATCTTCCACTTAAATTTGTTGTATGTTCCCCTAAGGAACCTTTCCTTTCTTAAGTGTGCCAAAACCAAACCTCCATATCAGCCTGAAACTCCTCTGCTATTCACTTGATATCAACCTGTTGTTTGTACCCCATGGTACTATGCTGCAACTTCTCTTTCACTTGTTGGTGCACCTCTTGCATATAGTCCGCCTAATACTCTGCTTCAACAATCTTCCTGCTCAAATCCTTTCTTTCTTAAGTGAGCCAAAACCAAACCTCCGATCTGAAAATCCTCTGCCATTCACTTGATATCAGCCTATTGTTTGTACCCCATGGTACTATGCTGCAACTTATCTTTCACTTGTTGGTGCACCTCTTGCATATACTATGCATAATCCTCTGCTTCAACAATCTTCCAGCTCAAATTCTTGATGCCTCATAGCTCGGTGACACCTCTTTGGCTGAACCATACACAATGTGGAATGGGGTATTGATTGTACTTTTGTTAACTAAATTATTGTAGGCAAATTCAGCTTCTGCTAGTATTAATTCTCATGGGTTGGCCTTGTCTCCCACCAAACATATCAGCAAATTATCAAAATCCTATTTACCATCTTTGTTTGCCAATCCATTTGGGGACAGTACGTTGAACTGAAACATAGCTTTGTATCCAATTTCTTCAACAAAGTCTTCGAGAAATGACCCACAAATTTTGCATCTCTATCTGAAACTATATTATATGGTAATTCATGCAATCTACCTACCTCATTGGAAAACAAATTGGCAACGTTTGTGGCATCACTATGCTTTTCCTTTATCAAGTCCTCGTGGCATCTTATTCCAAAAAGTCCAGCCATTCCACCACTATGTTTTTCCTTTATCAAGTCCTCTAACATTGATCCTTGCAGTATGCACAATTCATGTCCTTAGAACAATATTCAATCTTGTTAAAAAACAATCAGCCATGGAATCATTTCTATGCTGGTTGGAATGTTATATACTATCCATGCATCTTTGAATCCACATCCTCTTGATATAATTTCCTCATGGAATCAAACCCAATCATCTCTTCTTAGAATTTTGCATGGTCCTATCTTCTTCCATTTCAATTTATTGTATGTTCCCCTAGGGATCCTTTCTTTCCTTAAATGTGCCAAAACCAAACCTACAATCTGAAAATCCTCTGCCATTAACTTGATATCAGCTTGTTGTTTGTACCCCATGGTACTATGCTCCAACTTCTCTTTCACTTGTGGGTGCATCTCTTGCATATAATCCGAACAGTCCTCCACTTCAACACTCTTCCCACTCAAATCCCTGATGTCTCGTAGCTCAGTGACAACTCATAGGCTGAACCATACACTATTTGGAATGGGGTCTTCATTATACTTTTGTTAACTGAATTGTTGTAAGCAAATTCGGCTTGTGCTAGTATCAAATCCCATGGGTTGGGCTCGTCTCCCACCAAGCATATCAGCAAATTACCATGAATCTTATTTACCACCTCTATTTACCAATCCATTTGGGGATGATATGTTGAACTGAAACTCAGCTTGGTATCCAATTTCTTCAATGAAGTCTTCCAAAAATCACCCACAAACTTCATCTCTATTTGAAACTATATTCTCAGATAATCCGTGCAATTTAACTACCCCGTTGGAAAACAAATTTGCAACATTGATGGCATCACTAGTCTTCTCACATGCAATGTAGTATGTCATTTTTGAAAATTTATCAATAAAAATAAGAGTCATTACCCGTTTAGTCCTTGGAAATCCAAGCACAAAGTCCATGCTAATGTACGATCCCAAATTCTGACTTTTGACTTTTGCATGCTGGCAAACTCTTCAAACTTGCACAAACTTCTGTACATTTGCACTCATTTTGGGCCAATAATGCCTCTCATTTAGCCGCACCAATGCCGTGTCTTATACTAAAATGTCCAGCCATTGCACTACTATGATTTTCCTTCAACAAGTTTTCCCACATTGATCCTTGCAGTATGCACAATTGATGTTCTAGGAACAATAATCGATCTTGTAAAAAACAATCAACCATGAAGTCTTTTCTATGTTGGTTGGGAAGTTATGTGTTATCCATGCATCTCTGAAATCCACATCCTCTTGGTATAATTCCTAATGGAATCAAACCCAATCACCTCTACTCTCATCTCAGTCAACAATTGACACCTTCTACTCAATGCTTTTGCAATACTTATGATGTCGCACTTCTATGCTTCAACATAAATGAGTATGTATGAAGAAATTCAACCCACTTCATATGCTTTTAATTTAACTTGCCTTTGTTGTTTATGAACAGCAGTGCTTGATGATCCATGATGAGAAAGCATAGGTTATATTTTAGTCTATAGTTTGATTTCACCTTGTGTGCATTGTAATAAGTGAGAAGTAACTTGTTTTCTACTCTCACACATCCATTCCTAAAATCTTTTCTCATTGGTTAGGATGAGAGACGGCATCCTTCCTTTCAAGAGATGTAGTTTAATTTAGTAGTTAGGAATGAATAGCTTTTCTATTTTCCTACATGTGTGCATCCTATTTGTTGGCGATTGCGTCCCAAATGTTAGGAATACAAGTAGGATTGAATTTGGTCGTATCCTTGATTATAGAATAGTGGCAATCATGTACGAAGGCTTGCAATTCCTCTTTCAAGGTAGTAAAGTTTGGAGTGTGAAGTATTACAAGATAATTTGTCACACTATTGTTGTGTAGACCCTTAAATTGCTTCCTTATTTCGTTCATTGAGTGGTTCCCTTGATGGAAACCACATCACTGGTATCACAGCAAGTTCCAATCCATATCTAGATCTGGATTTTTTTATTGTTCATTTCGCAAGTTTTTCTTCGAGGCAAACAGTCTATAGTACCATTGCATCCTGAACCTAAATAGTAGGTACAAATATTTTGTTCCTCTCTTTTGACTCGGAATTCTCATTGTATCTGAAGTGCCCAAAATAGTAGGAGCATATCTTTTGACTTGGAACTCTGCTTGGAGTGATTTTTTTAATTTTTTCTGAAAAGCTGAGAACAAGATCTTCAAACTGGTATGCGGTGACAGGGGCTTTGAGAAACATACAAGGGTTTAAAATAGCATAGAATTAGGTACCGAAAAATGACACTTCTTTCACAATTTGAGCCTGAATGAGTTTTTTTTCTTGAATAGATGCTTCATATATAAATAGAAAAAAAACATGTACAACAAAGGGTTGTACAAAGGAATGAATTGTCCAAAGAAAATTACAACTAAGTGTTTAAAGCAACTAGAACAGCAACGAAATTTGAGTAATCCCCAGCTTCAAACTTTTTAGCTTCTTTGAGCAAATGTAATATCCCCAAATGGACATATTTTGCCCTCAATGGATTTTAGGCAAAACCCACAACCAAATGCAAGTCTATCACATGCAAATCATATTTTCAATCTGCAGACCTGTAATTTATCCTGAAAATGCGACTTGAATGGTTACACCAAACTCTTACCAAACAGCCCATAAGTTATTAATCCCCACTCCAAATATTTAGCAGATTTTATAAAACCAAAAACAAACTTAAAGATGATATACAAGACCATGCAAAGATCAGCTTTGACTGCTGCAATATATTCCCAGAATGGCGACTAGGGTTTGAGTAGAAAACCCACACAAATAGCAATCAAATCTATCTATTTGTAGTCTAAACTGATATTTATATTTTTAACAGCCCACACATGGGAAAAATCTGATTTTTAGGAACAATAATGGAATGAGATTAATCTCAGAAATCTGCATACGAAAGAGGACTGAACGGCTCTATGAACCCTTCCAAAAATACTTCAAAAATTAGTACAATAGATGGCAATAATTTTCAGACCTGGAATGTCTCCAAAAAAACTCAGAAAATCACAAGATGGGTCGTTCAACCTTAGCAAAATTCACCAATAGCTGCTGCAACCTTCCTTCCAAAGTTTTGCTTGCAGGTCTTCAATAAACATTGCTGGAAATAGCAAAAATCTATGTAAATACAATGGATATCCCTGGATGGAAAATCCCCAAATACTCTAAGAGGGTTTCTGTCCTCTAGAAATGAAGTCTAAGGGTTTTCGTCCTTAAAAAGAAAATGCAAGCCAAAAGCTTTACACACAAATCTGAAATCCGATAATAAACAAATGATGCCTCTCCTAAGCAAGTCGACTTGTTTCTATAGAGAAAATGGCCCAACTAACCTCCTTCAACACCCAATCAGATTTCTCCTTCATTTAATATTTTTTTCCCACTTTTTCTTCTCTAGGCCAAGTCGCATTTTTCCCTTGGGGAGACATCAAAATATAATGACTTTTTTAATCTTTACAAAAGTCCCCTCTACTTAGTAAGCCAAGTCGCGTTTTCCCTCTTGGACCAACATAAAATGTAATTGCACCTTTTTCTAACTTGGACTTGACATATTATTAAGTTATTTAAATTATTACAAGTGATTACGTATTTTCCCTTTGCTACGGGCACTTTATAATAATTAAAAATAACTTGAGTCACCCTTATGTTCCCCCTTTGGCCGTCAAGTAGACAAAATAGGCCAAGGGTTTTCGATTGGGAAGGGGATATTATAGCAAAAGAGACCCTTTTGCAAATAATTGCAGTCAAACTTCACTTCTTCAAGTGTGACAAAAAGTATCTAAAGTGCATACCTCATCCCAAAAGACATAATTCCATCTAAGTTTCCAGATAATGAACAAGGCAGAAACCCGCACACAATTCTAAATACTCCTAAAAGGAACACACATAAGAGTATTGGGATGACCCAACATAACTGCCCGCCAATGAAGAGGTCCTTGAAAAATAGCTAACAAATTGGACTGCACGAGCTTCCAACAAGATCTTGCAAAAGGACAGTCCCACAACAGGTGTTTGACAGTTTCCAGTTTATAGCAATAAAGACATAAACAGTAAGACAATTCTTGCATAAACAAGCCTTTGTAGGAAGCCCCTAATATATCACAAGCCAAGCAAAAACTCTAACTTTGTATGAAACCCATACTATCCACACACTATGAAGTTTACGTACCCACAAAGCTTCTACATCAGTGGCAATCCATCTACTATTGAGAATTGGTGCAAGAGTTCATTTTTGATGAAGCAGATGATAAAATTGATGCGTGCCCTATTGAGATATGGGATATCCAAAGGTCCATCACCAATCTTGTCAAATGGGACCTTTCGTCACCAGGTTCAACTTAAACAGGTCCTCTTGAGGAATAAGGTTTTGAATTTATTTTAGGGAAGAGTGGTTTGCACAGGATAGTGCGAATTCATGGGCTAATGACCTCCATTCTTTCCAATTACATATATTGGCATCACACAAATCACTCCATAAGAAAATTTCTTTCTTGTTAAGTCTACATGCCTGAAAATGTGGGTTATTGGCTATAGACATATCTAGTAATTTCCACACCCAGATTGGTCTATTAGCCAAATCCCAACCTATTCAACTACCAAAAACTCTTCAAGTGAGTAACCCTGCAATTTTTTCCCAAGCAGCCCATATACTCCGCAGAACAAAAGATCCTTCAACCAAAAAATTAGTTGGATTAGCAATAATATATCCCAAAGCCCAAAAGATCCTCTACTCTTACCCAAATGAAGAGTTGAGAGTATTTTTGCTACACTTGCTCCATAGTTTGCAAAACATACACTTGTGGAGTTAATTATTTCGTATGCATAGCCAAGTATTATCCTTTTCAAAAAAAATATTGCGTTAATTTGTAATTTGAAAAGGGGTTATAAAGAAGTTTCTAGCCATATGCTTCAAAAATCTAAATAGAAATAATAGCAAGGAAAGTTATGTAAAAGCATTCAACATAGCCAAGTATTATCCTTTTCAAAAAAAAATATTATTGGGTTAATTTGAAAAGGGGTTATAAAGTAGTTTCTAGCAATATGCTTCAAAAATCTAAATAGAAGGAATGGCAAGGAAAGTTATGTAAAAGCATTCAACATAGAGGTTTCAAGTTCAATCTTCTCCCCTCTCTAGTTTTGCTTAAAATACAAGTGCCAAAAAAATCCAAGAACAAAATTTTTGTAAAGGGGCGTGTATTTTTCTCAAAGGAGCATGATTTTACTTCTTTGTTTTGTTTTGTAAATGGGATGCCTTGTTGATAGAGCCCTACACCTCACTAACCATCCTTATTTGTTGTAAAGTGACAAGATTCTCCCTCTAAACTAGTGGCTTTCACAAGATCAATGGTGAACCCCACAGTACATAAACATATGTTCAAGCTCGCTAATGTGGTCTCAAGATATGTTGATAATGTTAACGAAATCACTGAGAGCGAAATCAAACCTGCAAACAATTCAGAAACTTCTCATCCCCACGCATCTGCAAAATGTGAAATTCAAATCTACAACGGTTTGTGCTACCCCAAGATCTGTAAATGTCCCCATCTTTAAATTAAAAATAAATAATATTGTAAGTCCGACCCGGTCATTTCTCCATTTTGCGCAACTTAATAATAATATTATTATTAAAATAAAAGGTATTCTTAAATACATTTAGTAAAAAGAAGACCCTTAGCTATCCAATTATTCTAACAGGCTAAAAGAGGTGGAAAAAGCGGGAACAAGGTGGTAGTATGACAAAGTTGGCCAAAAGTAATGTATAATGGCAATTTAAGTCATTTTTAATAAACTAAAGGGGGAACTTTCTATTTTAAGTGAACTCAAAGCTTAAATAGAAATTAAAAGTCACTTTAATTAAAGTGCACCTACCACATGGATCACACCACTTAAGGAAAATAAGGAGGAAAAGGTATATGAGGAGAGGGGAGCTAATTTCCTGTGTGTGAGCAGTTTGCTTCCATATTCAACTATTGAGGATGAAATCCCTCATTGGCAAGTTGTTGAGGACGAAAACCCTCATTAGCATTCAGATCTTGGGGACAAAAACCCTCTATTTCTTCTTGGTGGTCTCATATGGAGGTAATGCTTGAGCTTCAAATCAGATTTACAGAACTAGGGCACATTTCAGATCAGAATTTGCAGAAATTAAAGCTAGGGCATCATTCAAAAATTCAGAAAAGGAAGAATTTCAGTCAATGGCAGTTAGATCTACAATGAAGGATCAACCAGGGCATCATTTCCCATCATTCCAGCTGAGCGCCACAATTTGGGAGGTCATTTCAGGCCTATCCTAGGGCTGATGTCACCCTTTGAGGGTTTGGGTTAACTTTTGCGGTCAATTTTGTATTCAGAAAAATAAATTATAATTTGCAACTGTCTTTTGTAATTTTTCCCTACATTTCCAGCCAATAAAATTAGCAATTTTCAGTCATTCAGAGAAAATTCAAAATTATTATTTTCAGACCTTAGGGTTTGAAGAAAATAATTATTTTTAGAATTCTGTAATTATTTTCAAGGGTCTCTTTAGATAAATCAGAATCTGAATTTTCTTTATATTTCACAAGGGTTTGTGGACATTTCAGTATTTTCAGGATATTAATTAACCCTAAGAGTTTGAAATTAAATTCAGATTTCGTAGTTTATCTCTCACCTTTCAGATCATTCAAGTTTCGGTATAAAAGGGTTTGCTAGAAATCCAGATCTTTGTAGTTTTTGTCCAGAAGGGACACTACAAGGCCCTAGTTAGTCGGATTTTGGATATGGATTCCTGGTTTGAGTACAATGCACTTCCCACAAACGATAAAGTTTTCTTTGCGAAACTCAAATTGTCAGGTGTTGCTAAGCCTCTCATCACAAACACACAAGTAGACCATAATCACATACACACTTAGGATCAGCTGAAAATAGCCTTGAAACAAGCTTTCTACCCTTATAATTATGAGGACAATGCCATTAAGTGGCCAAGATTGCGAAAGTGTGAATATATGTCCATGCAAGACTGCATTTTTCCAATTCAATCGACTACACATCATGCAAATTGTGCAAGACGAAGTCACCAACCTAAAATTGAAGCTTAAAAGTGGGATTTTGGCACATTTGTTTAAAGAATTGAAATAGACTACACTTGAAACATTGGAAGCAACCTTCAACCAAACACAATTAGCTAAAGGTCCAAATCTATCAGATTTGTGTCCGGAAGTATTCTGAACAAAAGTCAACTTAAGTCTTTACCTATTGGTCAGTCCAGTGAAATTGCCAAGTTGTCAAGTCAACCAAAACCAACTTGCACTGAAACCCATCAAGTCCAAAAATGTTGTCATTGTGGACGTGGTGGTCATACCTCTAATGATTGTTTTGACCTACATCCTTGTCTATCATGTGGTCAGCATACACATTCTGTTAAACAATGTTATCTCAAAGGTCCATCTACCAAATCTATGAGGCATGTGCATTTTGGATGGATAGATCACTCGAGATGGCAATCAGAGGCTCGTCTATTGTCAAAGTCTTACAGGCGAGTACACTCCACTATATCAGATGATGAGCTCAGCGTTTGCAGATATTGTTGAGCTTGGTTATGTGAGTGCAGATTCTATTGAGCGACAACCTACTAAGAGAATTGTAGAGTTGCACCCAATTCCCACAAAGGATAATTATGCAATCAGTACCTATGATTTCCCATTTTGATTGGGATATTGATGATGAGCACGCTGAGACTGCCAGATATGCAACTCAATACAAATTATATGACTATGGATATTGCCTCTTGTTGATTATACTTTTGCACTTGAGTTGTAAGTTGAAAACCCGAAAGGATGGCTTACAAACTCTTCCCATTAAGTTGAAAACCTGAAAGGGCAGCTTAATGGAGACTCGTGATGAAAACTTGAGAGGGCATCATTGAGTTGTGCATTGTCATTACATGATGATGTGTTGTTCCCATTCCAGGGGGACAATATAACAGCTCTTCGCTCTCATCTTATAGGGGAACATCAGGATTCAGATTTCGAGTTCTTCGAGCAGATACTTCATTTCTCATATTGTCCATTATTTTCATTGCAACATATTGTTGCATATAGTGCACCATAGTTTGTGCACAATTCAAGTTCTTCAAGTTGATACTCCATACATTGCAACATATTGCAAATTATAGCATATAGCCACATATCGTGCACCATAGCTTGTGCACTACAATGAGTGATGATCAAACCAACATTTGATACATCAGAGATTACACTTCATTCAGATGACTATGCATGGAGCTAGTTCATCCAGTGAGTTTGATCAGACTAACATCTAAGACGTTAGAGCACATTTTTCAGATGCCTATGTGTGGAGCTAGTTTTTTTATGTGTCAACATGTGTTTTCAATGTGTTGAGAGTCATTTTGAGAAACACAATAACTAGTTCACATTTTTAGCTTGACAAATAGTTGGGTCTTTCAGTGCATGCTTCAACACACTTTTGGATTACTCATGGGCGCAATCAGCCTGGGTTATCTAATTTTGAGACAATATTGTGTAGCTGCAACACACTTGGACTACTCATGGGCACAATCAGCCTGGGTTCTCCAGTTTTCACTCTCTTTGGCACATGGATTATTTTGATGGAGTGATAAGGAACCAATCCACCTCCCTTTGTTACAAAATGAACTCAATAAAATCAATTGTTGGCACAATGCTAATTGGAAAAGACACCTTGGTTAGGATGGTCTCGGCAAGTGGAGAACACTCTCATCTTCCATGATCTATGGTTCAAAATTTGCAACAGGAAAATACAGTCAACAGAACCAAAAGATGCAAAATAAATTCAAGCCTGGAAGCACAAGAATTTGAAAGCATTGGCCTTGATAAGGGCCTCAGTTGATGGAACAGTTTTCTGTCATATTCAGGGGTGCAATACTCCATGGGAAGCACTTAGCAAATTGAAGGACTTGTATGATTCTCACTCAGAGTTGGAGTTCATATAGTTGCAACTGAAGTTGTTCAATCTTGAATTGAAAAATGGTGATGTGATGAGTCTGGCCTCAGAAATTTGTGCTATCAAGCATGATGTTGATGCCACTGGTGTAAAAATTGACATATACATGACAACATTCATAAAAGCCCTCCTTCCAACATACTCAACCTATTTGGAGTCTTTACAAGCAAGCAATCAATTGAAGACTCTCACCTTTGACCAATTGGTAGAAAAGATGGCCGAAAGGGAAAAGGCTTTTGGAAGAAAAACTGACTCCACAAGAGAAAGCATTTGCTATGCCCATCAAAAGGGTAATTCTTCCAAGGTTTCTTCCTCCTATAAGGCCTCGTCTTCCAAAAATGATGGAAATGATAAGGGCAAAGGGAAGAATAAGGGACGAGGAGGCAAAAATAGTAAGAACAATGGGCAACAAAATGAAAAGCAAAATGATAGACAAAACTTGTTCTACAAACGTTGTGGAAGAAAAGGGAGCCATGAGGCTCATGAATGCAAGACTTCATGGGAGAAAATTGAAGCCTATCGCAAACAAAAAGAAGAAAATAAAGAAAAGAAGAAGACCAAAGAACCAAACTTGGCCCAATTCACAAGTGAATATGTGCTTTCCAGCTCAAATGAAGCAAACAATGTCTCAGTGAGTACGACATGGTTTGATGCTTGGGTCCTAGATATTGGTGCCACTCAACATATGACTTTTCAAAAGGACTTCTTTGAGGAGTTTCATGAGGAAAGTTGTGGTCTGGTATACCTAGCAGATAGATCAAGTTTGCAACCAAAAGGAAAGGGTACAATTCGACTCAAGTGTCTGGGGCTTCCAGATTTCATTCTTCAAAATGTCATATACCTTCCTCAGTTGAAATGAAACTTGTTGTCCTTGGTGCTCATTCGTCAACAAGGGCACTCCATTTTGCTAGACAATGGGGAAGTCACTATCAAAAGGAAAAGTGACAATGTAGTTGTATTGACTAGATTTGAGGAAGGCAAATTGATAAAACTCAGGGGTGAGCCATTAGTTTCAAGGAATTTTTCTCATCTCGTTGAAAATGGAATGTTTGCAAGTATGTTGTGGCATGCAAGATTTGGGCATACCAACTACGACAACATTCGTGTATTGCAAAAGAATGGGGTTATAGGTTTGCCTACCCTGCCCGCAAAATTTGAAAAGTGTGAAGCCTGCATTTTGGGTAAACAAGCAAGAGGACCTTTTCAAAAGTCGGAATGGAAAGCCGACAAAAATTGACAATTGGTTGGTTCACTTAGACTTGTGTTCTCTTCCAATTCTCTACAAGTTGTTGTGGCATGCACAAGTACTTCATGTTGTGTTGTCAACCACTACAAAAAAATGACTTGCATATATTTTCTCAAACAAAAATTCAGTTGGTTCACTCCTTTGAATTCTCTTTGTTTCAAAAGTTCTGAACAATGGTGGAAAATGAAGCTCAATCTTGCATTGGGACACTTAGGACTGACAATGGTGGTGAGTTCACTTCAAAAGCGTTTGAATCCTATCTCAAGCAAAATGGGATCAAACACCATCTCACAGTTCCTCACACTCCTCAACAAAATGGAGTAGTTGAGAGGATGAATAGAACCGTGATGAACATGGTCCATGCAATGTTGTATTTCAAAGGGGTGAATCTGCACTTTTGGGCCGAAGCAACTCAAACAACAATGTACCTCCGCAATAGATCACCATCAACAACCCTTCAACTGAAGACTCCATATGAAATATGGTGTGGTCATCTTCCTTCAGTGCAACATCTTTGGGTTTTTGGATCCACTTGTTATGCATTGATTCCTAAGGAGAAAAGGAATAAGTTGGACCACAAGAGTCGCAAATGCATCCTCTTGGGATACTCTGAATCCTCCAAGGCATACAAGTTGTACGATGAGAAAAACAAGAAGTTTCTTGTTGCAAGAGATGTTGTCTTTTGTGAAACTGCAAAGGACAAAGCTAGCATTGATCAGCAATTGAGTTGACTTGACAATTATGCAAAGTTTGATGTCTTCAAGGAGAGTAATTTGGAAATTCCAAACAGTGAGGGGGGATATGCAATTGGGAATCATTTGATTTTGTCTTGTCTCCTATAATAGAGAATGAAACTCCTCTTGAAGGAGAAAATGAAACTTCATCAGAAAATGAACAAGGGCCACAAGAACAAAGGTCAAAAAGTGAAGGAGCTTCAGATCAAGAAAATGAGGCACTGAAACCACAGAAGAAGATGCCTAAATGGGCAACACAAACATTGAAAGATGTTCGTCCTGATGAAGTTGGGAAAACTGGCACTCATAGTGCACATGCAGCCACACAACAATTCGACAAGTTCCTAGAAGAAATTCAAAATAAGATTGAAAAGCTCACCTTGAATGACTCTCTAGAAGAAGAACTCAATGTTGTGTTTGATTCAGAACCAACCTCTTTCAAACAAGCTGAAAAGCATGAGTCTTGGAGAAAAGCAATGAAAGATGAGTATGATGCATTGGTGAAAAATGGAACTTGGAAATTGGTTGATCCTCCAATTGGTTGTAAACCAATTGGTTGCAAGTGGGTCTTCTGCAACAAATACAAGGTTGATGGCTTGCTTGACAAACATAAAGCAAGGCTTGTCACAAAGGGATATGCCCAAAGAAAGAGACAGACTACAATGAAACCTTTGCACCTACAGTGAAATGGACTACCATTCAAACTTTGTTGGCTTTGGCAGCACAAAATGGATGGAAAGTTCATCAAATGGACGTAAAAACTGCATTTCTAAATGGTGATCTCAAAGAAACAATGTACATGACTCAGCCAGAAGGTTTTGCAGTGGACGGCCAAGAGCACAAGGTGTGCAAACTGGAAAAATCGTTGTATGGATTGAAACAAGTCCTAAGAGCATGGTATGAAAAGCTCACTGAGCACCTTCTGAACATGAACTTCAAGCGTTTCGAGTTTGAAGATGCAACTCTTTTTGTCAATGAACTCATCACAGGAAATAATAAAATACATTGCAAATAGTTGATGAAAGGTTTTTGATTTAGTTATCTTATGTGGATGATCTACTCATCACAGGAAATAATGAGAAATACATTGCAAAAATCAAAGTAGAGTTGATGAAAGGTTTTGAAATGATGGTTTTGGGTTATCTTCATTACTATTTGGGTATTGAAGTAATTCAAAAATCAAAGTATATCTTCATCACTCAACAAAAATATATTGGCGAAATTTTGAGCAAGTTTGGAATGACAGATTGTAAGCCTCTTAGCACACCCATGGAACAAAATCTGAAATTGACATCAGAAGATACCACAGATTTGGTCGATGCCACTAAATACAGACAACTCATTGGAAGTCTGATCTATGTGACCACAACTAGACCAAATATTTCTTTTGTTGTTGGTGTTCTTTCTAGATTCATGCAACAACCCAAAGAAAGTCATTGGGTAGCAGCAAAAAGAGTTCTTCGATATCTAAAAGGAACACAAAATTTTGGGCTCAAATACTCCAGGGCAGGAGACTTCAAACTGGTTGGATATTCAGATTCTGACTATGCTGGTGATTTTGAAGATGGGAAATCCACTTCGGGTTTTCTAATGAATTTGGGAACAACAGTGATCAGTTGGAAGTCAAAGAAGCAATCAATGTCAACAATTTCTTAAACGGAAGTAGAATACATGGCAGTTTCAGAGGCAACCGGAGAAATTTTGTGGCTTATAAAGGATTCTTTCAGATTTGCAGGAACAACAGCTTTTGTCAACACCACTCATGGTTGACAACACATCCACAATTCAAATGGCAAAGAATCCAGTCTTTCATGACCAAACCAAGCATATCAACAAAAAATGCCACTTGATTCAGCATTATGTGAAAGATGGCAGTGTAAAATTGCTACATTGCCCTACTGTGGAGCAACTAGTAGACACCTTGACAAAAGCACTTCGAAGAGAAAATTTTGAAAAAGTTATGAGGCATGCTTGGTCTCACAACAACCCTTGTGGATCAAGGGGGAGGATGTAATATTATTGTACATAATATTGATTAATCCTAGGTGTAATAAGTAGAAGAGCTTTTGTCTTGTAGTGGTAGATGAATAGTTCTCGTAGGAATGTGAAGAGTCTTCTTGGAAGGTGAAATGAATAGCCATCAGAAGGAAAAGAAATAAGTATGGTGCGCGACTAGTTGCACCTAGAGCCATACAAGTGTGAATTATCCTAGCAATCGAGTGAGATGTATAGGGTGACTTGACACGCAATAAAGGATTGCCCTTAATACTCAAAAACGGGAAAGAATGGTGAGTGTTGGCCATGCAAGCTACGAGTGGTGGATATTGAAATCTAAGGCAAGGAGCTGGTTAAAGAATCCAAGACCACAAAGGATGACAATGCATAAAGAAAGAAGTGGATGGTTGTCCTATAATCCGATGTCGCACATGTAATAAATGAAGACACTTTGCTCAAGATTGTCAGAACAAATTTCAAGAAGTTCATTGCGAATGTGTGCATGGTGTGAATCCGAAGACCATAATGATGCAAATGGTATTAAGCATAGAGTTAAGACCAATGTGAACTTGGTGGAGTCAAAGTGTAATGAGGTAATAACAAGGGTGCATGCTAAGAAAAATTAGTACCATAACCTAGATCAAAACATAAAGATTGGAAAATGCAAGGAAGCATGTTCAGAGTCCCATGCAAGAGAAAAAAGTGACAATATTGAGCGGAAGAACGAATCATTTGTCCACATTGACCATTGTCAAACAAATAATAGAGATAACTATTCCTATCAAGACACGAGAGCTATTATACATTATAGCGTCCTTGCAATCTGTGCTAGGAGCACCATGAAACATGATGGAGATGAAGGCTAGGTTGCTAGGAAACGGATATTGGTACAGGTTCGAAAAGTGCAAATGCCAATTTTCAAGAAACCTGTTGGTACAAAATGGCACAGAAGCATCCATACAATATATTATTAAAAAATATAAATATATATTAAAAAATGCATAATACTTATTTTTTGTCCATAAAAGATAGAACACTTAAAATACTTTGAATTCATGAAAATTGAAAACACTCAACATGCTTAAATTTTCGTATGCACGTGATTATAATCTAGATTATAGAGTATATCATCTAGATTTTCCTCAAGTACTGCTGAAACAAAAGCATCTAGCGTTTTTATTTTTATTTTTGGCATTTAAAAAAACAGCACTGCTGAAACAGTACATAAATATTCCAGGTACTATTCAAGCACTACTGAAACAATACAGAAACGTCCTGGGTACGTCCCGGGTATGGCATAGCCATATCTAGGGCTATTTTGGAGTTTCATAAACATTTAAGGTGAGTACCAAGACCAGTACCAATACTCAGTACATCAGTACGCAGGTATGCTGCCCTTAGAACCCAATTTCGAAAAATAAGGTAAGTGCACAAAAAAATTCTAAGTCCCCTTTTTCGAAAAAAAATAGAACCCATTATATAATCCCCTTTCCCTAAATGGGAGAGGTCACCTTTCAAACACTCGTGTCCTAACATATGTTCCCTACACATTTCCTAACAATCTACCCCCAAATCCCTTACCCAATTTTGTCATGTTCTATTCCTAACTATCGCATCCCAACCCCTAAGACATCCCGAGTCACTACATACACCACCCTCCCATCCAACAATTCAGCCAAATGTCTTACACTCCTACCCGTTCATCCAACCTTCCCAACCCATCCCTGCCCTTTCCACTCCCCTTACCCATCTAAGTACCCCTCCTATCCCACACTCGTCTAGACCACCAAAGAGTCATCCAAACCTCAAGGAGGTTTGTTGAGGCAAGAATAAAGGTCATTTGGGGCATCTGGAAGCAATTTGGATTTGTCCAAGACATGAACGTGATGTCTAAACAAGAATGGATCTCGTCCAAAGAGTTAGTGTCATTCAAGACAAAAGAAAGCCTGTCGCACCCATCCAAGCATCACAATAACCCACTCAAACACGGGACACGCGTTTAGACCAAAGAAGTCCATGAAGGTTGTTGAAGATAAACAAAAATAGGCCAACTAGGCCTTGAATGAACACGACTTGGACTTAGCTAGAGAAAATTAACCAGACCATCAAAGACAAAATTAACAAAATCGTCAAAGAGAAAATCAACAAAACCATCTGAGAGAAAAAGAAGAGATTCCAACGAAAACGAGAATAGCTCGTGGAAAACAAAAATGATTCACAAAGATGGAATGAAACAAGTGAATGATTATTTGCACACAAAACAAGAATTTATTATCAATAACCAGCACTGCCCATATCCCCATGACCAAGTTGGCATTGTGAAAGATGGGGTTTCAACATAGGACAGCCTAGTTCGATGGAATTTATTTGCAGACCAGCAGTCTGAAATTTATATACTTGAAGTTGTTGAACACAAGCTCCTGATCCTTGTTCTTTGTCATGCGCATCTCTTTCATTAACTTGGCCATATCTTCACATATCACAGATACAACCAATGGTTCTTCGTGATCGACAAATGGATTTGTGTTTAATGCAGTCTTCACTTTAAGCCCTGTCCATCGCTTTTGTATATGTAGTAAGTGGCACACGCTTCATCTTCTTTCTGTGATTTGAAAAAGATCACACATGACACATATCTTGATCAGTTTATTGCATTGCTTGGATTCCCTCTCCTTAACCAGATCCTTCTATTTCAGATTGTAAAGTTACAATTTTTTGGTCCCCTTTCAAATTATAAATATCTTATTGTTGTCCTCGATAATTAGGATTCTTTAATCAAACATTTTAAAGATATGTACAATACTTTGAACAATTCATTTGCGACATCTCCTTCAAATGGTGTGTGCTCTAAATCTTACTTTCTGTTTAAACAAACTAAAAAGATTTATGATCTGAATGAATTACTGTCTCCTTACCAAGGATGTAATGTCTCCATTGGGATACAACATGAAGTATAGCATACAACTCATAGTCCTGTGCCAAGTTTCAAAAAACATCATTGAAGCTTTCATTATAATAAGACATTGGGTGCCCATTCTGAGTCAAGGCTGTTCAAGTGCATATTTAGAGGCACTCGTCGCAATAGCAAATGCCTAATGAAGATAGAATAGTGCGAGAACTAAGACAGAGCATAGTCTTTGCTTAATTAGATTAAGTGCCTTCTTTTACACCTCAATGCATTGAAACAATGATTGGCACTATCACAAATGGCCTGGTGCAGGGGCCTAGCAATGGGGGAGAGACTACAACACTGACAGAAACAAGATTGAATTTATTCACGAGAAATGGAAGAGATATCGCAACATTGATGGAAACGAGATTGATTCTGTCTAAGAAGGTTAATGAGAAACTATGCATCAACTCGTTGGGAGTCTAACATAGCTCACCTTTACCAATCCACATATAAGCTTCGAGGTGAGTCTACTTTCCAGATTCATGAATACACCCAAGGTGATTCACTAGAAGCCAAAACCAAAGTAAGAGGTTGCTCAGATACATCAAGTATACCATGCACTTTGGGATTGAATAAATGCAAAACAACATGTTCATTATTGAATGGATTCATAAACTTGGACAAGACAGTATTATTAGTAGGCAAAAGAAGATCTATCTCATAGTATGTCTTCAACCTTGGATCAAGTGTGTTGTATTGTGAACTGAATGCCAAGTGAAAAGTTACAAACCTTATGATAAATATTACATTTTATTATTACATCAAAAATAGTGTTTAATTTATTTATGAGAGAATCTAGCAGGGTCTGAATCGTAACATGATCATTAAAACAAAAGATGCATGTACATCAAGAGCTACTGATCTTTTTTTCTGGTTTAATAGAAGCACAAAACTGGAAAACAGATTTTTGGTGGGATTTCTAGATAAAATATCTTCTCACAACCTCTCTATTCCATATTTTGAACACATATGAATCATTTGCCTCAAAGCTGATCAAACTAAAGGAGACAATCATATTGGGTCAAAATATGTGCATGTTTTCCCTCCTGATCAGATTTGTTCATCATAGATGGATGAGATGATTGTTGGAATGTGTTGGATATTTTGCATGATTATTGAGCTGAGATGTTGAACACAGTAGAAAGATTGGGTTTCTAGAGAAATTGCATGTCCCTTGAGGTAGAAGCACCTAGTACAAACAACTTGACTGATAATGGATCGTAGAAGCTTCTCTTTGATGCAGCAATCCAGCAGCTTAGTAGAACAACCTCATAATATTTAGCTGCACGAGTTTCTCCAACAAAACTCTAATGCACCATCCTCCCACAAGGCATGACCAATTGACCCAAGAACATTCAAATGAACTAAATGGCAGCTAAATGCCATAAATTTCTCCAGCCCTTAAATTCCAAAATGAAAAACCATACAGTACTCAAAAAAGTATAAAAATACTGTATCATATGGTTAAGTGCCTAAAATAAGACTGTTTGCATGGCCTGGTAAAATTAAGGTAAATTAATAAATTTGTAAAGAAATTTATTTTGGGCTTCCCTCTCTAGACTTCTGGTACTCTATGTTGAGGTTAAGATCACATAACATTGACCCGTTCTTAAAGAACCTAGCAAGGTATTTTGCGGAGCCGATGCCAATCAGACGTGGAAACAATCTTGGAGGATATGCAGAAAGGAGATGATTGAGTTTTACCGTTGCAGGTCTAAGGTGAATACTCATGCAATTAGCTGTAATCCCAAAGTCCCTAGGATCACCTTACCTCCGATGACTGATGCATAACTTTCGCTAGAGAACTTCTCTGTGGCTTGGCTTCAAATTCAAATGCCCTAATAAATGTGGGTTAGTGTTTGAACCCTGACACTCACCAAATCAAAATCAATTAACCTAAGACATCATGCATTTCAAACCTGTTCTAACTCCGCCATTTCTTTATATGATACAATAAAGCAAATGTATGAATGGACTGTAAATACTAAAACCGAAGCATATAATTAATTGTCTGTAGAAATCTATTTCTGTTCTGAATCTTTCTTACAAAACCAACGACGGTAACTTCCTTTATTCAATTGTTTTGCTTTATGTGCATACACTTGCTCCCATCTTCCTAACATTCTACTTATAAGTTTTCCGTTTTAACTGCTTAGAGGCATAGAGTAACCAAAGACGAGATTTTACAGACTTTTCAATAAAAATGATCCCTAATAACTTCAACATTACTATATTGTTGTCCTGAGTTGCCAGGAAATGGAAATGGAAACGGAACTGAACCACAGATTTTCAAAAACCCTTAGATATGAAATGGCATGGAAACATCCATACAATATATGAAAAAAGACAATACTGTTTTTTGGTCCATAAAAGATGAAACGCTTAAAAAATTAGTATTCATGAAAGCTTAGAACATTCAACATGCTTAGAATTTGGCATGCTCATAAATCACGTGACATAAAACATTTACATAAAAGCACAAAGAATGGCCAATAAATCTTTTTGTTTATATAAAAGCACAAAGAATATAGCTTATAGTCTTTCTTGTCATACATTAAATAACCAAATAGTTGTGATATACAATTTTTTTCTGTCGCCAAAATGCCTTTGTGGGATGCAAGCTAAAGAACTACAATCATCAAAATGTTTTGATTTACCACTAACAGATGTAAAAAAAAATTGTAGATAAAATATCTTAACGAAATGCAAGGTAAAGGACTGCAATCATTAAAATGTTGTGATATATATTTTATTTTTAAAAAAAACTGTAGATGGAAAGCCTGAACAGGATGTAATGTCAAAGACTGCAATGATTTGTTTTTTGGCCATTTTAAATAGCCTGCACCGCCAGAGATGGCCCGGAAACACCCGGGCACAATCCATTCGGTGCAATTCTCACAAGAGAATCGTACCAAGTACATTTCTCTACAGAAGCGGCAGCAGGGGAAATGTTTCGGTGCAATGTAGTAGTTGTCCATTGGACTGTGTTGACTGGTGTAGCCATTGTCAAATAAAAGACCCGGGATCAAACCCCGTGAAGCTAAGACCATCATAAATATATATAGACCATCAAGCTTATAAAAACATAACAAGATAGTTTTGAGCATATAATTTCAGTTCCTCTGGCGTACAAGATTGGGTCAATTTTAAGTTTAAAAACAACTAACACTGTGTTATCCGCAAATATTGTTTGAGATTGTAGTTTTGCTTTTTGCATTGCCTTTCTTTACACAAAACGCTAAACACGGCATAACATGTTACAGTTAAATTCTGCTAATTTCATTGGCTTTGTTTACTCACAACCCTTTTCCATTGAAACCGCTTCACAAAAATGTATGCACTGTAGAGTTTCTATAAAAGTTTATACATGATTAGAGTTGTATATGGCTACGTCCAAGTAATTATTGATCTCTTTTAGGCGGGGAAAACAACATTAAGAAACAAAATAAAAGAAAAACTGAGCAGAATCAATGCACTTGCCAGGATGCGCAGGTTTTCAGAGCGATGGTGATCCTCAACAACAGAACTTGATTTGACGTCTATTAATGATGTCAAGGAGAACCCCACAGTCCACTGTTGCTAATAACAGCAACATCGGTACAGTTCATTGTGCTCAATAATTACAACAACGGTACAAAACCAGAGATATTTTTTTTGCAGGCAGCAAAAGTGATGGGGCTGTTTTTTAAAACCACGAGGGATGTGAGTTTAATGGTATAACAGGAGTTTAATGATGTTGAATTGTTTAAAAAGTCTTTAACACTCGATTTGTTTTCAAGCAATTAGCATCAATTTGTTTTAAATGTATAAAATGGTATACGATAAAATGGCATATGATTACGAGTGGAAAATTTAATTTTTGAATTGATTGAAGATTTCATTCTAAACAAGGCCATGAATGGCATTTATTGCCGAAGAAGTGTTAAAGTAAACGTATTTTATTTTTGTAATGAATTTTACAGAAAAAAATGTGTTGGGCAAAGATTTTAGATGTGCAAGCAAGGAAAAGCTTCGTCTTAGTTGGGACCGGAGATCTTAAATGAAAGATCATGCCCAAAATTCCTTTTAGTGGATGTTGGAGTTCCAAGGTATCAGAGTAATCTATAAGCTGAACTACTGCATGGGGGCCTTTTAGAAGTGTTCAATAAACACGAAAGTTTGACATGGTAAACTTTAAGAAATGTGATAGAGGGTTCTATTACTTCCCACGAGGGAGAAAGTTCAAAACTTAGAAGAAAAGGAAAAGGCACACCAAACAAGTATTTTGCATTGTCGAAATACGACCATTTTCTGAAGCTATTGTCTTAAGGCTACAAGTTCGTGGTGGAAGAATATAAATTTAATAGGAAAATATTGTCATGTAATATCAATACAAAAAAATTATGAATTAGATCTAGATCCTCAGGGATATATACAAATTTCGTAGTAGCATTGTTATCTCTTCGCCACAAATCTCCATTTTTTGCACTATAGGGAAAGTAAACATAATATATGTTTCTAATTTGCACATTTAAATTTCAAGATCTACTTCGAGATCCAAAAATTCGAAGACACCATATTTCTGAAGAAAAAATAAAATAAGTGAATAAAAAAATTTGTTTTTTTACTAATAAAAAGTATTTAATATGACTACAAAAATATTTTAGCCAATCAAAAAATTGAATTAAAGATTTTGTAAAAAACAAATAAACATTTAGTTTTATGAAATTTTATGTTAAAGACAACAATTGACACTTGGCAAAATAAGATTGAACAAAGTAAAAATAATTAATAATGTTATGAAAATTAAAATAATGACACATTAAGTACAATGGTGTGTCCAATCAATATCCAAGTCAAAAATCATTTAAGACTTATTAAAAAATATATAATGTTAAAACTATAGAAAGATTAAATATTTGTCACATGTTTTTAAATTGGTTAATAAGATAAATATATTTTTGCTAATAAGAAATATTTAATATGACTACAAAAATTGAATCAAAGACTTTGTAAAAATTCAAATAAATATTTATATTTATGAGAATTTATGTTAAATAAAGCAATTGACACTTGACATAATAAAGTTGAATAAAACAAAAATGATTATTAATGCCATCATAATGAAAACAATGACACTTTTCAAGTACAATGATGTGTCCAATGAGCATTCAATGCAAAAATCATCTAAGACTTGGCAAGAAAATTGGCTAATGTCCAAACTATAGAAAAATTAAATATTTGTCACATGTCATTTTTATATTGGTCGATAAGAAAAATAGATGTTTTTACTAATGAAAAATAGTTAATATGTTTACAAAAATAATTCAAGCCAATCAAAAAAATGAATTAAAGATTTTGTAAAAAGAAAATAAATATTTGTTTTTATAAAACTTTATATTAAAAAAGTAAATGACACTTGGCAAAATAAAACTGAACAAAGCATAAATAATTAATTAGTTTCTTAAAGACTATACTATCTGCCTTCGGCAGTATAATAAGTTATTTGAGTAGGGGTCAATGAGCATTGAGTTGGAGGCGAAATGATTGTTATAAGATACTAACCTTACACCTTGCTCATAAAAAAAGATAATGCTCTTGGCTTGATTAACTTTTACGTGTAGGGGACTCGAATCTCGCATAGTGTTGCAATTAACAAATGTTGGAAGATATATTTCTTTGGTTTGGTTATTATGGTGACAAATGCAATGTTTCAAATGATATATGAAAAATTTATGTTGTCGTAGGAAAGACACTTATTACGATGATCAGATGGAGTTGTTAGACCTAAGTTGGTCTAATAGTGAAGAACTTGTGTTCTTGAAAGAGAGGTCAAAAAATTGTATATTGGTCGGGGTAGGGTATGTACACCTCATATTAGAAGAAAAGTTAGGTGTTTTTTTTGTATTGGGAGCAGGGTGTAGGGTATGTGTGCATTGTATGTGAAGTAGAGTTAGGTGCCTCTTATGTACTATGAGCATCGAGTACTCCCATATATTATAAGCCGCTTAGAAACCCAAACGTAAACCACCTGGCATGGTGAACTATAATAACCCTTTTGAGGGTTTCAATCAAATATTCTAAATGCAGCGCTTGAAATGAAATTGCAGCAGACTGAAATATAAAAAATCAGTGACTTGTACTTGTATCAAAAATTGTCAAAATCACCACAAAACTCCACCAATCAATTCGCCACTATTTTATATATTTTTTATAGATTTTTAGAAGACAAAATAACAAAGAAACACTTCAGAAATCACTGTTGGAAATTAAATATGCACTGGAAATCGCAACCACAAGATAAATATGAAAATGGGTCTAGAAATCCTCTAAATTCATATAACTTCATATTTCGTCCTTTAAAAATATGGCAAATCATATTACAAAACCAGATAACTCAAATTCTTAACCAATGTCTACAAACGCTACCCAGGTAGGTCGCTCCACCCTAGAAAATTTAAATATCAGCTGGAAATTACAAATAGATCTTCAAATCAACTCTTCTCTTCAAGACTCAACAATGATGAAGGGTTTTCGTCCTTCACCCAAGTTAAATGAAAGGTTTTTGTCCTTCAATGAGGCCTCACAAGAGGGTTTTTGTCCTCAAGTGGATGACCAAGGAGCAACTAGCTCTCTTTGCCCAAATATAATGGATTACATATATATAACAAGTCAAATAATGAGACAACTTCAGGTTGATATGACACATTATTTAATGAGCATTAATAACCATCCAAAAATCTATCATCCAATCACATATTTAAAAATTAACACTTGCAAGTGCACACGCGCATGCAGCGTATATATAAACTATTGTCTAGATTATATGAAACAAAAATAATTATATTTGATTGGCTAACAAAAACACTATTTAATATATTTTAGACCCCTAAAAAAGACCTGTGACATTTAGTAATCATTAAATTACATGTTTCTAAAGTGTATATATTTGTCAATTTTAGGTTCAAAGTATAACTTTATCAGTGCAATTTCTTCACTTTCGGTGAGCCCCACATCATTCCCTTACACAATCTAGATGTCACATTATCTATTTCTCCTATTTCTTATTGTTTCGTCCTTCCATGTCTAGAAAGTAGACTTTGCGTTCAAGACATGTCATGGATGCGAAGTGCACAGACTTAGTATGGTGTTGTTGGGCCCTTCTCTCATTTACCGAGTCTAATCCTCATCATGTCTAATTTCCTTTTTATGACTGTTGGAGGTTAGCTTGCCTACTAATAAGGTTTTGATTTTAATATTAGTTATCTATAAATACACTCTAAGTATCCCAACTCATTTAATCATTAAGCGATTATATAGTTAAGCATTCGTTATTATTAAGGTGTTTTAATGTGAAATTTAGAGAAAACAATCCATTGAGCATTTCTAAGCATATATATGCGTCAAGCATTTATTGAAACAATAAGGTTCATGGTAGAAATGAAATGCCTTGCATCAATTTGCCTTTGAAGAATTTGTTACTGCCCAAAATGTCCTACAACATTTTGAGGCCTTAGGGTTGAATTATTTATAGATTGGAGTATGAATGGTTGAATTGTGAGCTTTTTAAATTCTTTTCAGACAAGGGTATGAATGGTCGAGGGCATAGAGATGCCTTATTGTTTTACTTGAAGCCATAGATGAAGTCGTGCTTTAAAATGACTGAGTGCTTATAGAATTGCCTTGGAGATTTACCCCAGATTCGTCAGGAAATCTATAAACAAAAGCCAACGAGATGATTAAGAAAGGAAGCATGAAGTTTTTAAGTACGAGATAGAGAATTAGAGGGGCTCCTAGATTGTTCCGTGTGGTGTCATCTCATGAGCTTGTGGCTTTGGAGATATAAGAAGGGTTCGCAAAGGCTTCTAAAATCTTATGTGACTCGGGACTCCTAGATTATGACATGTGTCACAATCCAGTAGACTCAAGACTTTGTAGAGAAAACAAAGAAGTTGGTAAGGATGTTAAGTTCAAAGAATAACACTAGAGTTATGTCATGTGGCGTAATCCCATAAGCTCACAGCATATGGTGATCCTAGATACTTGGGAGACATGAAGAAGTGGAAAGAGCTTAAAAGTGATTAGGACTTTTGAATTGTGACACATTTCACAATTTATGAGTCTATTGTGGTTAACATTGAAAGCATGCTTCATAAACATGAAACCAATGACATTGAGCACATGAATTCTTAGATGGCACAACGTGGCATGATTTGGGAGGCCCAAAATTTGGAAGATGTAAAGAGAAAATATAGACAGAGTTCATGAGGAGAAGATCCATGATTACACCACTTGAACTATTGGATGTACACCATTGATCAAGACTGCAAAGTGTCGAGATCTAGTGCACTCATAATCTCGAAAGATATTAGTTGAAAATGAGAGTATTTGAAGATATTGCAAGACCCTAATTGCGACATGGGTCACATAATCTCATAGCCTCCTCTAAATTTCACCTTAAAACCATGCCAGTAAAAATAAAGCACGTGTGATCAAAGAGATACTAGAGCTTTCCATGTGGCATGTCAAACAGCCAATTAGATCACGCCAAGTGGTAGAATTAGAAAAAATAAAATTGGACCATAGTTGCACAAATTAGGGAGAGTTGTAGAGCTTTCGTTTTTTTCTCATAACTTTTTATTAGGAGCTCCAATTGAAGAATTGTTAGATACATTGGAAATCTTGCTCAAATAGCTACATGTTGGTATCAATTAGAAAGAGAATCGACTCTTCATTTGTGAGCAATTTCATACTAAGTTTCGTGTTTTACATTGCAAAATCCTCACTTACAATTACTTTTTGACTAATTTTTATTCAATTTACTTTTAGGTGTCTCTATGTGCTCTTGAATTGGTAATGATTGAACTCAGTGGAGTAATTTGATTAGTTCTTATATGAGCATGTGCACATCCTATGCCACATGTCATTCTTTTTTCTCTAAATTTTGCATTGTTTCATGTGCATGGGGCCTCTCATCTTCTCTCAGGTTCCTTTTGCTTCTCATTAGAATCAATTACAAACTGCCATTAGATTTCCACTTGTCGCTTGATATCTTGTGGAGCTCCTTGAGTAATCAATGCCTACTCTCCCCCCTATCTCATTGGTTCTCTTAATTTGTGCCTAATTCTAAGTCCCCTCCATTTCCAGTCCTACAAATTTTTAAAATTGTGTAGAAATTGATGAAGTATCTTCTTCATCTAACATTGTACTTTCCATCTTTTAGCCATGATCTATTAATCCCCTTCAGTATATTAGGTATGTAGGTTGAAGTTCGACACTATTTTTAGTCTAGTGTCATTAATAATTGTGTCACAACTCATTATTGTTGTAATTTGAATATGAAAGAGAGCTTTATATAATTTTTTACGTGTTAAATAAGATAGTGCATAGAAAGGAAGTTGTGACTAGAATCTAATGTGTAATCATTATGGTTATTAGAAGATTGATTTAGTTACAATGTGTCAACGTTTAATGTGTAATCTTGCTTATATATGGAGTTATTTTTCCTTATGGAGTTTTGGTGTCATTTGCACTAGTTAACAGTGCATTTACTTTATTTTGGGCTCTAAATTATAATATTTTGATAAGTATCTATATCACTATGTAAAATACTTATTTATATGTGTGAGTTGTGGGGATTCACATCAATTGTGTAGATTGGTGTGGTTCATGTGGTTATTTTTAATTCCTTTACTAAATTCCTTATTACATATTGAACCAAATTGATCAAAGTGTCGGCTAAAGTCATAATGATCGCCCTCATTTTACTATCATGAATTAGTGCATATGGCTAATATATTTGTGAGACATTGGTATATGAGAATATAATTGTGAAAAAATAACAATGGGTCTAACCACTCACATATGATAACATGAGAGAGATTCTTTGTGCTAGAGTTTGTATGAGAGATAGTAGTATTAAGCGTTATTGCAATAAGTGTAATCTCCTTATTTGTAGTGAATCCATAGATTATAATGTGTTCTATGGAATATTAATGAAAATATTAGTGTGAAATTATCATTCTTAAAGTCTAAATCAAAACTACAATTGGTATGAGAGCAATTTCATTGTAATGGAAGCATGATCTATTTTGTAGGGGTAATTGTCTTTATATTGCCATGAGTGATGATAGATAATAATCTATGAAAATATTATGGTGTAGGTTATTTAATTTGTATGTAATAGTTCTGTGAGTATTTTGTTAGTTTTTAAGATATTGTTATTGAATCTTAAGTGTTATTGAAGTATTTTTCTTATGTGTGCAACTTTGTTGTATCCATTAATGTTTATATCATAGCATCAAATTTGAATAGCCTCATTTTAATCGTATTTTTCTTCCCTTCGTCCTCTAGTTGTGGAATTGTGTAGCTTCCAGAAAAGGAGACATTTTAAAACAATTTTATGCAAGTTCGGTAAAACAATAATATCTTCCTCATTTTATAATGCAAAATTAAAATTTCAAAGTGATCTAGAAAGCTTATGCAAATGAGAACAAATCTCACAAATGGTTTTAAGAGATTTTGTGCATTGAGAGTAGTTTTGTGCAAAAAATGAGAAGCGTGAAGCTTATCATAATCTAATCAAAGATTTTAAAACCTTGTGTGTTATATTCTTTAAACGTGATGCCTTTCTATGTTATATTATTTCAAAGAACTATCTATCATATGTATTTGCAAGGTTGACCATTCAACCAACCAATAGGCTATTTACCAATTTTTGGGGGATTTATCATTGATTGGTTGACTAGTCAACCTTGCAAAAATATGTGATGTTTAGGTTAAGTGATATTATTCAATCTTCATTGAACCAACATGTTGCACACACATTTTTTGACATGGGGATTTGATGTGATATAGATATCAATACATATTTCATAATAATTCTTGACATTATTTTAGTGCAGGTTGGTATTTTGTAACATTTGTGTTATTTCAGTTCATGTGTGTTCTCTGACAACAATTCATTTACTGTATTCTTTCTAATGCCACTATGCACAGATAATCTACGTCAATCTATTATAGATTGTGCCTATGTGACTTCTTCATGCTTGCACCAGTGAGATGAATCCATAAGCATGCAACTCCATTCCATTAAAAAATCTTCCAGTTGAATCTTCCACATTTGCATGGGCGTTGTTTACTACATTGCAAAGATACAATTTCAAATTGACATCTCTTCATGAATCTACATTTATATGCCATCATCTCACCCCATACATTTCTGACTGCGAAGGGGTTGAACACTGACTTGAATTGGACGGTTGATAAGCTACAAACACAGTCTACTTCCACATTGGGATCCACACCTTTAGCTTAGAATAAGATTCTTCAACACCAAAACCCTCCGATCAAGAATGTGGGTCCGCAATCTCCAACAAAGGTGCAGTTCACGTGGGAGAAGGATAAAGAAGGTGTAACCTACCTTACTGTGCCAGATGGTTGTCTACATTGGGCTTTGGACAAAGTGAATCTTTCCCTTGTTGGTAAGTTTCTCGGATCTAGACCTAATATTGATGTCATTAGAAAATGGGCCTTTAGAAAGTGGCAACCAAAAGGGGATCTGAGCATCACCACTATGTCAAGGGGTTTTTTTCTGGCCAAATTTAATCAGCAGACTGATTTGGAATCGGTGCTTCTGGGAGGCCCATGGTGTTTGGGCAATATGGGTCTTTTTCTGAAATGGTGGTATCCTAGGTTTGATCCTAATACTGAGAATATACACACCATTCCAGTCTGGTGTAGGCTCCCAGGACTACCCCTGCAATTTTGGGATGATGAGATTTTATTAAATGTTGCTAAATCTCTTGGATCTCCGATTGGGCTTGATGGACCTACGAGGAATAGATCCAGACTAGCTTTTGCTAGATTCTGTATTTCTTCTGAAATGGAGCAGGAGTTACCGGAAACATATCATTCTACAATCTAAGTATGGCATTTGGCATCAAAATATTGAATATGAAACCTTTCATTTGAGATGTAAGAAATGTCATAGAATAGGACATTTTACCAGTAGGTTTCCTATCAAAGAGATCTCTCAAGAGGAAAAAAAGGAAAAATTGATAAGCCTATTGAAGACTCTGATAAGATATAGGAAGCTAGGTTGGAAAATAAGGATACTGGAAAAAATAAATATCAAGGACAAAGGGAAGGGATATCCCTTAACCAACCTAGAGCTGAAATATAAGAAAGGAAAAAAGGGGTTTAGAACTCCAATTAGGAAACCACTGATTTGTAGGAAGCTCTGGCATCCTAAAACCCCAATAGCGGGTGCATCAGAATTACACCCAACCTCAAAAGAAGATTTAGATATACAGAATCCAGTAAAGGTGATTCTGAAGGTTGATGAGAAAACTGAGACAGTTAAAGTGAATCTTCTTTCTAAGGAGTTAACTCAGATTGGACTTTTGGATAAGAATAAGGACACTAGTGCTGAGTCAGGGACAAAAGCAACTGAGAAAGTTAATCCTGATCCATTGTTCATCATTGAGGAAGATCTAAATGAGGAAAAAGAAAATGCAGAATCAGAAGCCTCATTGAAGAAAATCTCTTCGTTGATTAAAATCTTTTCACCTAAAAGTGGGAACCCCCTACCCAGTAACAAATCAACAACTTTACAACTCATTGACGATAAGCAAGGAGAGAGAGAGAGAGAGAAAAGGGGGAAGTAATGCCACTCAAAGAAAATATGTTTTTGATGGAGATTCAGATTTGACCAATGGTTTTTTAGAGGTTAACTCTAAAAAAAGAAAAGATTGAAGGGATTTGAGAAGATCCCAGATTCACTTTATAATGAAAAAAAAAGAAAATTGATAACTGGGGAGCTTCAACATCCAGAACTACTAGATCATCTGCTAGAAGAATAGTTGATTTTGGAAGCAGTTCTAAAAGAGGAAGACCCTCAAAGAAGACACTCAGAACCAAAAGAACAGAGGAAGATATTGCAGATGGAACTCAAAGCCAATTGAGCCATCAGGAAATTTCAACACCTATATCATTTAGATGAAGATCATCTCCTGGAATATCAGAGGTCTGAATGGGAACTCTAAACAAAGAATAATCAAAGAGTTAAGAGTCTCTAGTAGACCTAGCATTCTGCTTCTACAAGAAACCAAGATGAACTCTAAGGTACTTGAAAATTGTAAAAATAATTTCTGGGAAAATTTGGACATGGCTGCTGTGGATTCTCAGGGAGCTTCAGGTGGCATGGCTACTTTTTGGGATAAAAAGCATTATACTGGTATGATTCTATCTGAAACTAGTAACCATCTTGCTGTTAAATTCCATGCTATTGAAAATAACTGTACTTGGATCCTTTCTAATATCTATGTGCCTAATACGGTTATTGGAAGAAGGAAACTCTGGAATGATCTAAAGATTTTCAGAAATCAACATAGTTCTGACAATTAGCTTATTATGGGTGACTTCAACTCTCCTTTAAATCTAGGGGAAAAACAAGGGGGAAACTCTTGTTTTTCCACTGGCATGGATGAATTTGTTGATTTCGTTGTTGATTTAAATCTCATGGATGTGGATCTTCATGACAATCAGTTTACCTAGACAAACAGAAGGTTGGGTAGGGATATGATTCAAGTCAGACTGGATAGAGCTCTTATCTCTGCTAGTTGGATTCTACACCAAGACTTTCATCTCACCTCTCTGCCCAGAATCGGATCTGATCACAATCTGATAGCTTTAAATTTTTTCAATTGGGCTAAGCCCACCAGGAGCTCCTTCAAATTTGAAAAGATGTGGATGGAGCATGATGACATCTTTGATAAGATTAAGGAATGGTGGAATTGGGATGGTGAGGGAACTGCTCAATTTAGACTTATTCAAAAGCTTTAAAATGTCAAAAAGTAGGTTAAAATATGGAATAAAGAAATCTTTGGGAATGTTTTTGTGAGAAAAAAGGAATTAAAACAGAAACTCCAAGATTTGGAAATCAAAATAAATTCAAAGGGGAGGTCTTTGGAGGATCATTTAGTGGAAAAAAATATTCTTTCAGAGCTACACACGGTTTGTAGCAGGGAAGAATCCTTATGGAGACTTAAATCTAGGGCAATCTGGCTGAAAGAGGGTGACAGAAATATGAAATTCTTCCATATGACCACTTTGAAGCATAGAGCCTGTAATAGGATTGTGGAAGTTTCTAAAGGAAATGACATCATCATAAAAGATCCGCAGATCATCAAGGATGAAGCTCTTAGATTCTATGAAAAATTGCTTAATGAGAAGAGTGCTACTAATGATGTGGCTGCCTCTTTTCTGTTAGAGGCTATTCCACAAGAAAAATTGAGGAACAGAGATTTAAAGACATTACTAAAGTTGTCACTTTGGAGGAGCTTCAAAAAGTTGTTTTTACTCTTGAAGGGGATAAGGCTCCGGGACCTGATGGCTTCTCTGTCAATTTTTTTCAGAAGTTTTGGGAAATTTGTTCAGATGATCTCCTTAGGGTAGTAAATGAATTCTTTAGAACTGGTGATTTATTGAAAGAGCTAAATAATACCCACATTGTGCTTGCTCCAAAAAAAATGGATGCTAAAGATTTCAAGGATTTCTGACCCATTAGCCTGGTTAATGTTGTCTATAGAATTTTTACTAAGATTATTGCTACCAGACTTCAGTTCATTTTGAATGATTTAATCTCAAAACAGCAGAGTGGGTTCATCAGAGGAAGGATAATTCAAGATGGTGTGATCATGGTGCATGAGATTATACATTCTATGGATAATAATAAAAAAGCAAGCATGGTCCTTAAACTTGATATGAATAAAGCCTTTGATAAAGTCTCCTGGTCTTTTCTTGACAAGGTTCTGGCCAAATTTGGTTTTCTCAACAAATTTAGAAGAATTATCAAGGCTTGCATCTCTACTGCTAGATTCTCTATGGTGGTCAATGGTGAACCGATGGGATTCTTTACCAGCAGTAGGGGTTTAAGACAGGGGGATCCTATATCCCCTTTTCTCTTCATTATTATGGCGGATAGCCTCAGCAGAACAATTGACAAAGTAGTTAAAGATGGTCTTCTTAAAGGCACTAAACCTACTTCTACAAATCAAATGGCTTCTCATCAGCAATTTGTGGATGATACAATCCTGATTTTAATGGCCTCTATCCTTGAAGCTAAGGTGATCAAGTCCATTCTAAAATTTTATGAGTCTACTTCTGGGCAAGAGATCAACTTTGATAAAAGCTCAATTTTATTTTTCAAAACTCCTATGGAAAGACAACATAGAATTGCTAAAATAATGGGGTGTAAAATCAATTCACTTCCCACTACTTATTTGGGGCTCCCCCTTGGTACTAAAAAAGTCTCAATCAAAGTCTGGAATGATCTACTAGAAAGATTCCAAAAGAAAATGGTTGGTTGGAAAGGGGCCATTCTTTCCAGTGCTGGTAAATGTCTGCTTATCAAAAGCACTCTTCAAAATCTACCTATCTACATTATGTCTCTTATAATATTCTTTCTGCCTTCAGAGAAAAAATTGAAAGGATTCAAAAGAAATTTTTATGGCAGGGGATGGAGGAAAAATTCAAATATCACCTGGTAGCTTGGGATCAAGTGTGCACTCCTAAAAGAATTAGGGGACTGGGCATAAAAGATATTAGAAAAATGAATATGGCCTTAATTGCAAAAATGGGCTGGAGAATGCTCTCAGAGGAACAACCATGGATTGATCTAATTAAGGCCAAGTATCTTGATCAACAAACAACTATCTCTTTCCTTCATGATGAACAACTTCCCCAAGGTTCTATTTTCTGGAATAACTTGATTCAAGTCAAGAATTTCATCAAGAAAGGATGTAGATGGAAAGTGGGAAATGGCAGAGACATCAATTTTTGGGGGGATAATTGGTCTAATTTCAGCCTCAATGACAGATTTGGTGCAGTCAAAGATAGCCTTGAACATAAGTATGGTACTAAGGTCATTGATTACATGGAAATTGATGGTAACAAGAAGAGATGGAAACAACTCTCGATGGATAGGAATGAACTGAACTCCATGATGTCCTCTTTACAGGAACAATTGGACCTCATTCCCTTGAATCAATTGGAAGTTAAGGATGAAATTGTCTGGCACAATTCTAGAGATGGAGATTACACGGTCAAATATGGTTATAACTCTTACTTTGAAAATATCCAGAGTGAGTTTAATTGGAGCAAGATTTGGATGACTGAACTAACCCCTAAAATTAATTTTTTCTTTTAGCTTGCTCTCAAAGGAAGAATTATCACTAATGACAATCTGATGAAGAAAGGATTCATAATGCCAAATAGATGTCACCTTTACAAAAAATAATCTGAGGATATTAAACACCTCTTTGTCCACTGTGAGTATGCTTCAATGATCTGGAGTTATGCCTTTTCTAAATTCAATGTTTTCTGGACTGTGCCAAAGGATTTCATCCAGTTTTGGACCCAATGGAATCCTCCTTTTAAGCACTGTGTTGTGAGAAGACTGTGGAAACTGGTCATGCCCCATATTATCTGGAGGATCTGGAAAGATAGAAATGACATCATTTTCAGAAACAATAAACAACATTGCAAGATTAGCTTTGTTAAGATTACTCATGCTATTAAAGAAAATATTGAGAGATTCAAACCTCCCAAGAATAAGAAATATCCTAAGAATGAAGAATATATTCTTTCCAACTGGAAGATTGGAGTTGCAAATCTACAGATTAGGAATACTTCAAACATTGATAGGTCTTCAATTCATTAGAACCCTCCTGATATTAACTGGCACAAACTAAACTTTGATGGTGCCTCCAAGGGTAATCCTAGGATTGCTATTGGGGGAGGTGTAATTCATGATCATAAAGGCTGCTTAGTTGTTGCCTATGCTAGAAAAATGGGGATTCAGACAAATCATTATGCAGAAGCCCTAGCTGCTCTATGGGGGCTAAGGGTTGCTAAGGATTATAACATACAAAACATCATTTTGGAAGGAGATTCACTAAACATTATCAATCACCTCAATCAAATTTCTCCTCCTAGCTGGACTATTAAGGACTTCATTATGGAATCCATAAATATTTGTCAAAATTTCAAGAATATCATCATTAGGCATACTTATAGGGAGGGGAATAAGGTTGTGGATACCTTGGCCAATTTTGGCATCAATAATAATCTAACCATTTGGGATAATGAAAATTACATCCCTAAGGAGGTACATAATAGCATTAATGTGGATAAATATGGGCAATCATGCATGGAGTAGGAATTATAATGAGATGGAGTGGGATTTAGTGGGTGTGAAAGATCACACATGTGATAAATATCATCCTAACTATGGCCATAATAACTCCCATGATTCTCAAATAGGTGGCTGGGTTCTTAAAAACCGGGACAGACATAAGGAAAATAAAGATTCAAATGAGGGTTTTGAGTAGAAAAATTACAGGAGTAGTAGGGAGAAGGAGATGGGAGGTGCCCTGTGCCAACTGGAGCCTTGCAGTGATCTGGCTTGGAAGAACAATGAGGAGCTATGGAACCTCCTTCAAAAGGGAGGCATTTCCAACTTTATAGAGTGCATTCAGGGGCATGACCAAAATATTTTGGTTCATTTCACAATGGACTGGAAGGACAGAAAGGTGGAGTATGGTGGTCACTGAGTAATTATAAATGAAGAATTGATAGCTGAGGCAACAGGCCTTGAGTTGGAGGGATATCATTTTTTCAACAAAAGGATTGATAAGACTGCTGAGGCAAAGAAATTCTCTGAAGAGGGTGAGGAGCTCGAATTTGTAACTACGGGTGTTAGGGTAAGCTCTATCCCCAAGCCTTTTGATGAGGTTACAAAAATGATGGTTAGGTACATTTCTCTAGAAGGGTGCTACAAAACAATCCCTGTCAAGCACCTGGTCTTTCTTAACCACTTTAGAAGATAATTTGTGGTCTACTTCCCACATTACTTGCTAAATTCCCTTCAGCACTCCATTTTAGAATTCCAGAAGCACTCTCGTGCCATTCCTCTTCACCAAGGCCTTATCTTTCTGCTTCATAAGCTCTGTGTCTCTAAGTTCCCTGGCTTCCCACCCTCTCCCAGTGATCTGCACATCCCTAACTCCACTGCTCCCACTTCCATCCTGAACACCTCTTCCAAACCCAAGACTAAGAACCCAAAACTTCCCAAAATTGACATCCCTCACTCTGCCCGGGTTCTTAGAAGCACCAAAGAGCTGGAAGTTGCACATAATTTTTTGCATATTAGTAATGTTGGCTAGGATACGGCCTTGCAACAGGGGGGGAATAATATTCCTCAGAGGTTGGATTCTTTGGAAAATGAGATGGTGAAGTTAAAGAAGGACCTACAGCACATTGCCAAACAGAAGGGAAAAAGAAAGGCTGATGATGAAATTGATAATGGGAATGATCAGATTGTAGACATCTACAAGAAATTGAACTCTTTAGACAATAGATTGGGGAGAGCCAAAGACAGGCATGATCATAACATGGCTATCTTAAATGCCATTAGTGACTTTTTGGAATAACATGTTCGCAGCATTTCCATGCTTAGCGGGTCCCTGAAACTATCTGGGGGACTGACAAGGAGAGAAGTCAGACCATATCGAAGTTGAATGCAAGTGACCCCACGCACATCACCACTTTGGCGTTGTTCACTTTGCTACAAACAATCAAATCCAGGATCGATAGAGCTTCCAAGAAATAATCTCCCTCGGGCTGGAGGGCTTCATTCTAGACGCTACTATATTTTGGTCTTTTTGCTGTTGTTTTGTTGTCTTGTTGCAGTTTCTGTTTTGTTTCACTTTCTACTAGTAACTATCTTTTGGTTACTGTTGGACATAATGCTTTATCTGGATTTTGATCCTCTTTTTTTGTCCCTCTATAGCTCTCCTTCAAAACTATTTACAAATAATATTAAAAAAACATGTAAATACAGTAAATGAATGTAATAAGTAAATATATAAATGACCCAAGAAAACTAACCTAATGAAAGCATAAACCCTAATGTGCAAGATAGAAGAGGAAAGAACTCAACCAATTATAGGAGCTCGTTGGACTGTGTCGCAAAGGTGACTTGAGAATTTGTAAGCACAAACAATTGTGTAGAGGTCTTAAAATGGACAGATCTGGACTAGGGCGCCTACAGGCACTCAGGTCTATAGAATGGGCACCCTAGTCTGTGAAAAATCTTTGGAACTGATCTTCACAAGTTTGGAAAGTGCTACGAAACCCTCGCTATGTGTCACATCAGATTTGTTGTACTGCGCCAAGTGTCGCTTTTAATCCAAGATAAAAGGAAGACATGTAAAACTTTAAGCAAACATCAATCCCTAAAAAGAAAAATGCATATGATAGGGTCAGAATGATTTCAACTACCACAATAGTAGACTTACTAACTGATGTTGCACTACATTCTAGACCCAAATGTAGTTTTGTGTGTGTGTGTGTGTACGAAACATGCCCTAGGTTGCTTTTATGTCAGTCACACTTTGTGATGTAGCGAGCTAATTATGTGTAGAAAATGTAATATATGGTGGATGGAATAGAATAGAACCCTCCCCCTATGCTTGTATGATGTAGATATCACATCCTTGTCCCAAGTGATGGAGCTATGTGGATAGAAATTATCTCTCAATGCAATAGATGGATGCAACTCTAGGTGGATGATAATAGTGACTAGTGCTTGGTCCCTCATCATGGTCTCATAACTTTATACTTATAGGGTTCTCTTGATCTAATGTCATAATTAACCCCGAAGAGGTTGACCACCAAAAATCTAGAAAGTTCAAACGGCTAAAAAGAGCCCAAAAAGTGGTGGGAAAGTTCAAAAACGATCGGGGAGCCCTAGTCAAGGCTAAAATGATGGAAGATGACCGAAAATGACTGGGCATGTGTGCGGTGGAGGTCAAGAATGACGATGGAAATCAAATAAAAATGGCCAAGAGATGGGGGTTAATTAGTACTTTCTTCACTCAAAAATTGTAGTCTCTATTTACCTCTTATTTCACCAATCAACCCCAAGCACACCGACACATCATCCAGACTGGTCTGGAAGCTCACCTGAGGGGCATGCAGGCATGGAGCCCCTCCTTTATGTGAGCTTTGTGAGAATTTTCTTCCTTAATAAGGGGTTTTGCACAAACAGAGAATGACACGCCCATTCTTGTCAACCAGATGTAAGCACTAACTCCTAATCTAATACACCCAAACATAGTATAGCATGATCATATTACAATGGAAGTAGAACTAAATCATGATTATCATCAAGAAAACCAGTAATACACCCATGAACATAAAAAATAAATGGAAAGATTAAGATCCATCACATAAGTGCTTCAGAATCACTTCATTATATTAATTAGCCAAAGTACAATAGCCAAGATTACATCAAAAGAGTTCCATGTATGAAGATATTTATAGTAGCAAAGCTTCAACACATTACAGAGCTCGCCATCACACATTACACATTTTTATTATTTTCCTCTCTTGCTCCCATACTCGCACACACACCTCTCTCGTAAAACCATACATATGAGGAACTCTCAAGGAATCTCCTCTTAACCGCTCATCATTACATGAGAAATCTTGAAGGAATATTTCATGGTTGCCCTACCACTACCCAAGAACATGCCAAATGTCATCATGTGTTTCCCCTAATCAAGAGTCCTTAGCATGCATGTGTCAGCTAATCCATAAAAAACTCGTCTCCTTATCCTTTCATGATAACCGTATTGATGCCCTAGAATATCCTTTCCTTGAGCTGCAAGTCTTCGTAGCTTATCCATATTTGTATCTTGTCACTTTTTCATTTGTTCCCTAAACATGTCCTTTCTTGTTGTCCAAAACTCGCTAAGTCCTGAATTCATCCTACCTAGGGCACGAGCCTTCGTGCATCTCCAAGAACTAATTTTGTGCATGCCTTCGCACCCTACTTCCATGCGCCACCAAGTTTTGCGCCTTAGGTACTTAGTTAATTTAGGAGTCCAACAAAAATCCTCTAAATAATAGTATGAGACCAGGACTAAATATAACCCAAAGTGCGCAATTTAGTGTCTACATTTGACCCCACTTTATGTTGGTAAGCAGAAAGATTGGTAACATAAAGTAGATAAAGATGTGTACCTAATAACCATGTAGATTGATGAAGAAGGCGTGCCGAAGGACTAAACAAAGTGTGCAATGACAAAAAGATGGAGATTTTGTAAACTAAATATGAAAGTGCACAAAAAAAAGGTGATGAGAGCGAACCTAGGGTGGAAACGCATGTGTAGCTGCTGATATGATGTACCTGCATGGTTAGCATGTGAAATGTGTTGTCACGAAGTGTTGTTGTTGACACCATTGTTGTTATTATTGTTTCCCCCATTTGACTACTTGTTTCTCATACGTCTATATCTGTACAAGGATGAAACGATCAAGTAGTCAAATATGTATGTATGTATGTGTAAAAACGCTATGTAAAAGATGCATGTATATGTATGTAAAAATCATGTAAATGTAAAATACGCAAATGAAAAATGTAAATGGAACATGTGCACCTGATCCATGTCGAGAGAAAGAGTGTAGAAGGATATCTTGTACTGTCGGGGTTTTTTGGGTGATCCCACGCCATAGGACAAAGAAGTATAGGGAGGAATTGCTCTGTATCCTCCAACCTTTAACTACTTCCCTGAATATGTGTGAAGAGATCTTTGTACATCCTAGTTTTTTGGGTGATCCGACGCTGGCAGTAGAAGAAGTATTGGAAGGAATTCCATTGTATCCTCTAACTGTTAACTGCTCCCCCAAATGCTAAGGACAACCATGTCCTATAAAAGCCGTTGTGTATGGGGTTCGTAGACTGGTCTGAACCCACTCATTGTATGTAACCCACAATGCCAAGGGTAGAAAGTGCACTGAACTGAACCGGTGTAAATGCGTTGTGTAGAATGTAAAAACCCCAAATGATGCCCCCCTCTTTGGGGGCACATGCGATGTCATTGATAGGAGAATGCGGCCCTAAAAGAGGACCAACCACATGAACTCTGTAACTCTACCCTATAGGGGAAGGGAATGCACTTGGTAGAAACCAAGGCACACACAAACAAGAAGGCTAGCCAAAGACAAGTGTTAGTATGAAAAATCATGCATGTAGAAGACAATGTGTAAGCTACGCAAACAGTGTAAAAGCTACCAAAAAAGTAGTAATGTAAACATGCAAGAAGAAAAGTAAGCCACACAAAGTGGGTTGCAAACATGGGACATCACTCACGATGTCACAAGACATGCAAGGCCATCATGGCTGCAAACAACAAACAAGTGTGCACACCAAACATAGGGCAAGGCCTGCATACAAGAACAAACAATAACAGACAATGTAACAAACAAGTATGGAAGAAAATATCCCTGCATAACAAATGTTACACATGAAGCACCCATTAGCATGTTAGAAAGATAACTAGTATGTCAAAAGCATGTGTATAACCAAGTAATGTAAAGTGCTAAGTACAAAATGAAACAATATCACCTGTGAGAGATGAATGTGGATGCCCCCAGTGACCAGTGTAGGAAGGGTAGAAGGTGAGCATCCATGCTACATGAAAAAATATCTGTATCTGTGATCAAAACTAAATAAAAAAGTGAATGCACATGTGTGGATGATATAGATAAATGACATACAAGTAATCTAACTAACATGTGTAATAAAGTGACCATGAACAAGAAAAAGTAAGCAAGAGTAAAAGCAACCATAATATGCAGTATGTTGTGGATGGATGGAATGGAATGCAAGATGGATGATAGGATCTGTGTGCCCCCCTAGTGAATGGAAATGTATGCAATGAGGTTCATTTGGTTTTCCCCCTTAGCAGTCAAGAATGAACCGTAAATGAGAGTGCGTCATCGGGAAATGGTCGAAGTGTGTGTTGTGTCTAATGTGTTGTGATGAGTGTGTATGTGTAGTGATGATATGTGACCTATAGAAGAGATGTGTGTGAACCTTATAGCCTAAGCGTATATCATGACAAAATGAATGTATGAGTGATGATTTAGCCCTAAGCGTATATCACTACAAGATGAATAGTAGGAGTGGTGATGTAGCCTAAAGCGTATATCACTACAAGATGAATAGTAGGAGTGGTGATGTAACCTAAAGCATATACCACTACAAGATGAATAGATTAAGTGATGATTTAGCCTATAACGTATGTCACTAACCTAGAAATGTCACATGATGAAAGGTTGAATGATAAACGTGTGATGAATGTAAGGTCCATTTGATTTGTAAACCCTCTGCAGTCGAGTATGGACCGAGGAACTAAAGTGTGTCATAGGGTAGTGAGTGCAACGTGTAGAAGAATATGTAGTAGTATGTGTGATGATGAAATGACCATATGTGATGAATAGAATGTGTAAATACGTGGTGTGTAGAATGTATGCAAGATGTGTAGAATGTGTAAAATGTAATGTATAATGCAGTATGTAAAATGTGATAGAGACTAATATGTAATATGTAGGATGAATAATGTGATACATGTATGATGAAGACTAGTATAATGTGTGAATATGATGTAAGGATGTATATGATGTATGATGTAAGTAATGATAATGCATGTAGATATGTAAATGCAATGTAATATGTGTATAATAATGTATGAAGTGTGTGATAAGCACAATAGTGTGATGGTATAATGAGAAATGTATGCTATAGAAGTATGATATATGCATAATGATGATAATATGATGTATGATGTATGATGTGCGATGTGTGATGAAATGTAATGTGTAATGCCTATAGTGCAGTGTGTGGGGTTCATGTGTAGTAATCCCTCAATAGTCAAGTGTGAATGAAAGCACAAGAGTGTGTCATTGGGTAATGATGATGCTAAAAATATGAATGAGTATGATGTATGCTAGGAGATTGATGTATGATAATGAAATATGAGAGATGTACCTGATGTTAAATGATGAGGGGGGGGGATGTGTTGTGATGTTATGCCCCCCAAGTGTATGTAATGCTTATGCATGTATTTTTGATAAATGATGTTGGACAACCATGTAATGAAGAGTGTGAGGTGTGTATCATAGATTTGGTAAGATTGATGATCATAAATAATGAGAAATATGGTATGCATAATGAGTGATAGATGATTGTAGATGTATCTATGTATGAGTGGTTATGTAATAGATAGATATGTTAATGTAAGATGAAATGAGGTTCTTTATGTAAAGACCCCTCAACAGTCATATAAGAACCATAAGAATATGAGTGTGTCATCAGGAGGGTAGGGTGACAAGAGTCACCTACCAAAGACCAAGTTTGTGTTTAGCGGTGGAAGCATGGTTGGAAAAAGTAATAGTAGGACCATGCGATTGTGGTGGAATTTGTAATGTGTCATGACCACTAGTAGGAGGATTAGTTGCTTTGATGAAAGTGATTGGTTGGAGCTTAGACTTGAGAGGAGGCCAAGTTGCACTAACTTTTAAGGGAGGTTGCTTAGGTTGACTTGGTGATATGATAGATGACTTATTAGTAGGAGATTGTGAACTAATTTTGGTAGGTGATTGACTTGGTGATGTCGTAGATGGTTGAGTAGGAGGAGATGGTGAACTAATTGTGAGAGGTTGTTGCTTAGGAGTTGCTTGAGTAACGTTGGCCTGATGCTCATTAGATATAGATGAATCAGATTTAGGAACCCAATGGGATTTATCATTTATATTAGAATGTTGTGTAGAAAATGAAATAAATCCTTGATGCTTCAAGATGTTTGATTATTTGTGGAAAAGTGTGACAATCATTGTCATTATGTCCATTGATTGATGATAATTGCAATATGGACGACCTTGATATTTTACTAACCGATAAGGAGAATAGTAATGAGTAGGTGGTAGAGTGATCAACTGATGACTAAGGAGCTGAATAAGAATGTCATGTTGCGTAGTATTATGCTCAAATATGAGAGGCTCAGGAAATGACATGTCTTGAGGTTCAACTAGATGACATGTAGTGGACATAGATTGCATATAAGATGTAGAAGGAGCACAAACATGTGATTGAGAAGCATCCTTAAGCTGTTGAATTTCATATTTGAGAGATGTAATTGTGGATTCCATGGCCTTAAATTTGTCTTGAAATAAAGTATGTAGAGCTTGAATTGAGTCCAATAGGGGTTGATTAGATGGAGGATCACTAGGGTTCGTCAGATAAACGATCGAATATAGGACTTATTTTGTGTGGTGGCGTATTGTCATCCAAATACATGGTGTCTAGCTATTTTTGCAAAACAACCTGGCAATGGGGATATCTCTTAAGTAAATCAGATAAAGAGACTTGAGCAACTTTGGGAGCCATGATAGATGAAAAATGAGGATCCTAAGTGTGAAAGACGTCGGGTTCACCAAAATGATTAACTAAAATTAACTATATATAATGATAGTTAATCTAATCTAGAAACAATGTAAATACAGTAAATAAATGTAATAAATAAACTATGGAAAATGACCCAAGAAACTAATCTAATGGAAATGCAAAAACCCTAGAGTATGTAAGAGAGAAGAGGAATGAACTCAACTGATTAGAGATGCTCGTTGGACTATGTCACAGAGGTGACTGGAGAAAATCTAGAAGCAAGGAACGACTATGCAAGAGGTCCTAAAAAGGATGGATCTGGCTGATTCTAGCTGGACTGGAGCACCTGGAGAGGGATTGGGGTGACTATGGGTGCTCTGGTCTACAGAATGGGTGCCCTGGTCTGTGTAAAAGGTCTAGAACTAAATTTCACAGGTTTGACAGGTGGTCTGAAACCCTGTTGTGTGTATCGCATTCATTGCACTGCGTCAGGTGTCACTGTTATTCCAAGATGAATAAGAAGACCTGTAAAACCCTAAAAAATGTCAAACCCTAAAAAAAAAAATGCATTTGAAAGGGTCACACTGACCTCAGCTGCCACAATAGTGGACTTACTAACTGAGTGTTGCACTACATTTCAGACCCAAATGTAGTTTTGTGTGTGTGTGTGTGTGTGTGTGTGTGTGCAAATGTGCCCTAGGTGCTCTTGTGCCAGTCACACTTTGTGAAGTAGCAACAATAACTATGTGTAGAAAAATGTAATAGAATGGTGGATGGAATAGAATAGAATCCTCCCCTATGCTTGTGTGATGCAGATGAACCAGCCTTGTCCCTTTGTGATAGAGTAATGTGGGTGTAAATGACCTCCAAATGTTATAGATGGATGCAACTCTAGGTGGATGATAGTAGTGACTAGTGCTTGGTCCCTCATTATGGTCTCATAACTTTATATTTATAGGGTTCTCTTGATCTAATTTTGTAATTAACCCCGAAATGCTGACCACCACCAAAAATATAAAGACCTCAAATGGCTAGAAAGCCCAAAAAATGGCGGGAAAGTCCAAAAAGGATTGGGACGCCCCAGGTGGGACCAAGGCACCCATGGGCACCCTAGTCAAGGATAAAATGATGGAAGATGACTGAAACTGATTGGGCATGTGTGCGGCAGAGGTCGGGAATGATGATGGAAATCAAATAAAAATGGCCAAGAGATGGGGGTTAATTAGTACTTTCTTCACTCAAAAACCCTTTAAATAGTAGTATGAGACCGAGACTAAATATAACCCAAATTGTAAAGGATGCATTTCTAATTCTATCCAATGTTTACTTTCTAATGGGTATGTTAGTCTTGGGGGGTGGGGAGGGGGGGAGGGGGGAGGGGGGGGGGGGGTTTATTCAAAATGACATGCAACTAAGTTTTAATTTTCCATATGTTGAGCAAGTAGTATATCATTTGAGGATGGAGGCACAATAGGTTAGGGGTTGAACATTGACCTCTTATCATCGCTAATGATAGGGTCACATCATTGTACAATAGTGGCAAACTTATACAATTCCAAATCAATTAATGCCAAGATTGGTAACCAATTGTGAGGGATACTAGCTATGTCATTCATGATCAACATGACAATGATCTATAACAGTGGCTACAAACACCATAGATTTTATATTTTTGTGTGGTGTGCGAATAAATTACCTATTGTGTTGACAACTTTGAAGGATTCGTAGTTTGAGAAACCCACTTTTTAAGATAGGAAAAGATTTGAGGTAAACTCAACATGAATTGGTTTATAAATTATTCAAGAGTTTTTGGGATTCGAAAGTTCGAGGAGGTGGAATCTTGGAACTTGAGAATTCAACTTAGGAGCTACATATTTACGAAAGTTATGATATAATTTGATGGATTTGTACTAACTTTTTGAGTTGTTTTCAGAGATAAAGAGAAGCTTATGAAGAATGTGATTATTTTCTCCCATATTCACACTCAAGGGGGAATGTTAGTAATTAGTGTGTACGATTAATTATATTTGTGAGATGTTATCATAGGAGAATATAATTGTGAGAAAATAAAGGTGGTTGTAACCATTCACATATAATAACATGAAAGATATTCTTAGTGATATATTTTGTTGGAGAGATAATAACATTGAGTGTTATTACAGTAAGTGTAATCTCCTCATTTTTAGAAGATAGTAAATCTATATATTGTAATATGTTGTATGGAATACTAATATTAGTGTGTGATTATCATTCCTAAAGTCTAAACAAAAACTACATTTACAAGGTTTTTTGTAATTTCTCTTTGAGATATCCATTATCACTATACACATCTTTAGAGGTTTGTTTGCTGTAAATTTGGCTTCATATTTGTTATTTTCACTCTATATTTTTTTAAACCCTCATGATAGTAGCTTATAATTTATGGATATCATGTGTATTTCTGCATTAGAACAATTTTGATTTGTGTTTATCCTATAAGTGTGTCATTAGGTTGCTAGTAACAATTAAATGAGTGCTTAGTCATGGAGGTTACACTTGTAGACAAATCATTAGAGTTAACTTGAGTCTATTCTTTATATAATATATTTATGGTCTCTCCCTTGGCATTGCAAAATTAGAATTGTAGAGAAGTGACCAACATTCTCATATTTGTTGATCTTTAATTTGACCTGATTTGTGAAGATATTCCACTTACTGCGTTGACCTATCTTTGTATCTCTTCACCAAATCCACAAGGTGCATATTTGAGCCCCAATAGAATCATTGTAAATACTTGTGTTTTTTTCAATATTGTATCAAACAAAGGGATATAATAAGAATCAAACTAAGTGGAACACAACTCCCGAAACTAAATCCCTTTTTTGCAAGTTTATAGTTTGAAAACCTAATGAAGGTTAAGAGCACCAATTGTTAATGATCTAAGCAAAGTTTCAAAAAAATAAGCGAGGTTTCTAGAAAATAAATAGGTGAATTCAATCATTAAAGAAAAACTAAATTTTGAGATGTTTTTCCATAACATCTAATGCATGGTTAAAACAATGCACTTTCGAGAAACCATGTTTTGGATAAAGTGTCACGTTCACTACAATTTTTCTTGGTTTTTCTTGTTTACCCTAAAATCCTTGATGTGCATGTCCATAATCTAAATATTTTTTTCAGGAACAAAATAAGCTTGAATCACGTCCTTTTCATTATTGCTTTGGTGTTTCAAAATAATTAATTAGGTTTTATTTATTTATTAATATATGTGTTAGGATTGATTAATTTGTAAGTGTGTGCGTTAGTGGTAATTATTTGTATATTTAATGTAAAATCCACGTATCATAATTATTTCTATTGAAGTTGTATTCTCTTATACTCCTTTGGTGTCAAGTCTTACTATGAGTTATGATAGATCTAGTTTTTCTTAAGGATTATTGTTATATTCTCTCCCCTACCTAGTTTGCATATACACCTAAATTTTGTAATTTAACACTTAAATTTTGTAATTTAACACTTTATAATGTCAATATTTACTTAATACATTTAATCATGACTGGTGCACCCACTCTGAGCCTAATTTTTATATCCTAGTTCGTCCCTAGTATTATACAATACTTGCTCTCTTCATTACATTGCTCAACAACTTATACAAATGCTCATATCCATTACTCCTAATTATTATGAAAAGAGCTCCATAACACCATCCCTCGTTATTGGACCAAACTATACTATACCTAAGTTTGGCAATGACAACTTTATTCTTGCACATTAAGCATGACATGTGTGTACATTAAAAGCCCAAGTGAGCTACCCTAATCTACATGTCATGACTTTCTTATTTATTCACACTACTCAGTCACTCATAGATCCAATCATATCATTCCAAAATAGTATAATATTTGTAGGCATCTTACCTAGATTCTTGCACAATTCATTAAGTTATATATCCAAGACCATACAGTTAGGACCAAACCAGCCCATGGTTTAGTCCCAAGCCGCATTGTACCATCTCCCATTACCCAATAGTCATTTTTTAGAATTTTATATCTTTTCTTGGGTCCATTCATGTCCCATAGGCCAGCCTTAATGTAAAACAAAACATACAAATGCCTATAAAAGAAAGCCTCACTCACTCATTTAGGGGCATGTAACTTTCAAGAGCACTCATTACATATGCCTTAAATTATATAGATATCGTTAGGGTCCACCAAAAATACATTACTAAAGCACTCTAAACTCTCCTAAATTAATTCAAAGTAATAACATAACCCAGTAACAACCCATACGTGGGTATGAATCCATCTAAGCCAAGCTCAAGACCCATACCTCTTATTTTATACACCTCCCAAGTCAATCCAAGCAAATCTCAAGCATGCAAATCCATTGTCTCTTATTGTCAAAAGATCATATTTCAAATGTATCTACAACCATGTAGTTATCACATGTTAGGTAGAGAACTATGTGTGGTTTGAGGCCTCTTTAAAGTGGTGTCGATGTAGGCAGTGAAAGGGTTCTTCAACCCAAACACTAATCTTTTTGTAAGGTCTCCTACCATGGTTAGTGTTTGAGGGTGTTTCCCATCACACAAAGGGTTGCACACATCTACAATAACTAGGGTTACAATGTGAAGGTCATCACAAAGTGTTGCAACTACATAAAAAGTCACAAAGTGTTAGTAAATTCATGTCTAAAACCATATAGCTCGGTACCAAACCATACCATGCTCTAAGACAATTTGTATATCTCCATACCATCTCATTTTGCAATTACAATTCAAGAGACGAAGCATTTTCAAGTCATTTTCTAGTTTGCCACTTTGTACTCCAAAATCACACCTCTACTTATGTAATCAACTAAGTACATTGATCTCATGTTTTGAGCAATTATTTCAATCAGTATATCTTATATATTGCTTTAGGAGCTATATTTTAGTTTATGTGTTAATTTTTATTAATTAATCATAACATATAACCTATACCAGCCTTATACCATTAAATAAATAAGACACACATCACAACATCACCAGCATATTTATTTATTTATGGTGTAATCACAAACCATTAAATGATTTGGTCCTGGGTAAAATGGTCCCATCCTAGGCCAACCAATAGTTAGTTTTTTTATTTGTATATCTTTTATGGCTTAACATTTCCACTATAGATTGGCCTTAATGTAAAATACATCCGCAATCCTATATAAATGATTTTAAGACACTCATTTACTTGTCTCACAGTCACCTTGAATTTTCAAGTACAAATCAGTAAAAGAAAAAGCTCTCATAATGTTCCCTAAAGTAGCAACAACCATTAGGATTCTAAAGCACTATAAATTAGGTCCAAGAGTCAATCTTCCAAGATCAAGAGCCCATAAATCCAATTCAATATAAACCATTTATCAAGTGTTCAAGTAATCAAACATAGTTGTATCCATACAGTTTTATGTTTGCATCTCTAAACTGAAAACTACATGCATTTGAGGCCTTCTCAAAATAGTGCCAACATAGGTAACATAGGGATTTCACTTCAACCCAACCAAAAGTATTTTTGCAAGATTTTTTCAAAATATCAGGGTTTCAAGTCAAGGTGGTGCATCACACATTATCAAGACCCAATATTTCATAGTGAGGTATATACCAATCATTAATAGAGGTTTTAGAAGTTACATAACTTTATTTACAACCCATACCAAACTGTTAAACAATTTTGTCCCTAAGAATAATGTAGTTCTAAAACTAAATATGAATCATCTATAAGATATTTCCATCCAATTCATCCCCTTGTGACTTCCAAACCATTTTCTAGACAAGTCAAAAATACAAGTTCCTCCATTATCTTATCTTTTGCTACATTTGGCATATCCTCTAATTGAATGCAACTTCTCAATATCATTTTACATGTACTAACAAATTTGAATATTAGAGCATTTATATATAAATATAATTACACATTTAGTCTCTAAAATATTTGTCCTAGATAGGGTTTTCAAATTCAATTGGAGTGTAATAATTTGGTGAACCCATTAATTGATAAAATCCTTAACCTATTTGGTTTAGGCCACCCATTCCAAATTAGGCTTGCTACACCAAACCTTGATTATATTTAAGGTTGTTCCCCATTGTTTTTCTTTCAATATGCCTTTATCATTTCTCTTTTCTAACATTTTTATGGCCATTGCTACCAAATTGTCCTAAGGGGAAATTTCCCATGATGATTTTATCCTCCTACTAAAAACTGTGATGTTATTTATGAACAAGAATTTATATAATTTCTATGACTTAATCCTCAACATATTAACATACTCCTATGAATATCTAGGGATGAGCATAAACACTTTGTTGCATATAAAAACCATGTATATGATATTCCAAAATCTACTATCGGTTCATCTCTTATCGCTACATCTATTTTTTCACATATATTATGCTTCCATCAATTCCTACTATTGGGGCATCTACTATCCCCCTTTAACAAGTTGCAATTGTTATTCCAAATTCTACTACTTTTCATACATCTCTTGTACACACCCACGGGCCCTTGCATTCTCCCTCTACTACACATTCCCTTGAGCATCGCATTCATTATTTTTTGACCAAGGTTTTAAAATTAGACTAAGGTGCTTCAATTAGGTAGGGGTGTGTCTAGAGCTTCTAATATCATGGATTCTAATCAATTACTTCATAATTCACTTGCACTTGATGTAGAATATTGTCATTCAAATATAGGATTTTTGTCTCTTAAGCTTCTTATTTATGAGGGTTAAGGTGATTCTAGGAAACACTTTCTATATTTTTATGTTACTTTCTTAGATTATGCTTGCAATGATAAACTTCTCACTAATATTTTCCCTATAAGTCTCAAGGATTATGCTTTGTAATGGTTATATGACCTACATATTCAATGTGTTAGGGATTTTAATCCATTCACTAATCATATTATTACACACTTCTCTATAAAAATATTGGTGATAAGGTATCTCGTGTTCAAATGGCTTAAATGCAACAAGGTTCTAGTGAGCCAATTATTGATTATGTCTTGTGTTATAAGACAATGTTTACAAAAATGAGCAATATACTTGTGGTTAATGCACTTCGGGATCTATTTACTCAGAGTCTCCTATCTCCCTTGTAAGAATATCTCATACTACTATTCATATGGTTTTTGAGTGAAAAAGAGTACTAATTAATCTGTGTCTTTGGCCATTTTATTTTTCTTGTTGTCGTTACTTTCGATCTTTTGCCTGTATTTGCCGAGTCATTTCTATCACACTGTGTTTTTCCCACTCTGACTGGGGCGTACAGCCAGGACTGGGGTGCCCCAGACACCTTGATCCTCTTTACACTTTACTCTCACCTTTTGGGCACTTTCTAGCCATTTGAGCTTTCTATATTTTTGGTGGTTGGCCTTTTCGGGGTTAATTACAAAATTAGAACAAGAGAACCATATAAATATAAAGTTATGAGACCATAATGAGGGACCAAACACTAAGCACTAGCTATCTCCACCTAAGGTTGCATCCATCAAAGGCTTATATTGCTCCATTGCATCCATCTAGCTCCATCACAAGGGACAAAGGTTGGTTCATCTACATCACACTTCATAGGAGGGGAGTTTATTCTATTCCATGCACCATCTATTTACATTCTACATCTAGTTATTTCTCACTACTCATAAAGTGTGACTGACACAAGAGCACCTAGGGCACAAATTCCCACACACACACCTAGAACTACATTGGGTTTGAGATGTAGTGCAATGCTCAATAATAAGTCCACCATTGTGGCAATTGAGGATAGTCTGACCCCTTCATATGCATATTTATTTTTTAGGTTTTTGATGCTTTGTTTGGGGTTTTACAGGTGTTTCCTCCATCTCAATTTTAGCGACATCAATGAACAACAACATGACATACATGCACAAAAGTGAACACAGAAGAAAATTCAGTGACACCTCAGAGGAGGTTCCCTGGTCATTTCCATAACAAGGGTGCCCAGATATTAGACCAGGGTGCCCCATGCACCCCATCCCTCTTCCAGACACCCCATTCTAGCCAGACAACTCGGATCTACATTTTCTAAGACTCTTGTGTGATAGTTTCCTCTTGTCCAACCAGTCTCCACTGTGACACAGTCCCGCGACATCTGCCAATCAACTAAGGCCTTCTTAAACCTCTTTGTCTTTAGGGTTTCATCATTTTATTGTTTAGGTTGCCTTGGTCTATTTACTGCATTTTAATGTAATTTATTTACTGCTTCTATACCGCCTAGATTAGACTATAATATTCCATTTTAGTTTAATCATTTTGTTGAACCCGAACCATCCAACCCTTCCTTTTGAGTCTATGTCATATTCCTTATCAAGTCATGGACTCAATCATATTATCATTTCTTTCAAACCAAATAAAGTCTTTGGTATCATCACTATTGTTTTTTATTTCATACAAGTGTGTACTCAACATCCTCCTCACTTTGTTACACCTAGGGCTAATCCATCCATCAATATAGTTACTACTCGTACTCATCCTCCTATGGCTCCACCCTCTTTTATTCCTCCACCTATTACCTCATCGTCTCCTCTTGCTACTTCTGAGGGCTATGGACATAATTGAACAAATTAAAAATACACCTGCTAATATTTCTCTCTATGACTTATTGTACAGTACACTAGATTTTCATAATACACTAGAAGCAACCCTTCATGTCATTCATATAGAAAGTGATAACTTTGCGGTGGCCTTTACTCACCTCATAAAGTCTCTCAGAAATCTTCCACATGCTATCTCCTTCACCGATGAGGATCTATCACCTTTTTCTAAAAGAAATCCATGTGCACCCTTTCTCATTACCGTCGTCATTAGCACCACTTCCATCAAACAAGTACTTATTGATAATGGGTCAAACGTTAACCAATGTGCTCATTCTCTTTTAAAGAAATTAGGTATTAATTATAATCTAATTTCTAATAATGCTACTCTCATCCAGGGTTATAATTCTACCACTCGTACATGTCCACAGACTATCTCATTACACATCTGGGTTAGGCCTAAGACCGTTCTCACCGATTTCTATGTTATAAATGCTTCATTTCAATTCAATATATTGCTAGGAAGAGCTTGGATCCACGCAATGCAAGTAGTTCCATCTATTGTCCACCAATGTGTCAAATGTTTACACGATTCCTATGAACATGCTATCACTGCAAATCACGAGCCATTCAAATTCTATCGTATAGACCCCATTACCGCTATGCATATTCCACCTTTGCAACTTATTTCATATGGTAGCATTGATGCATATAACATTGGCCAACCTAACACTTTATTGTCATCTTCTACCACTCCAAGTACACCAGCTATTTATACTCACATCACGACAATAATATCACCTAATGTATCCACTCCGCTAAGCACAACTGCTCCATCTATTAATACATCTCCCACTCCTCCATCTAGTACAACTCCTAACAATCTACTTGAAAAATCAATACAACATGACAATGATGACACATATGATTATGAGGACTTTGATGACAAAGTCGATGTTTTCAAACTCACTGATAAAGCATTAGACCAACTGAATTTTACACCTATCGATGTAGATGACTCTTACTTTGAAGACACCTTTGTGGTCGATGGCCCAAGTGAATATAAATTCAAGACCCCTCCTTCTACTAATGTTATGATACTTTATCAGGGATATGTTAACGCTTTAGAAGTTGTTTCATCTTCTACCACGTAGTTTGCATCTCTGCCACCTCCTTGCACATGCACACTCCTCATCAACAATTCCTTTTGGCATAGCATCCCAATCAATCATACTTATTCAAATACTATCTACACACTTGGGGGCTTAACTAGACTTGGTTTGACACTAAGTGATATTTTCCACCGATTCAATCACCTCATCTTTATCATGACTATTGTCACATTACCACCACCTAGAAAAATTCGTGTGTTTCATTTGGTAATCTTCATTACACGATCCCTTCGCACTTCACCGCTAACACTTGGGAAATCTTGGCTTGATTATATTGGTCATAACTTTAGATACAGGACAATACTTCTCTCACATTTCCTATGTCATTCAGCAATGTTACATCAGTAATCACTAATCTCCCACTTATGCTCTAAATCTTTCTCGTTAGTATGCACATGATTTCCACCAGTCAATCCCTTCACTAACGAAGACATATGCAATGAGCGTCTACACTCTAAACGACAATCTCTTTATATGATCCACCTCTTTCTATTGCTTATCATGTCTCCAATGACTCTAGTAGTCCTTTGATCATGATAGTGATGATATTTCTAGGACAGTGTCACATGATCTACATACACCACCAGCTCGATTTAGGGGCATAACACTTACACATCCCCCGCTCTTCGCATCAGCACATCTCCCATACTTGTGCTCGTCACATTATCATACTCTTAGCATAACATATCTATCTACACTTTCGTATCGTCATTACCCAATGACACACTCTCGTGCTTCAGTTCACAATTGACTATTGAGGGATAACTACACACATGAACCCCACACACTGTATAGTAGACACTACACATTGTGTATCTTCACATATCTTACAGTACATCTCGCATTATACACCTTCATCTCCATACTACATCATTACACATATTGCTACATCATTCGTATTTCATCCTTGCACATATACATATCATACATATTCTACACACCATACTATTATGTCAATCATTCGCACATGACACATCTACATGCTTGCATTACACACTATTAATCCTACATACACATGCATATCACACACTTTTTCATTTCATTATTACACACCATACATGACACATTTTACACATCACATGGTCATCTCTCATCATCACATATACTACACACATCTACTTGTATTGCACTCACTACCTTATGACGCACTCTAGTCTCACGGTCCATACTAGACTGTTGAGGGTATACATCACAAATGGACCTCATCACATTCATACATTCATCATTCAACCTTTTATCATGCGACATCCCTAGGTTAGTGATATACACTATAGGCTAAATCGTCACCTATTCCATCATCTTCTAGTGGTATACGCTTTAGGATACATCGCCACTCTTTCTACTCATCTTATAGTGATATACGTCATAGGTTACATCATCACTTATTCAGGTGTCATCATCCTCCAATCTCATCATCATTTAGTGATATACACTTTAGGCTAAATCATCACTCCTTTGTTTATCTTGTTCGTGATATATGCTTAGGCTATATCAGTCATGTACACATCATCTCTAGGTCATATATCATCACTACACATTCACCATCAGTGCACTACACATAAACACAATTTGACCATTTCCCGATGACGCACTCTTGTTTACGGTTCATTCTTGACTGCTGAGGGGGCATAAACAAATGAACCTCACTGCATACAATTCCATTCACTTGGGGGGCATGTGGCTCCTATCATCCATTTTGCATTCCATTCCATCCATCCACAACATGCTGCATATCTTGGTCACATTTACTTTTTCTTACATTTGATTGTTCATGCTCGCTTTACCACACATGCTAGATAGATCTCTTGTATGTCATTATCTTTACCATACACACATGTGTGTTTACATCCTTTTCTAGTTGTGATCGTAGATACACGTTTCTTACACACAACATGGATGATTGGCTACTACCAGTCCCACAACGGCTCCTGGGGGCATCCACTTTCGTACACTACAAGTGTTATTGTTTCATTTTGTACTTAGCACACTACATTATTGGTTATACATGTTTTTGACATATGGGTTATCTTTCTAACATGCTAATAGGTGCTTCATGTGCAACATTTGTTTTGCAGGATTACTTGCTACCATGGCTATCTGTTTGTTTGTTTGTTTTTGCTTGTCATTGTTTACTATTGTATGTGGGCCTTTCCCTTTGTTTGGTGTGCACACTTGTTTGTTTTTGTGGCCACTATCGGCCTTGAGTGTCTTGCGACATCGTGAGTGATGTCCCATGTTTGCAACCCACTTTTTGTGGTCTATGATTGGTTTCTTTTGTGTTTACTTGCATTCTAGCTTACACATTGTCTGCGTAGCTTACACTTGTTTTCTACATGCATGCTTGTTTGTACTAACACTTGTTTTCCTAGCCACTTGTTTGTGTGTGCCTTGGTTTCTACCAAGCACATTCCCTTCCCCCTGTAGGGCACATTTTACATGGTTGGTCCTCTTTTGGGGCCGCATTCTCCTATCTGCGATGTCGCATGCACCCCCAAAGAGGGGGGCATCATTTGGGTTTACACACTACACAACACAGTACCGGTACAGTTCAGTTTTTTCAATTTTCGTCCATGACACAGTGGGTTATACAATGAGTGGGTTCAAACCAGTCTATAGAATGTCCATACACAACGTGCTTTTACAAAGACATGTTGTCCTTAGCATTCTAGGGAGCAGTTACAGGTTAGAGGATACAGTGGACTTTCCTCCCTACACTACTTTGGCTAGTGGCGTTGGATCACCCAAAAAACCAGGACAGTACAAAGATCTCTTCATACTCTTAGGGAAGCAGTTATAGGTTGGAGAAACAACAGACTTTCCTCTGTATACTTCTTTAGACAAAATGGTGTGAGATCGCCCAAAAAACTCACACTTCATCGACATTTACAAGATATCCTTTCTACACCCTTTTTCTCATCATGGATCAGGTACACATGTTCCTTTTTCATTTTCATACTTTCCTTACATAGTTTTTACATATATACATGTCTTTACACATTTTTACACATATACATGCATATTTGACTAATTGATCATCTTCTCCTTTGCATGTCCATCTGTATGGGAAATAAGCAGTCAAACAACAACGACGACATCACTCGGCATCACACACAACATACTAACATGTAGGTACATCACACACATTGGCATCTACACACGTGTTTCCACCCTAGGTTCACTCTCATCACTTTTTACACTTTTACATCTTTAGTCTCCATGCTCCATCTTTTTGTCACTCCACGCTTTGTCTAGTCCCTTGGCATTTTCTACATCACTCTACATGGATATCAGGTACGCATCTCTATCTACTTTATGTTACCGAGCATTCCACTCACCAACATAAAGTGGGGGAAAATGTAGTCACTAAATCACACTTTGGGTAATTATTTAGTCCTGGTCTCATACTACTATTCATATGGTTTTTGAGTGAAAAAGAGTACTAATTAACCCATGTCTTTGGCCATTTTACTTTTCTTTCTATCGTTACTTTTGATCTTTCACCTGTATTTTCCCAGTCAGTTCTATCACACTGTGTTTTTCCCACTCTGACTGGGGTGCCCAGCCAGAAGTAAGGCACCCCAGGTGCCCTGGTCCCCTCTAGGGCACCCTGATCCTCTTTACACTTTACTCTCACCTTTTGGGCACTTTCTAGCCATTTGAGCTTTCTATCTTTTTGGTGGTCATCCTTTTCGGGGTTAATTACAAAATTAGAACAAGAGAACCATATAAATATAAAGTTATGAGACCATAATGAGGGACCAAGCACTAAGCACTTACTATCTCCACCTAAGGTTGCATCCATTAAAGGTGTTTATAGCTCCATTTGCATCCATCTAGCTCCATCACAAGGGACAAAGGCTAGTTCATCTGCATCACACTTCATAGGAGGGAAGTTTATTCTATTACATGCACCATCTAGTTACATTCTACATCTAGTTATTGCTTGTTACTCACAAAGTGTGACTAACATAAGAGTACCTAGGGCATAATTTCACACACACACACACACCTAAAACTACATTAGGTATGAGATGTAGTATAATGCTCAAGTATTAATTCCACCATTGTGGAAGTTGAGGACAGTCCAACCCCTTCATATGCATCTTTATTTTTTAGGGTTTTGATGCTTTGTCGGGGGTTTTGCAGGTATTTCCTCCATCTCTGATTTACAGTGACATCCAACGAAGTTCAGTGACATTCACGCGATAAAAGGAAAACATAGGCGATCATTCAGTGACACCTCAGAGGAGGTTCTCTTGTAATTTCCACATACTAGGGCACCCTAGGTGCCCCAATCCCTCTTCCAGGCACCCCAGTCTAGCCAGAAATCTTGGATCTACATTTTCTAAGGCTCTTGTACGACAATTTCCTCCTCCTGTCCAGTCGGTCTCCACTGGGACACAGTCCCACGACATCTGCTAATCAGCTAAGGCCTTCTTAACCCTCTTTGCATTTAGGGTTTCATCATTTTATTACTTAGGTTACTTAGGTCTATTTACTACATTTTATTGTCGTTTATTTACTGCTTCTATAACATCTAGATTAGACTACAATATTCCATTTTAGTTTAATCATGGAGTTAAAAGCCAAAAACCGTGGGAACTAGACCTCCCTATCCCATGAGGTAGAGTAGAAGGAAAGTGGAATTAATTACATAAGAAAAGATAGGAAAAACCCTCACTGGTAAGATTTTATGAACAACACTGTTAGAATAGACCTTAGGAAGAAAGATGAGACTTTAAAACTGATTCTAGTGGAGTTTATAGTAAAATCTTCATTCTTAGTCTACATAGTAGAATTAAATCCTTAAACTAGGGTTTGGGGACGCAAATGTGAATTTTCTTTAAAACAAACCATTAAAACATTTAGAAACTTGGTAAAGATCCATGTCTCAAGGATATCTAAGAGATTTAAAAGCAATTGTATTGATTTCCTCTGCCACAGTTCAGATTTTTGTGACAGTCATCATTGGAGGCTTGTAGCAATAGTTGAAAGTTTAGGGTTTGAATTTATTTGGATTGTTGAAAGACGTAAGGATTACAAGGAACCTTAAAATTTTGAATGTTTAACCTAAACACCCTGCTCTAATATAATCAAGAAGTTTTGAACCAAGACCAATTCAAAGAAACCTTCTGTGCATGACAGTTTGCAAGAAAACACTGTAGTAAAACTTTACTATTGACTGGTGTCTAATAAGAGTTTGTGGTTGAGGGCCTTTCAAGGTAAATTAAAGTTTGAAATCTTGAAGAAAACCACTACAGTTCAAGTCAGGAGGTCTTGAGACCTAATTTGAAGGTGAACAAAAGGCTTTAAAAGAATAATTTTACAAATAAACCTAACCTAATTCTTTGCTCACACACATAAAGCCCAAATGGGTATTCAAAAGTGCCATTACATCCTTGTTTGAGTATCTAGGGGAAAAGATAAGGGTGTGAAGCAATGATGACATGACAGGTAAGATATTAAGCAAGGGAAGAGAGTGAATGAATGAAAGTGGGAATAAACCAAGGATCAAAGATTCCAAATTTACTTCCTGCCATAAACAAGATAAAGGGTGATGGAAAAGGTATATATTTTTCTTTGGAAGCTTCTAGTTTGTTGTATTCGTGAACCATTTGTGATAATCCATTAAGAAGCCTCAAGGGTAGTTTTAGGAAGAATTAAATCAATTAATTGGTTTCTTTTGCATTGAATCCATTTGTTGGTTGAAAGATCATTTGAAAAAGTCTAGAACAGGGTGAAACAAGAGTTGAAGCTCAAACTTGCATGTTGGGGTCATATTTTACTAAGAAAGAGAGGATCCTAAGCCTACCAAGGTGAGTTTTTCTTGAATTAAAAGGTACTGATTTTTGGAAGTTTGATCTAATTAGAGTTGTTGATTGATTAAGGTTCATCTTACTCTCCATCAGAATTGCTATCCATAAATCATCAAGTGATTTAGGCTAGCATGCAACAAAACATTTTCTCTATGGATTTTATATCTCCACGATATACTACATCAGTGTTACAGTTCACTGTTGTAGTATTCCATGGAATTAAATAAGCCGCAAAACAAATGTGAGTGTTATGTGGATTTTGCATTTTCATGGTGCACTACAATAGTGTCCCACTAGGTTTTTCAACTACACAGTGCACTACCATTGTGTTCTGTGAGATTTATGACTCTTCATAACACTACTGTAGTGTTTTGTGGGTTTTAAAACTCTATGGAACACTACTATAGTGTTCCACGGGTTTTACAACTCCTTGGAACACTACCACAAATGTTGTGGGTTTAAGCAAGACGCAAATAACTAAAATTATGTGGCATGTTTTAGAAAATTTGTGGTACATTGCTTTAGTGTTGCATAGACTTCAGGAATCAGTGACACAAAACAAGTATCCCACGGGTTTTGTAAAAACCATAGTACACTAGAACAAACCAAATTCTCAAGATAAAGTGATTAAGGATGAAGTCTTACATAAGATCAATATCACGGTGTTTATATAAAATTAAAAAACCTCTCATATCTAATGCTTCGCTAGGGATTACAAGTAAACTTCACGTAACATGAAAATTTACTTTAAAAACATAGAAATAGTCTAGGGAGTATCCAATTTGACACAATCAAGCCATTAAGAGATGGCATTGCACAACAAAAAAACTTATAACATGCTCATTTGTTATTTCCCACTCAATGGTATCTTTGAATGGCCAAAAATCATATGATTCAGAGGTGAAGATTAACGTCATTCACATGATCATAAGAAATAAAATTTGAAATTCCCAACATAACATGAAATTTTTAGAACTTTGAAGCACATAATGTCTTAGTAAAAATGTTTGTAACCTACTCTCCAGTGGAACAAAACTTGAGATTTATGTCACCATTAAGAACTTTCTCCCTGATGAAGTGCATATGGATCTCAATATACTTGGTTCTTTAATGTTGGACTGGATTATTTATATGAACAATGCAACTTTGATTGTTACATAGAATAAGTGTGCTTCCTTTGACGCCCTTGTGAAGTTCTTCCAACAATATTTCGAGCCACATAGCTTCCTTGGTTGTTTCAATAACACTTTTATACTTTGTTTCAGTAGAATAGATATATATTGTTGGTTTCTTCTTGCTACTCCAATTTATTGCACCTGCACCCAACTTGAACGCATGTCCATAAGTAGATTTTCTATCCATAATATCACCAACATGGTCAAAATCACAATAAGCAAATAAAATTGCATTTTCACATGAAAAAGAACACAAACTATAATTGATTGTACCTTTGATATACCTCAAAATCTTTTTTGTCATTTTCTAATGGACCTGATAAGGATCTTGTATGAACTAGAAACAATTCCAATTGCATAGGATATATCAGGCCCAGTGATAGTTAAATAAATAAAACTACCAACAAGTTATCTATATAAAGTAAGATAAAATTTATCACAATAAGGCTTTGGATCTAATTTAATTCCAACTTTCATAGGAATACAAACAAGATTACAATCAATCATATTCAATCTTTTAAGAAGATTAGTAGAATATTGTGATTGAGATGCAATAATAGATTTTTTGTTTTGACAAATAACCATGCCTAGGAAATGATTGAGCAAACTAAGATCAATCATCTCAAAATGTTGTGTTAATTTGTCTTTGATTCTAAGAATTAGAATCTTATTAATGCTAGTAATCAAGATATCATCAACATATAAGACACTAATAATAGTAATATGATTGTTTTCATGTTTGACAAACAAATCATTATTAGCAAAAAAGTTTTTGAAACCAATTTATTGAAAGAAACTATTTATCTTAGCATACCAAGCTCTAGGAGCTTGTTTAATACTATACAAAGATTTTTTAAGTTTACAAATATGTAATTCTTTGCTAGGTTATTCAAATCCTTTAGGTTGATGCATATGAATTTCTTCTTTCAAGTCACCATTTTAAAAATAATTTCTACATCCATTTGGTTAATCTCCCAACCATGTTGAGAAACTAGAGTTAGAAGAATTCTAACAATGCTCATTTTCGCAACAAGGGCAAAAGGTTTTAACATAATGCAAACCAAGTTTTTGACTAAACCTTCTAATAACTAAACTAACCTTAAATTTGTCAATCTTACTAGTAGAGTTATATTTAATTTTATACAACCATCTAGAACTTACAATGCTTCTAGGAAATTCCTTTAGGAGGAAGAGGGACTAATTCCCAAGTTTGATTCTTGATTAGAGTCATTGTACTCAGCTTTCATTGTTGTAATCCATATTTTCATCTAGTTTTAATTCTTCAAAAGATTGAGGTTCAACCTCATAAATGGTTGACAAGGCAAGATACTAATGTTTGAGTTATGGGTCATCTTTTCTCAAATCATTAGGATGAGAATTTGAAACCATATTTTTTAGCCCATATAGGAACTTTTGACTAAGATTAGACCAAGATCGAGAAGACTCCCCCTCAAGGTCTACATCCATCATGTTAGAAGAAGGATGATCTGTCTCTTACAAATCAATTTCCATATTATTTGAAGAAGGATTATTAAATTGAAGAGATTCATATTTAGGAACTGGAGAGGAGGGAATAGAGGAAGACTTGACACACTGGTTTCTCTAGAACATGCGCATTCATATTCTCTATGATCGCATGATGGGCTGGATCATACACTCTTAATATTTTTGTTTGACATCTATACCCAAAAAAAATGCAAGAGTAGGAGGTAGGATCAAGTTTTTGACTTTTGATTTTAGGAATGAGAAGGGAAGAAAGACTACCAAATATCTTAAACTAAGAGATATCATGTTTTTGTTTGGTCCATACTTCATGAGGTGTAGTTTGATGCAAATCTTTGGTAGGAATTCTATTTAGAATATGAATAAAAATGTTCATAGTTTTAACCCAAAGAAACTTAGGCACATTAGAAGTATGAATCATGGTCCTTGCCATTTCTATGACTGGTTTATTCTTCCTTTCAATTATGCCATTTTGCTGAGGAGAATAAGGAGTGGTTATCTCCCTTTTATTTCCACTAGACACACAAAACTCATCAAAAAATTTAGTAACATACCTCCATTATCAGTTATAATTCTTTTAATTTTCATATTAGCCCATATTTTCAACCAAGGCTTTAAACTCTTGAAACTTAGATAAGACATCAAACTTTTTCTTAATGTAATAAGACCAAGTCATTTTTGAGAAATCATCAATAAAACTAACAATCAAGGGTCCACCTAGAGAAGGAACTTCCAAAGGACCTCTTACATCACTATGAACCAACTCAAGCAAGCAAGAGGAATTAGACTCATGATGTTTGTGAAATGGTTGAACATGTTGCTTACCATGCAAGAAAATTTCACAAGTTCCATGGTCTGATTTTATCTTAGGAAGACCTATTACAAGTTAAGGTGTGACATATCATACAAACTCTTAAAGTTTACATGCCAAAGTCTTTCAACCACAATTAAACAACATCACAAAAGGAAGAAGAAATGCAAGATTCAACAACAAATCCATCAGAAATCTACAAACTATTCTTTTGTAACCTGCAGACAATAATTTTATCAAGCTCATTCTTAACATACCATTTATATTGCAATAACACAACTTTATAGTTTTATTTGGTTAATTAAGAATAAGATAAAAAAATATTCTTTAAGTTAGGAAAAAATAAAACATTCTAAATGATGTCATTTGCTAACTTAACATTACCATAACATTCAAACTTGATGACTGAATTATCACCTTGATAGATATTTTCATGACATTCAACAACATCATATAGAATATCATGCATGTATTTCATATGCCTAGAGGCACAACTATCTAGGATCCATTCATTGTCATTAGAGATTGAAAGGGCAGTATAAAGAGCAATAAGTTGTTCAACATTATTAGCCTAGTCATTAGCATGATTCTGATTTTTATTCTTCTTCTTGTTTATATTGTTGAAGTTTTATTCTTAGCAGTGTCATTAGACTTGTTAGAATAGCAATTGGTTACTTTATGACAAAATTTATCACAATTGGTACAATTTCCATCAAACTTTACATTAAGCTTTTGATTATTCCTATTTTCTTTAGGTTTAAAGTTAGATTGCTGATTTATATTGTTGTTATTATGATTTTTAAAAGACTTTTGATTTTGGGAGAACAATGCCTGAGAGGCATTCTCTTTTGAGTTAAATTTCTCCATGACACTCTCTTCTTGGATAAGGAGAGAAGACAAGGTGTCTAAATCAGGTAAATCAACTTCATTTTGGTATTTAGAATTCAAAATGGAAATATAGTTTCTAAATTTCTCATGAATGTTAATCTGAATAATGAAGTAAAGCAACTTATCCTGAAACAATTCACAATTACATCCATCCAATTGAGCTTTAATGTTCTTAATTTTAGCTAAGTACTTAATAATTTTATCATTAGCTTTCATAGGAGTTGTGAACAATTCCATGATCAACTTGATTATTTTGGAGAGGTGGTTACCTTCATGCATAGTTTGTAATTGCATCCATGCATCAGCAGGAGACTCCATGTGACCTATATGCAACAAAAATTCATCCTTGATGCTTTGCAATAGGATTGACATGGCCTCTTGGGATTTTGGGAGAAAATACTGAAGTTCTCAAGTGTAGCTTATCTCCTAGTGGGTTTCTTCTCAACACCACTAACTAAATCCCATAATTTTCTAGCCATAAGGATAGCCTTAATCCTAATTCTCCAAATACTGTAATTAGACCCATTTAAAAGTTGAGATTTATCCATGGAAAAAATATAAGAACTATCCATTTAAAGAAAAATTAACAAAATTAAAAAAATTGAATGTTAGGGGGTTTTTAGAAGTTGCAGAGATCCCAATGGTACAAAGAAACCAAACTACAATGGATTAAAAATCAAAAGAGAGCTTGAAACTTGATAAAAACACTCAAATAGGGTGAGAACAACAAGAAGGAAGACCAAACAACGCTAAGGAAAAAATGTGAGATTCCGTGAGGCACTACGAGGAAACTTATAGCCTTTTGAAGAAATTTACTGGTCGTGGTACAGAGACACAATGTTCTGCGGGTTTCAATGTTTTGTGAAAGACTAAGCCAAAAAAAATCGAACAAAGGAAATTCTGCGAGACACTAGAAGTTTGTGGAACGAATAAATTTTCAAAAAAGGAAGGGGCTAATTCAGTCAAAGTTGCAAAGCACAAAATATATGTTGCAAAGGTCTACAAGATGCTACACAAGAAGAAATTGTTTGAAGAATATTTGAAGCTGCGGTACACAGAAATTTTCAAAAAATTGACTTTCACTATTTTTTCAAATTTTAGTGATCCGCGAATAGGAAAAAATGGTAAAAATCCGCGAGAGACTAAAAAAACATTCATGCAATTCTAGAAAAGTCACGAAAGACTAGAAAATTCATGCAAAAGTCTAGAAAATTTGCGTAAGTCTAGAAATATGTTCATGTAAGACTAGAAAATTGGCACAGCGAGATTTAGAAAAGCCTCGCAACACCAGAAGCTAAGTCGCGCAACACTTAGAGAACACCATAAGGGAAAAAATAAGTTGTGAAAGACTTGAAATGATTAGAAAAGGAAAACCATGAAGCAAGCGAGGATGGCTGCCAAGAAATGTCGTAGAAGGCTAAGGATGCCGCAAAAAATAGAATTTTGCATGCACTATTCAAAAAAGCCACCAAATATTAAAATTTTCTACGAAGGCCTGTGAGAAATTGTGAAAGCCTACAAAAAGTTATGAATGCCTTGAAAACCTCAAGGGATGATTGCAAATGATAGAAAATGTAAATCCAGAAACAAAAAGGATTAGAGGAAGATAAGAACACATGCAAAAACCAAGATCTGATCTTCCATAACTGATTTAAATCATTCTGAACATTCAAATTCAAATAATTTGGCAGAAATTAGAGTTTTACACTTGATAAACTTGAAGAAAACTACAAAGCATCTTGGGTTTCACAGATCTGAAAAATCTTCAAGTTTCTTCACATTTGTAATAAAAAATAGTCAAATCTATCCTACACATGCATAAACAATTTCTCTGATACTATGTTAGGAAATTTAGGGGATAAATAATGTTATAAATTATAGATCCACCACAATAAATTGCCTAGAATTATAGTTTATGAAATGTAGTGATTAAACCATAGATTAAGATGTTTATATTGCAGATTACTGAATGTAAACAACATGAAACAGAAAGTAAATGAACATAGTGACACAAGATATAAGTGGGAAAACCATGAAAGGTAAAAAACCCACGTAAAATCACTTATCTTTATTGAGAATTCAATTTCACCTAACACTCTTACTATTTCCACAAATCCACTTGCAGTTACACCTTCAAGAAAGGATTAAAAACTATCTGATACATTTTCTCATGTGTTTTTCACCATTCACATCATGTATCTATGATCATGTCACACATATAGCTCACATTCATATGTCACACTTGATATTTCACACGTGTTCTCCATATAAAAATCTCTAATGATATAACCTTGTTTTATACAAAGTGGGTGACCTATTTTGGGCCACTCCTATATTTTAAACACCATTGACAATTGTAATGGATCCACCATGCTTATATTTTAAATATAAGTTATAAACTAAAAACATATAGTCTTTGGTGGGTTTCTAAACAAGTAGTTTCCCACTTAATATAACAACCCCAACACATTATATGTTTCTTTACACCTTCCTCATCATGTTTGATTACATACATACTATTTATTACTACTAGTTGGGTTAACATGACTAACACATGTGTTTTATGCAATGTTAACCTAGCTTTCTATTTTTTCTTATCCCCGTTATTGTATTCTATACTTATTTCATATGTTGTTGTTAATACGTTTCTACATATATTGCTTCCTTTCTTATTTGTCACATGTTTTGACTTGATTGCATTATATGATTACAATCTCATGAGGGTTTTCTCAATATGGCCTAAGTGTTGTGTTTGTCTTGTGACATTATGTGTGTCCCATGTTTGTGGCTCTATGCCTTTAATGCATGCATACACTTGCTTTTATGAATGTGGAACATTGTGCCTCTTACAGAAGTTTCTTGTGACACAATGGGTGTCTCATATTTGCAGCTCTATGCATATATATGACTTGTTTCCATACTTTATGGGTTACTTGAATTTACACTACTATTTCTATTATTGCTTATAACATGCTTGTTATTGTTATGATGTTTATATATTTATTCTAATATGGGGTTGGATGTGATTGTTATTTTTCTCTACTGCTACTAATTTTCTTACACATGTATTCCCATTTCTTGTTTGTTGCATGTTTTTTATTTCTTTGTGTCATGGTTGCTACCATGCACACCCCCTTTTTCAATTACATGTTCTCAAATTTGGCAACCATTATAATCTTCTATGTGATCCTACACATATTATCTAACATATGATGTACATGTGTACACATCTATTCTTTTGAGTTACGCACTCAAATGTTTTATCACACACACCTCAAAAGAGGGGGCATTCATTGGGTTATTTCTACAGTTATAGACATGTTACAAAATATAGGAACATATTTTAATAGGGTTCAAATTCTTAGAAAAATTTCATAGATAGTCAAATGTGTCAGAATTCAACCATGGTCAATATTGTATGGTATGGTTAGGACCATGGTACATTCTTGACGATTTTCATACAATCCTGGATAGAGGGAAAATTCGCGCAAGTTTTCAATTTCTACATATTATATCAACTATTTATAGATTTTTCATTTATAAATATAAATGACATATGATTCAGAAAATGTTACAAGGGGCATGGGTACTTCACTCCTTCTTCATGGCGTTGTGTAAATTCAATTAAAAAATAGGTTTTGGGGACATGGGCCTCCTTCTCCCCTTTAATTTTCAAATTCTACATAATTAGTTCAACAAAAGTAACACCTTATTGGGGCATGATAATGTCCATTCCTTCTAAGGTCATATTATTTAAGTTAGTACAAATTGGACCTAGATCCTTATACAATGGTGTGGTTGTGGGTTTAGTGGAAAGTGTCAAAGCAATAGGGTATTCATAGAATGATCTTTCCACTTCTCTCACCATATTTCTAAATGAGGAAGGAATTGAAGAAATTGAGTTCTTCATAGACTAAATACTTCCTCTCTACAAAGTTCCTATGGGGGGGAAAACATGACTCCTATATTCACCCTCACTTGGTGTTGGTATTTCCCACCATTCAAGCATATCCTTTGGCACAACATTGGGGATAGATCACCCCTAAATCCTTTGACATTTCAAATCAAATTCCAAAACAACATGAAACAAGAGCTCCTCCCTCTAAAAAATTAACATGTGTATTCCTTTCATATTTTGAATCTATTTACTTACTTTTTGTAAAGTTCAAAGTTACATGCATTATCTATATCTTGAGTTAAATTTTAGTTTCTATTATAGACATTGACTATACTCTATGTTGTTAGTTTCATCATGAAGCATGCAACACCAACACATTAGATAACAACATTGTCAACAAAGGCAAAGTGTGTGTGCACACTCAAGTATGTTTTTCCTTTAAGCATGTAATTTTTAATTACACACTTAAAGGGGAAATTGTAGACACTAAAATTTGGTAACTTGTCCTTGTGAAATGTCAATTCACCATGTTCCCTTGCTAAGAAAAATGCTCACATTTAGAATCCAGTCATCTCATCTCTCTAGCTCTTCTATAACTTCTTATCTTTACACTCTGCTCTGTTATCAATTTTTCTAATATTATTTAATCAAAGCAACATTAAAACCTTTGATATTCATGACACAACTTTTAATTTTGGTTTCATCTCTCTGATTCGAAAACGTATGAAAGGGTCAAGATGTAAGGTTTAGTCTTGTTGACCTATACAGTCCCACCCTTCATATTCACCAACTCTGATTTCAATTTCAAATCTTCTTTGGGTCATTTCATCTTCCTAGGTCATCCTTATTAGAATATTTCACCTACAAAGGCTATATAAAAATCAAGTTAACATCACTTTATAACTCACAAACACTCTTACAAGATCCTAAATATCATCCAAAAGCACTCAAAAGGTTCTTAAATCTTCCCAAATTAGTTACACATCATCTAGAGTAGTCCTTACTACAAGTTTGAAGCACTCAATTAGGTCAAAGAGTCTAGCTTCCTCCATTTCTAAGTATGCAAAGGTCATAGAGCCATGTTTTAGTAAGAAAAAGGTCACTTCAAGCATTGCACAAGGGTTTAAATCAATAAAGGGTTAGATCACATAGTTGAGGCACACCACATCTCACTACTACCACATTGGGTACATTTTATACTATGTAGTTAGCTTGTTATGTTGGTGTCAAGAGATGTGAGGTAGCCCTAAGGGGGTTGGTTAGATATTCACACTTACACAACCACCTGGGATAATTACACAAGGTTGATCCTGCAACAAGGGCATATAATGCAACACTTGTATTGGTTTAGTAGATGAGAGTTTGATTGCCAAGTGTAGTCCAACCTAACCACACACGCATGTTTTCTTTTTGGTTTTCCAATTATATAATGAAAGGTTCTACAAGTTGTTAGGTTTTATAATTTGTTTCAGGTAATTACAGTTTGTCTCAAAGTTATATGGGTAAGAGCGACATAAAGTGAAGATCATTAGAGACAGGCAAAGGAAATAAAGATTTTTAGGTCAAGACTGTCAAAGGGTTTGAAACTGCACAATTCCAATTCAATATTTTATAAATTAGTTATAGATTGTACATGAGTTTTATGGTCCCGCCCCTATTGCTTTTACAACTCCAGAACATTCAATGAAGCATTTATAGTTACAAATCACCTTATTTCACTATCATGCACATCCAAATCATTCCTAAATTTTCATATACAACTAAGACTATTTTTCCTCTTTTGTATTTGAGAAATTACTTATCATTTACCATTTGTTACATGTATAAATGCATTATTTTGATTGTGAATGATTAATGTTATATGTTAATTAGATCATGATAGTCTACATGTTACAGACCTTACATTTTCTTTAGTGTTGTGTATTCCCATAACACCTTTTAATAATTTGCATAAGGTGTAAACACAAGCTTAAGTATGTATCCACCCCACCTAATGTATCTACATATAATTTCCAAGGAAAATATAATTAGAAAGGAAAAACCAATGATAACAAAACTTAAGTTAAATCCATCATTATGTTATATCTCAACTTATAAAGCTTTATCTACAAGATCCTCCTTGAAGGAAATTCACATGAATGCCTTCCCCACTACATGTGATCTTATTAAATTTTCTTGAATGTAACCTTAGATATCTACCTTCACCTACCAAGTTTGATATGAGCAAGCACTGGGCTAAATCTTTTGATAGTAATGCCTATTGTAAATACCATAATTGTATTGGGCATTCCACTAATAAATTTAATAGGATTTAGAATGTTATTCAATGCCTAATTGATACCAATACTATCAATTTTGAATCTACTCTAGAGCAATATAATCCTTAAGTAAAAGAGAATCCTAAGTTGTGATATTCAATGACCCACTTACTAATCATCACACTTCATAATATAAGAGAACTTAGAAGTGCATAATGCATATAACACACAACCTCCATAAGATAGTTATAGTAATTTGCTTGATTATGTTATTTGTATAGTTACTTCTTCGTTGCCTCCCAGGTCTCTCGTTACATTTGATGATAATGACAGACTTGTTGACAATGTTATTTCCCATGCAATTTCTATTTAACACACAACCTCCGTAGGATAGTTATAGTAATTTGCTTGATTATACTATTCGTATAGTTACTTCTTCTTTGCCTCCCAGGTCTCTCATTACATTTGATGATAATGACAGACTTGTTGACAATGTTATTTCTCATGCAATTTCTATTTGAGCATTCCTTACACAACAACCTATCCACAATGTGTTGTTTGATAGTAATTCTAAGAACAACATGTCCACTCTCACATTGCTTACTTATTTGGGTATATTATGAAACATATATAATTCAATGCACAATCTTCTTATCAGTCTATTGGAAACAATGTTCTCCCTTTAATAGAGGTATCCACTACCATGACTATGCATTTTTGGTTACTAATGTTCTTAAGACATGTGGCATGCTTCTTGGGTATCCTTGGGTTCATAATCTTAGACTTATTCCTTATATTCTTCATCAATATAATAAATACATCTATTGCAATCAAGTTATTATAGTTAAGGGTATCCCTTTACCAACTATGACACTTATTTCGTATTCTAATATAGCAATAGTTTCTACACCCATACCTATTAATTTTACTCATTTATATCTACATATCCTACCTTAAAAAAGCCTTCTCTAGTGTCTCCTATAATAGGGAATTGGTCTCTCAATCATGCACCACAACCTCGGTTAAAGTGGTATATCCTAATCCTACTATATATAATGTTTTTTTGAGGTCTAATCACCCTACACATAGGGGTTCCTCTTCTCACCCTCTTGTTCACATAATAGGGTAGAAATTTTTACAATATATTCTAAAAACAAAAAAAAAAATTCAAATATTCACAAATACAAAATTATAACTTGTGCATGATTTGATTTACTAATTTCTACGTTAGATGGGTTGTTTGTCACATGGTTTAATAGATAACATAATCTATATTCTATACACACATGCATTTGATGAGGTATGTGAGCATGATGCAAGATACACATAGCTTTACATGATCATAGATGTTGGACTTACTCTTTATCCAATGGCCTTGCTAATCGGGGGGGCATCTTATACACTATTGGGGGATATCTTTCTATTTGCAGTGAATTTTAATTATCTCAATCATGTTTATTATTTACACTATATTATGCTTCTATTGGACACTTTGACACACATACATGTGGATTGTGGAAACTAGTGACTCTGGTTCCGTGTAACTCTTTCTACTATTTACTTGTTTGCTCTTTTTATTATGTATTATGTGTTTATTTTATATAGACTCCAACCTTCTATGTGTGCGTGTACACGACACTCTTTCACCCCTTATTTTTTGCCTCAATATTCTTTCTTATGCAACCCTTCAACCCTTGTTTGTATGTGTGAAATTATCGTGTCTCATGTATATAACCATTGTCTTTTTATATGGCACTTGGTATGACATTTATTGATGTACTTATATGTTTATGTGTTTCTATATTTGTATATGTGCATGTTTCTATGTATGTTATGATTTCTAGCATGCACTCTCTTGTAGTGCCAAGTTCCACATGGTGACCATCAACAATTATATTTATATGTTTCGATGATGATTATATGTTATATCTGACTTGGACAGACTTAAATTATTTTCATGATGACTGTATGTTATATCTAACATGGGCACACTTTGATTATTTTCAACCAACTCATCTAGAGTCTATCTAACCCACCTCAATTGAGGGGACATTTCAAGCAGCTACTACAAGAATACCAACTTAATTTAGGTACACAAGTAGGATTACAAACTTTAGATTACAATGAGATAAGCTACAAGACCATACTTATAAGTATACATAAAAGTCTTTCATAAAACTCCAATTTGTACAAAACCCTCCAACAGAGGACTAAAATTTAAAATGGTACTGTCTTAAGAAGCATTAGATAGCAAATTCAGAGGTATTCAATACATGTTTGGGGATAGATACATAATTTTAGTATAAATTTAAAGGCATATTACGATAGAATGTAGGAGGTATGGTAACAGTTGCAATCTAAATCGCTAATATCAATTTCGAAATTTTCTATCTTATAATTATCAATTTGTCATAGCATGGGGCATGAGTATGATCATAATTGTTTTTTGCATTTTCAAAATCACTAATACACTGCATAGTGGGGGCATGAGTGTACTTCATTCCCTTTCAAAATTTCACATTTGGAATCTATATATGTATGTAGCAACTTGATTCTATGGGCGGATGGTTTTATTATGTGTATAATGATATCCTTAGTACATACATGCCTAGTGGTGCCTTAGGACACCATTATCTCACTCCCTTTTGAAGATAGTTGTGTCAAGTGACATGTGAATTATTTTCTTACTCTATGGATTAGGTAGAGTGACATCTAACCTCATTTGGTTACTTCTATGTCGAGTCAAGTGACACCCAACTCCTTTGGTTCTATGTTTTGTTAAGTGACACTGAACGTCTTTCAGTTTATGCTACTTCTACAAATTAGGGACTAATCACCCTTAATCGTGCATTGATGTAATTTCAATCCCTCTCTCCAAGTGCTTCACCAAGAATATCCTACCTTCACAAGACAAACAAGTGTACTCGTTGCATGATTTGTTTAGTTTTAATTTCAATTTAGAGTTAAAATCTAATTCTTTCTATACGGACATTGAATACATTCTATGTTACATGTTCCATTTTGGGGATCTTACAACCACTTAAACACCTCAAGTAATCAAAAATCGATCAAATCCAAAATGTGTTTACACACTTGAGTGCATATATTTCCTTTAAGCAAGTGAAATCCATTTCCTAGCTTGAGGGGGGTAATTGTAGACAACTAAATTTGGTAATTTAGTAATTGATAATGTTAATAGTGACTTGATCCATTTAATCAAGACTTATGCACCTACTATGGAATGATTACCATATCTGAGTATATCATATTACAATAATTGGTCAACTCATTTCACTTCTTAGCCACTTACATAAATGATTATATCACTCAGTACATTTCTAAGACCTAAAAGTATACTAGCATTTACATGATTCCTAAGCAAGAAAACTAGTAATTGACAACTATCTTTGGCCTCTTTTCTTTGTTTCTTGTTTTCTATTTGGTCTTACACACCCTACAACCCAGTCAAAATTTTACTGATTTATCTTTTATGGCTTCAGACACCAGCGCCCAGCCAGGACAGAAGCGCCAGGCGCCCCTGTCCCCTCTGGGTGCCCCTGACCCTTTTCACCTTACTCACTTCTTTTGGGTCTCTTTTATCTTTTGGGCATCTTTTTCACTTATGGGTCGGCCTTCCAGTTGTCAATTATGAAATTCAAACAAGGGAATCATATAAATACATAGTTATGTGTTCAAAATCAAGGACCAAGCACTAAGCATTACTATCATCACCTAAGCTTGCATTCAAAAGGCACCTAAAGCACTCCAAAGGCATCCATCTAGCATCCATTCAAGGGACAAGGGACTGCATCAACTCTGCATACACAACATAGGAAGGGGAAGTTCATTCTATTCCATCCACACATTCTACTACATTGCTACATTCTAGCTACAACTTGCTATCAAGTGCAACTTGCACAAGGGCATCCTAGGGCACAATTTCTACACACACTCACAAGAACTACATGGAGTTTGAGATGTAGTGCAGTGCTCGGTTGTAAGTTCACTCTCAGGGTGACTGTTGGGGTCATTCTGACTCCCCATTCTACATTTTTATTTTTAGGTTTGATGTGGTTTGTGGGTTTGTGCAGGTGAACTTCTCTTTTGCAGGTTACAGGTACCTTGGCGATCATAGGTGTGACTACATAGGTGATCAAAAGAAACAAATTGTGACACCCTTGTGACACAAGAAATCAGATCTAGAGCTTTTGTAGTCACAGGCACCCAAAGAGTCTCAGTGCCCAGGCACCCTTGTCCTTGTGTGGGTGCCCCTGTCCAACCTCATTTGTGAGCATTTCATAATTTATCTTGAGTCAATAATGAACACTCTTCCCATCCTTGTTCATCACTTTTCCCAGATCAAATCCAGATTGTGTGTAAATCAACTAAGTCCTCTTTTCTATCTCTCTTGCTTAGGGTTTCATATTTATAAATCTTAGTTTGCTTGTGTCATTTTGTATTTTAGCATTTATACATCATTATTTTAGTAGTGACTCTACAATATTAGATTTAATTCAAATTAAATTAAATCATTTGGTGAACCCACTCATTCAAACCCTACCTTCTGAAGAATGTATCAAAATCTATCTCCTTCTTCTGAATTCATGGATCAATCTTCATATCCTTCTTTTACTCCAACCAAGGTTTCTGGCATGGCTACTACTGCTACTGATTTTATGCAAGTTCATACTCAACATCCTCCTCGCTTCATTACTCCAATACATGATCCAACCATCAATGTAGTCACCACCCACTGCACTCATCCTCCTACGGCTCCACCCATCTCTGTCCCACCACCTATCACTTCTACAGTTCCTACCACTACCTCTAAGGGTTATGACATCATTGAGCAACTTAAGAATACACCAAAAAAATATCTCTTTATGATCTATTGCGCAGTGCACTTGATTTTCATCATACATTAGAGGTCGCCCTTCATTCCATTCACATTGAAAGCAATAATTCACCAGTTTCCTTTACTCACCTCATTCAATCTCTCAAAAATCTACCACATGTTATATCTTTTAGTGATGAGGATATCTCTTTTTCTACTATTGATGATTCATTTGCACCTTTTCTTATCACTGCTACTATTGGTGCCATCTGTATTAAGTGTGTACTCATTGATAATGGCTCTGCTATAAATCTATGTGCTCTCTCCCTCCTCAGGAAAATTGGCATTACTGATGATTTAATTAATAAATCCTCTCAAGTCATTCACTATGATTCCACTACTCGCACATGCATGGGCACTATCACCCTACCTCTACAAGTTGGGCCTAAAATTGTTCCTACTGTATTCTTTGTTATCGATGCCACATTCTAGTTCAATTGCTTACTTGGTAGACCCTGGATTCATGCAATGCATGTTGTTCCCTCTACAGTTCATCGGTGCATTAAATTCCTACATGATGGCTATGAACATACCATTGTTGTGGACCCTGATCCATTCAAATTTTTTCATATAGACCCCATCACTGCCATGCCCATTCCTCCATCACAACCTATTCCATATCACAATATTAGTACATATGATGTTGGTCAATCTAGTGCTCCTACTCCTTCTTGCTACATCTACATGTATTCGATCCATTCCTACTCATACTATTGATATCCTATCATCCACCATGTCTACCCCTATGGCTACTACTCCACCTACCATGGCTCCTCTCAATTCTACATCTGGCTCCATCCCTACCAATATCCTTGATAATGCTATTCAACAAGATAATGTTAGCACCAATGATTCTGATGATGAGGTTGATGTTGTAGAGCTTAATGATGACACATTGCACAATCTTAACTTTACTCCTATTGAAATAGATGAGTCCTACTTCAAGGATACTTTTGTTGCTATTGGCCCTGGTGAATATCAATTCAAGAAGCCTCCTCCATCCACTAATGCCATGATACCTTTTCAAGGGACTGTACATACATTAGACATTCTATCACCTATTGCATCTCCCCAAGTTCATTCTACATCGTGCCTGGATCCCTTCACATGCACTCTATTCATCCTTAATTATTATTGGCCTCATATTCCATTTGACCCCACTTCTTTGAGATTGTTTGCACACATGATGGCTTGGCTTGGCTAGGATTCACACTTGTTGATCTCCTTCCTCCACCTCACTCTCCTCACCTTTATCATGGATGTGTATTTCATTACTGTTTGCTTATGGCCTCCTGTGTCTTCCATTTATCATTTTTCCTTGCACGCACTCCTTGTTCCTCTCCACTCACACTTGGATAGTCTTGGCTTGATTACATTGGTGGCACACTGGATCCTAATCATACTGATATCACATTTCCCATGCCTTTTGGCCACATCTCTATTTGCAATGACTCATTCTTAGGCTATACTCAAAATCTAACTCATTGGTATGCACATGATTTTCCTCAACCTCCTTTTACTGATGAAGAATATGCAATGGGCATGTAAAATTTATGTCACATAGGATTTTTATATGATCAACCTCACACTATTTCTTACCAAGTCTCTAATCCAGATCCTATCGGTTATAACCCTGACACTGATGATCTTCTAGATGATTTTACTTGATCCTTCTCTACATCACACACTTGGGGGGCATCACATCTTTCTTTCTTCCCCCTTCCATCATCAATTGTTTTCTTTATATCTACTATACACTTTATACTTCATGCTTCACACTTAATCTCTCTCAGTACTCTTACACATTTTGATACACACATTTTATCATCATTACCCTATGATGCACTCTAGTTCCATGGTTCATACTCGACTGTTGAGGGTCTAAATCTGAAATGAACCTCACCACATTCACTTTTCATGCTCTATGCTTCATGATCTATCTTTCTAGCACACATTTTCAAACCATTTCCTGATGACACTCTTGTTCTATGGTTCATTCTTGATTGTTGAGGGGTATTTTATAAATGAACCTCATCTCATACACATCCATTGGGGGGCACGTTGCTCCTATCACATTCACACATTGCATACCATTCCATCACACTCATACACTACATTTGCATATCTTGGTTGCACTTACTCTTTCTTGCTTATACTACTTACATGATGCACTTTGCTTACTATGCTAGTCAGATACTCAGTATGTCATTATCTTTCTATATACACACATGTGTGTTCACTTGGTATTTTGGAGTGAATGCAGATCTCTTACAGATTTTCACACGCTGCAATGATGCTTGGCATTGTATCCTTTACCAGTCCCACCGAGGCTCCTGGGGGCATCTACCTTTACTACTCTCACACATTACAGGTGTTATTATTTCATCATTTACTACTTCTACTTACTAGCACATTACTTTCCATTGATACATACATGCCTTGACATACTTTTTATCTTTCTAACATGCTAATGGGTGCTTCATGTGTAGCATTTTCCTTGCAGGACTATATGCCACCATGGTTGTCTGATACACATTTTGCTTTCCATTGTTTTCTATTGTATGCCATTGTTTGTGGGTTATGCCCTATGTCTTGTTTGATCATTTTGTATGCTTTTGGCCACTTCGGCCCTGATTGTCTTGTGACATTGTGAGTGATGTCCCATGTTTGAAACCCACTTTTCATGGTCCACTTTGTTTGCACACTTTCTTGATTACATTGTCTTCTATTACATGTTTGCTACTTTTTCTACTAACACATGTTACTAGCCACTTTGTTTGCATGTGCCTTGGTTTCTACCATGCACATCCCCTACCCCCTGTAGGTATCAATTCAGCACAACATCAGGTCCTCTCTTTTGGGTTGCACAATCCTACTAACATTGCATGCACCCCAAATGAGGGGGGCATACATTGGGTGAACAAATCACCCCTACAATAGCTCAGAGCTACAGTACAAATCTACACAGTACAGAAACAAAAAAGGAATACAGACACAAAACGACCCAGAATTTGACTTGGTTCCTCAACACAACACAGACACCAATGCCTAGACATCAGACAGTAGCGCCTGGGTGCCTTGTGTCCTCCCCTGGGTGCTAATGTCCTAGGGGCACATACAATCATCTTCTCATATCAACACAATTCACAGAAGCCTTCAGAGTATTTTATAGTTACAAGCACAATCCTCAGTTACAACATGCATGCATCTCCTATCTCATTTCAATCAGAACAATCAGTACTAATTCAGAACTAATCAGGACAACAGGAACAAATAGGACACACCATCTGTAGTGGTGCTTATAGGGAGAGTCATGGAAGGAGAGTAACACTAGACCTCTCTCCCCAACACTTTCTCTTTGGCATGAGATCACCCAAAAAACTCACACTTGGCATGAGATCACCCAAAAAACTCGTACTTGGCATGAGATCACCCAAAAAACTCACTCTTGGCATGAGATCACCCAAAAAAATTGCTCTTCACAACATTTTAGGACACTTTTCTATCCTTTACACTCTTTTACATCAGGTACACACTTTCCTTTACACACTTTTACATACTTATACACATTTTTCTCTGATTTTTCATATACATGACTTTGACTACTCTTTTTCTCTTCTTTTGCAGGTCCATCCTTAACAAGAACAGCCTACAACAAAAAATACAAGCACAATAACAGGTACAATGCAATGCATACGCTTCACCCCTAGGGTCACTTTCCTTTCCTAGTCTCCACACTTCACTTTGCATCATTCCATGCTTCACTTGTCCACTCGACATGCTATTTCACCACACACTCTACATGATCATAAGGTATGCATCTCTTATCTACTTTATGTTATCGAGTATTCACTCAACAACATAAAGTGGGGGAAAATGTAGACACAAAATCATGCACTTGGGTACATTTCTAGGTCCTAAAAGCATACTAGCATTTATATGATTCCTAAGCAAGAAAACTAGTAATTGACAACTATCTTTGGCCTCTTTTCTTTTTTTCTTGTTTTCTATTTTTTCTTACACACCGTACAACACAGTCACAATTTTATTGATTTATCTTTTATGGCTTCAGACACTAGCACCCAACTAGGACAGAAGCGCCCATGCACCCCTGTCCCCTCTGGGTGCCCCTGACCCTTTTTCACCTTACTCACTCCTTTTGGGTCTCTTTTATCTTTTGGGCATATTTTTCACTTATGGGTCGGCCTTCCAGTTGTCAATTATGAAATTCAAACAAGGGAATCATATAAATACATAGTTATGTGTTCAAAATGAAGGACCAAGCACTAAGCATTACTATCATCACCTAAGCTTGCATTCAAAAGGCACCTAAAGCACTCCAAAGCATCCATCTATCATCCATTCAAGGGAAAAGGGATACATCAACTCTACATACACAACATAGGAAGGGGAAGTTCATTTAATTCCATCCACACATTATACTACATTGCTACATTTAGCTATATCCCACTATCAAGTGGAACTTACACAAGGGCATCCGACACTAAATCATGCACTTTGGGTATATTTCTAGTCCTGATCACATACTATGATTCCTAAGTGAGAAAAGTACTAATTGATCATTGTCTTTGGCCATCTTTGCTTGCTTTTTGTTTCCTCTTTTGGTCTTACACTCCTTCTTGCCCAGTCTGTCTTTTCATACTTCAGCATTTCTCACTCTGGACACTAGTGCCCAGCCAGCCACCTATGCCAGGCACCCCCTGTCCCCTCTGGGTGCCCCGACCTCTTTGTACTTTGCTCACATCTTTTGGGTCCTTTCTAGCCATTTGGGCATCTTATTTTTTACTAGTCGGCCTTTTAGTGGTTAATTACAAAATTCAAACAAGGGAATCATATAAATACAAAGCTATGTGATCATAATAAAGGACCAAGCACTAAGCATTAGCTATCACCACCTAAGGTTGCATCCAAGAGCATTCTAAGAGCATTCAAGCATCCATCTAGCTCCACACAAGGGACAAGGGACTGCATTTTTCTGCATACACTTCATAGGAGGGGAAGTTCATTCTTTCATGCACACATCTATCTACATTTTCTACATCTAGCTATTGCTCACTATCAAGTGTGACACACACAAGAGCCACCTAGGGCATGATTTTGACACACACACATAAACTACATTGGGTCTGAAGATGTAGTGCATGCTCATCGTAAGTTCACTTTTGTTGACAATTGAGGACAGTCTGACCCCCATTTGCATTATTTTATTTTTAGGATTTGATGTGTTTTGGGGTTTTGCAGGTGCATTTCTTTCTTATTGCAGGTTTCATGTGAATAACAATGAAGTGCAGTGACATACAGGTGATCAAAGGAGACACCCAATGAATATCTTGTGACCCTGCGAAATTGGGTTTTCGCAGCTTCTGAGCAGTCACAGCACCCAGAATAGGTCTCTGACACCCCAGGTGACCCCTGACCCTACATAGGGCCCCAGTCCTAGGAATTTCTGACACTCACAATTTTTCTGGGTCTGATGTGACACTTCCCTCTCTGTTCATCAGTTTTCAGCTCGGCATACCTTTGGATCATTTGTGAATCAACTAAGTATTTTTATCCCTTCATTTGCAACTAGGGTTTTTCAATTTTAAATAGCTTATTTTCTTGGGTCAAATTGTACTTATTGCATGTTTATTTACATTGTTGTTACATATTTAGATTTAGCATTTATTTATTTCAATATTTTCTTAATCATTTGGTGAACCCGAATCTTTCGAACACTCTTAGGGTCCTCATTTCATCACTTTTCATTTTTCTAGGCTCCTCTCATCATGGATATTTCTATTCATGATTTCTTGCTAGCCAATCCTAAGTGTCATGCTAAAATCATTAATCTTTTGGCTACTACTCGTATTCCTTCCACTACTCATCCAGATGTTGTTTATCAAGACATTTGTATATGCATTTTCTCAATAGATTACTTTTCCATCTACTATAGCTGAAAATCTTTTTGTATATGACAATGATCCTCCTCTATATATACAAGATGCATCAATAACTTTGGGAGTCAAGTGAGCTTTAGTCGATACTGGATATGAGCTCAATCGTTGGCCTTTATCATTCATTCAAGTTATAGGCCTTCCCATATTATAATCTTAACCCAACATCTATTTATGTTTGAGCATACGATTCTACCACACGACCATGCTTAGGCATTGTCACCTTACCACTCATAGTTGGGCCCAAGACTACTCTAGTTCCATTTTTTGTCATTGATATCCTACTTCCATATAATTACTTACTTGGTAGGCCATGGCTTCATCTTATGCAAGCAATATCTTCTACAGTTCATCGATGTGTTAGACTCTTACATGAGGGATTTGAATATGAGGTTCCCACTGATAATACACCATTCCAATATTGCAACATAGATCCAACACTGCATTACCTATTCTAATTTCTGCTACTATACATCTACTACTGATTGATCCATGACCCATGCACTATCCAGACAACTTACCTCCACTGAAGGGAATTATTTATACACTAGAAATTGTTCCATCCACTTCAGAATCCCCCCTTCTACTAATGCTATGGTACTTTATCGGGGGTCTTTCCATACATCAGACGTCATACCACCTTCAGTGTCTTCTCATGAGAAACCTACATATGCACTACCTCCTTTCACATGCACTCTCTTCATGAATAATGCTTATTGGCCACACATTCCATTTTATCCCACTTGTTTTGAAACTATTTGCACACATGATGGCTTGACTCGGCTTGGGTTTACACTTGATGATATCTTACCTCCACCACATTCATCACATCTATATCATGGATATGTTTACATTACTGTTGCTTATGGCCTCCGAGTATTTCATTTATTAGTCTTTGTTGCATGCAACCTCCACAATTCTCCACTCACACTTGGGAAGTCTTGGCTTGACTACATTGGTGGCACATTAGATCCTAAATCATATTGACATTTCATTCCCCATGCCCTTTGGCCATGTTTTCATTTGCAATGACTCATTTCCTCAGATATTCACAAAACCTTACTCATTGGTATGCACATGGATGTCCATTACCACCTTTCACTGACAAGGAATATGCAATGGGCATGTATAATCTACGCCACAATGGCTCTTTACTTGACCAACCACATACTATTGCTTATCAAGTCTCTGATGCATCTCCATTCAGTTTTGACCATGAAAATGATGACCTCTTAGATGATGTTACTTGATCATATCTATCATCAAACACTTGGGGGGCATCATGCTCATTCTTCCCCCCCTTCTAGCATAGAAATTTTTCTCGCATTTTTACTTGTTCACTCTACACTTTGCTTTTAGTCTATCACACATGTCTTGATACATTTGTATCGTCATTACCTGATGACACACTCTTGTGCTTTGGTTCACACTTGACTGTTGAGGGCATACTACATACATGAACCTCACACACTACACATTACACATTTCACACTTGGTGCATTCATGACATCTTTCTCTCGCAGCTTCTATCACACACTATGCACACTATTCAACTCTACACATTCATGATACATCATCTTTCTTGCATCTAGTTACACATGCACTCATTACCCTATGACGCACTCTAGTTCCATGGTTCATACTGAACTACTGAGGGTATAAATATAAAATGAACATCACCACACTCACTCACTCTCTACGCTCTACTCTTTGATGATCATATCTTTCTAGCGCACAATTCAAACCATTTCCCGATGATGCACTCTTGTTCTATGGTTCATTCTTGACTGCTGAGGGGGCATGTATAAATGAACCTCATCTCATGCATACTCATTCACATTCACTCGGGGGGCACATGCTCCTATCACACTCACACTGCATTCCATTCTATCTCACTCATCCACAACATATTACATATGTTGATCACATTTATTCTTGCTTATTTACTCTTACATGTATACACTTGCTTACACATGTTAGCTAGATACATTATATGTCATTATCTTTTCTATATACACATGCACATTCACTTTCCTTCTAGTTGTGATCACAGACTTTACACAGATTGATACATGCAACATGGATGCTTGGCACAAGTACCTATTACCAGTCCCACAACGGCTCTTGGGGGCATCCACTTTCGTACACTACAGGGTTTATTGTTTCATTTTTCATAGCACATTACTATATCGGATTATACATGCTTTGACATAAAATTTATCTTTCTAACATGCTAACGGGTGCTTCATGTGCAACATTTTCTTTGCAGGTCTATTTGCTACCATGGTTGTCTGTTACATTGCTTGCTATTTTTTCATGCTTGCCATTGTATATCATTGTTTGTGGGCTTTTCCCTTTCTTCTTGTGTGCACATTGTATATGCTTTTGGCCACTTTGGCCTCGATTGTCTTGTGACATCATGAGTGATGTGCCATGTTTGCAACCCATTTTTCATGGTCTATTGTCTTCTTGTGTGTTATCATATTGTCTTCTTGCTTGTAGCTTACATTGTCTTCTTGCTTATCTTAGCTTACATTTGTCTTCTACATGTGTATTTATCATGCTTTCACTAACACTTGTTTCTAGCTACTTTGTTTGTGTGTTCCTTGGTCTCTACCAAGCACAATCCATCCCCATGTAGGGCATCAATTTCAGTTCAGTAGTTGGTCCTCCTTTGGGCTGCATACTCCTACAATGACATCACATGCACCCCAAAATGAGGGGGGCATCATTGGGTGAATCAGTCACCCCATACAATAGTTACAGTCACAGTTCAACATAATTCAGTATGGTACAACACAGTCTTTAGTCTCAAGCAATGGCCCAGAACCTGACTTGGGTCCTCAACACAACACAAGACACTACACCCAACACCAGACAGTAGTGCCTGGGCACCCCTGACCCTTCCTGGATGCCTATGACTAGGGGAAGTTACACAATTTTTTCAGTTCAAACATAGTTCACACAGTTTACACAGTGGCTTTTACAAGAGACACAGTCCTTCAGCACTCGACATGCATGCATTACACCTTCTTTTCTACTTTCGTGTTGGATCGAAAAAGATCAGATTTTTACACACCATCTACAGTGGTGTTTACACTTTGGGAAGTAGTTAAAGGTTGGAGAATAACACTAGACTTTTCTCCCTACACTTCTTCCTGCACTTGGTGTGAGATCGCCCAAAAAACTTGCACTCAGCGCAACTGGCATGAGATCACCCAAAAAACTCATTCTTCTACAACATCTTCAGGATCCTTTCTATCTCTTTCACTCATCATGGATCAGGTGCACATGTTCCTTTTTCACTTTTTTACATATTTTATGATGTACTTTTTACAATTTTTGATCAAATTTTTCATATACATGTATTTGACTACTTGTTCATTCTTCTCTTTTGTAGGTCCGTCCTTATGGGAAGTGGTAGTCACATCAATCACTTGACATCACACAACAATTGACATCAACAATAGGCACAAACACGACAACTACACATACGCTCTCACCCTAGGGTCATCATCATCATTTTTCACTTCCTCTTCTTTAGCTTCCATGCTTCACATTTTTATCACTCCATGCTTTTTCTTGTCTCTCTCGACATGTTTTTCACCATCAATCTACATGGTTATCAGGTACGCATCTCTTATCTACTTTATGTTATCGAGCATTCACTCAACAACATAAAGTGGGGGAAAATGTAGACACTAAATCATGCACTTTGGGTATATATCTAGTCCTGATCACATACTACTATTCATATGATTCCTAAGTGAGAAAAGTACTAATTGATCACTGGCTTTGGCTTCTTTGCTTTCTTTTATGTTTCCTTTTTGGTCTTACACTCCTTCTTGCCCAGTTTGTATTTTCATACTTTGGCATTTCTCACTCTAGACACCAACACGCCCAGCCAGGATGCCAACAGGTGCCCCCCATCCCCTCTGGGAACCCCCGACCTCTTTGTACTTTGTTCACATCTTTTGGGTCCTTTCTAGCCATTTGGGCATCTTGCTTTTTTACTAGTTGGCGTTTTAGTGGTTAATTACGAAATTCAAACAAGGGAATCATATAAATATAAAGTTATGTGATCATAATAAAGGACCAAGCACTAAGCATTAGCTATCACCACCTAAGGTTGCATCCAAAGGCATTATAAGAGCATTCAAGCATCCATCTAGCTCCACACAAGGGACAAGGGACTGTTATTTCTGCATACACTTCATAGGAGGGGAAGTTCATTTTTCCATGCACACATCTATCTACATCTTTTACATCTAGATATTGCTCACTATCAAGTGTGACCTGCACAATAGCCACCTAGGGCATGATTCTACACACACACACACATAGAACTACATTGGAGTCTGAAATGTAGTGTAGCACTTGGTCGTAAGTTCACTCAGTTGACAGCCGAGGTCAGTCTGACTCCCCATTTGCATCTTTTTATTTTTAGGATTTGATGTGTTCAGAAAATACAGGCGATCAAAGGCGACAAGGACAATGAACATCTCGTGACCCTGTGAAATTAGGTTTCACAACTTCTAAGCAGTCACAGGCGCTCAGAGAAGGTCTCTAGTGCCCCAGGCACCCCTAACCCTGCATAGGCACCCTAGTCCTGCATTTCCTGATCTGCAAAATTTTTTGGGTTGATTACGACATCTTGCTTCTCTGTTCCACTAGTTTTCCAGACTCGCACACCTTCAACATCATTACAAATCAACTAAGTTTTTATCCTCTTCATTTGCAACTAGGGTTTTAAATTTATTAGCTTACTTTCTTGGGTTAAATTCTTATTTTATTGCTATAATCAATATTGATATACTTAATTAGAATTAATTTATATTCAATATTTTCTTGTGTATTATAGGAGTTAAGAGATGTTATAGGTGGTGAATAGTTTTTTGGAGATTAAACTTGGTGTATTTGGAGAGTTGGGTATGATCAAATCCTCAACAAGTAATTTTTAAAGCTAAGTGGGAAATTTATTTCTTGGTCATTAAGGGAAGAGTGTCACATAACTTTTCAGCTACCCCCAATAATTCTTCCCACATATAAGACCACACCATTATTTATGTATCTAGGTCTTAGAAATCTAGAAAACTCCTATAAGTTGGAAGGGAAATAACATCTTATTGCCCCAACTATGTACTATATGGGTTTATTGTTAGTAACTGTAGTATTGAATATTTTGTATACTTGAGTATTTTATTTCCCCCTACATTTATAATAAATACAATGGCATTTTGTATTTTTGACTATGTTTATCCAGTAACTTGTGCATCTTTTATAATCAAGAGTGACCATTTGAGTGTTGGGATTATGTCATATTATATGGGAAAGAGTGGTCTTGTGTACCCAAACTTATTTGGTACACATGAGGGAGGATAACCTCGCATAACTAGTCCACTAAATTTGCTTATTAATTTGTGAATAAAAATAAAGGAGATTATGAATTTGCATAGTCATCCCTATATGGTTTCCTCCTTTCAAAAAAGAGAGAGTGCAAAACACTATCGATTAAGAAAATAGATAGAGATATGGGTATTGCATAGATTATATAAATGAAAATATGGAATTCCAAGAATAGGAATTGTAAAAGTAGAGATAGAGTAATAGTAAGAAATATTGGTGTGATATAATTGTAATAGAGAATGAGATATGGGAGTGAGTGAATGCTTGCACAAAATTCAGTAAAAATTACCATATAGAGTATACATGTTGATATTATAGACAGATAAGTACCTATCATGATGCCACATATGTCATGTAAAGCGGATAAGCAAGGACCAAGATATGGTCCATATCGGTTGGAGACATTAATTGAGAAAAAGAGGTTGGTGGAAAAAGAATTGTAATAATGTAAAAAGGTGATTTACCATAATAGTAAGTTTGTAAAGTCAAAAGTACTTTTTATTTGTAATTGATCTTGATAGTGAGAGTTCTTAGCTAGAGAAGATGCCATGTGCTAGGGGGGCCTTGTGTTTGATATTTTACCACGTGGTGGATGTAATTTATGATTAGAAATTTTATGAGTTAGTAAGTGTTGAAAACTCTTTTTTGAGAAATAGAAGTGATTTTAGCAATTTTGTAAAAAATGAAAAATTTGATCATTTTGTGGCTACTAGAGCATATAATGCCAAATTGTACATTTTTTACCTTTGGGGAAGAACTTTATGGTTCTATACATTCCTAATAAGGTGATGTATGAGTCTAACTTATTCCATACAATTCTGATCTAGGTTAAAAATAATGTGTCAGATATGTTGATGGATTTTGACATAACAATTGGACTGATATATCGTATGATTGTGTGTCTATTGTTGTGTAAAGAGATGTTAATTCGAGTGAGATTTATCTAGTTTGTCACATGAAAATTCTCCTTGTATTGGGCTTAGATAATGATGGTTGAATTTTTTTGGAAATATTTGGGTTACTACATGTAGCGATATTGGGGGAGGTTCCCCCAAAAGATGTATATGATCACTGCATTGTGTGAGCAGTGGAATCCATACACTTGTACCTTTTGGATCCAAATAGGGGATATGAAAATTATTTTAGAGGATGTATATCACATCCTATGATTAACACAACCAACCCTGGGGGAGAGAGTATAGGTCTATTTAGAATATCCTTCCATTGAGTTTGCAAGGCACATATATTAATTAGTTGGGAACATGTTGGCCTTGTAAAAAAACCATTCAATCATGATCGATCTATGGAACTTGAATTCCACATTTGTGAGTTCATTTGTTATATAGAGAAATGATGTTGGCTTCATTTTTAGTGGTTATGTTAGATATTGTCACTTATCTCATTGACCATGTTATCCATATATTTAATTCCTAATAGAGGAGGATGGATTGAGATATTCTTGTATCATTATGTAATTTTGGCCCAGTCTTATATATGGAGACAAATTTATTCTAGAGATGCCTCATTGGTTAATTGAATGTTAAGAACATATCTAAGAACATAGTTTTATTTCAATGTCTTGATAAATTACTAGTGGTCACTTGATAGGGCCATCATGTAATATCTCACAAAATCCATAAGATGGGCTACTTACTGAGGAGACCCACTGTCTAAAAATAACCTTCAATTGAATATATTTGATAAGTAGTCCCTAGGAAACACATGTTATACATGTTTACAAAGAGTATCTTTGGTTATAGTTATGTCATGGCCCTTTTCTACATGGGGTCTTGATGTAATGTGGCTATTTGACCCCATATTCCTAAGCATATGGGAACTATATCATAAGTGTGCAACACATACTTCACAAAATTGGTGCAAGGCCATGCCTCTTACCACCAGTCACCATATAGTATAGGAAAGTTCTACTTGAACCAAATTATTTAATGAGAGTCCTCCAAGTTATCATTTATGCAACTATGGGACTACCAAGAACCCAAAGATGTGAGATCTATGATCATAAGTTTTCAATTTCATGATGCATATGTACATCTCTCTACGTACCCTCAAGCCAAGGTAGACATGCTTAGTGGGTAAACTAATGTTTCTTGTGGTCCATTGGTGATCCTTAAGATGGTTAATACTATAAGAGGGATTGAACATTTATATATTATATCCCCTCAATGAGGCTTATAGAATGGCATCAATGTCCATAGGTGGTACAACCTAGTATCATTAGTTTTTCAGGGTCTAATGAAACTTTTCTTCCAGAGAATTATTCATGATTAAATAACTAATTTCAAATGTGACTTTTAGATGCAAGAGATGTATATTGGAAACTATAGATGTGTCAATTTGGAAATCCTCGATGAGAAAACATTCTTAAGTGCACAATTATCATGAAGTTCCTGCTGTTTGACACGACGCTATGGATAAGAATTATGGGCGGGCATGCCTACTTATTTGACCTTGTGCTTTGTCAAGATGTTGATAGACTTGAATATTTTTGTATAGGGTGAAAGGGATCAAACTGGTTAGGATACTTTATCTAGCCACTAACAGACTTCAATAAGGGAGTTATTTAGATCTTTGTAGCAAGACTTGAGGGTGATAGATATTTGGTGAGTGCTAGAGAAGAATCCACCTGTAAGTGGTATTATATTACTATCATGTTTATATTGACCGATTGTACCATAGGGATTGCATTCTGAAACATCAGGTTCTATACTTCCTATGTTTAATACTAAGTGAGGTTGTTTTAAGTAGAGATAAGAGTGATTTTCTCTATATGATGATATTTTACTAACCAAATTTTTTGTTATATTTTCACACTACATATTATTGCTATTACATACCATTCTATAATTCAAGCGAGATACTATAACTGGGGGTTCTTGGTTGGCTAGTGGGTGTGTAATATACCCTTGTTCCCTAGATAGATAATTTCTTATGTAGGGTGTAGGGATATGTTAGTTTATATAGGTCATAGAGAGATATGTGAGATGTATGTACACACCGATCTATCAAGAGACTCTTGGAGTGGAGAAACTTTACAATAGAGTCTCACCCCCTTATGAAAAATATTTCTAGGGCTTGAGCCTTATCATGTTGAGGACCTCAATATAATTAAAGTTACTATGTGGGAATCTGGGGCATGTATAGAAAGAATAACAATTCTTACTCTCATAGTGGAACAAAATGAAAAAAAATATCAAAAAGGAAATAGTAGTCTTCCTCTAATCTGATATATTTATTTTTAAATCACTCGCCCTTTATATCTTTATGATGATCCCCATCATCTAGAAAGGTCATTATATATATGTTATTGTGAGGGTAGTACCCTTATGATCTTCATAGAAATCTTTGTTGATGAGCCCATATTCTTATATGTATGCAATGACTTGGTATATGGATGAATGTAGTATAAGTGGAAATATATGAGCTTATAAGTAAAAAAGATAGAGGTGAATCAAAATAAGTTCCCAAAACCTAAATAAGAGCTAATTGTTTAGAATTAAGAAGAGAGTGGAAATTATCATTCCCCATTTTGTCATGATTTTCCACCAAAAGGTTTAAAAATAGATATTTGCAGAAACTCATCATCCTCTCCACCCCAAGGTATTTTTCATTTCCATTCGTGATTATTATTCAGTTTGTTTTCCAAGTTTAGTTTATTTCATTTTTTGTTGTCCTCTTTCTTTGTTGTCAAAACCACACTCACAATATAACTTGATATTTCTTTCATGTTTCTTTTCCATCTTGTAAAGATTCATCTACAGAGTAGAGTTTTTTTCTCCCCTACAAAATAGCTAAGTTATATTATACTTACATTTTTGATTAAGCCATTAAATTCCATAGATACAAGTCTAAAATCTATTGTGTTGTATATCCATTCGATTAATCTATCAGAATACATACATTTATAGGAAAAATAAACCAAAAACATAACATACATAACCATAATAATCCAACAACATCATGTAGACAGATGTCCAGTACACACACACACACACAAAAGTTTTATACAATAGTCATTACATCCACAATGAGTGCATGAGTGTGGGCCTAAAAATAAAAAATACAAAAATTTGTGGCATCCAAATGCCCATGTATAATATGTCCCATAACATCTAAGTATAAAATTCACATACGTGACCCACCAACTAAGTGATGTGGAGGAAATTTTTTCCTCCACCTTACTGAACCTTTTATAGAGTGGAAAACACTCCTTGATTAGATTCTGTGGCATGATTCACTCACCTAGGGTTTTGGAATCTCCCGTGTCTCGACCTTCTTACTTGAGGAATTTCCACGTATACCCAAATGTGCACCCATCAACTCTTGTAGGGTGGAAACCTCTACTTCTAGTGCTGAGTTACTATCTCTCTCGGTAGGCAAAATTTATGCTCTGTGATTCTTATGGAAAATACATCAGCGTGTCACCCAATGATCTGAGAAAGTTTGGGATCTACGTAACTTGATAATCACCTTCCCCAAATTTTGGGAAAACATGTCCACCAAAGTGTCTCAAATGAGTTGGTGCCACTTGTTAGTATTCTCTACACACACACACAAAATAACATGATAGCATAAAACCATCCAAATATATATATGTGCATGTGACAAGTAACTACTAAAATAGGAAAGTAACTCATGCTAACATAACTAGTAGTAATAAGTAAAAGAGTGTGGATACAAAATAATTTTTTTTTACTTAGATCTTTATCCTACCACTCTGGGTCTAAGCTGCCATTAGAAGGCTCATAGTCATAATAATTCTCCTCCTCTCTAAGATTCCATGGTCCATTTCCTTCCTAACCTTAATCGTAACCTTGTTTAGCCTCTCCCTATCCCACACCAGCCTTACCATGACCATATCTACCCTCCCTAAGATAATTAGGTGTACCACGTGTATGGGCACTAGCCCCTTTCCATACCCCACTACTATTGCTTATTTTCCTCCTAGTTTTGGCTTCCTTATCTATGGTGTTTTTCTTCCTCTCCCTCCTCCTCACCATGTATGGAATTGCACAACTCCACCTAAGTATGAAACAAAGGGGACTCTTGGTGTCAAAGGATTCCACTCTATCCTCCCCAATTGTGCATCTCAACACTCTTGTGCCCATTTTTAGACCACTGGAATTTCTGGAAATGTGTAAATACAAGGATGTACAAACTATTGGGGTACCCTAGTGACTAGATTTACTTCCACATATCGTAGTCTATCCTTGACCTAAACCACAAGGGTACATGCCATTAGGGATGTGCCCTCTCCATAACAAGAGTGTAACATTCCCAAATACAACTATGCCATGAGGTTTGCATCAGTGAGGGTGGTTTTTTCCCTGGGGGTTACTTTGAATGGGGTCATTTTGCCCCATCAATTTTCTCTAATCTCTTAGGTTAGACCTACTAGAACTGTCCTAACATATGGCCTGAATCACTCATATTCCCAAATCATGACTAGAGTGGGAAAAAGTAAGTCCTGGCCACCTAATCTCATGACCCTATGTAAGTACCTACGAGTACAAGAAATCATGTCCTATTCCTAGCCGAATCAATACCCGTGCTCCTCTATCTCTCTCACGATACAACCAAAATGTATAATAATGTGTTAATGCCATTTTCCATGACCACTCAGGAGAAAAATATCCCAATGATTACCTTGCACATGTTTGGAATCCGAGAAGTATTAACCACCACCAACTTCACCTGATGGTGCCTGAATATCTCCAAAATAATTGGCCCACTGTAGAGTATAGGTTAGATATGTGCTACCTATCACTTCCACCTCTCTCCCTATAATCGGGAGACCTGTAAGCCTATAAATGTCCTCCAAAGTGATGGTCCACTCCCCTGTTATCAGCGGACACTGAAAAAGGTATTCTAGTTCGTGTCCCAATAAGTAAGGACATCAGAGAATATCTTACTCACGAGAGCAACTAGAGGAGTCTTTGCCAATCTCAGTAGCCCTAAATTGGCCAATAATAATCTCTCATGTGGAGTTAGCTATCCTATAGTAGCCTAGAGCCAACCAATCAAGCTTTATGGTTCTGCTCCAAACATATTAGCTCTACAAAACCCAAAACAACAGAAAACGAAAGTTAGAACTTAACTAAAACAAGGAAGATCCAACTTCCAACAAAAAACTAACCTTTTGACATCTTGTAACGAAATTGTCACTTCCTATAAGTGACAGTTTCACATTCACCAATGGAGGTTACAAAACTGCCATGGCAGTTGCGTGTTAGTCAGTGATGAACGTTTAATCGCCTATGCGTGGTTACGTACCCACCGCGGTGATTATGTAATTGTTTGCCTGTGCAAATCGGTGGTTTTGTCCATCACGAACTGAAAAAAACAAAAAAAAAACAAAAATCTACCCAAAAAACCGCCAAAAAAATTTAAATGTGTTGCACTTACCTTATCTACCTTGCTTGCGCGACATTTCTACAATATTTTGGCAACAAATGACATCCTCAAATGATAGATCTTAACAAAAACACATTGTCCCCCCAAAATATAAAAATGTCCATAACTAACTTGTCTAGATGCCCCACATGTTATCGTTGGTGTCGTTGCCATCGTAGTTTTACCCCCCGTTGCAACGGTTAGTACTCATCGCGGCATATTCAACCCTTGCCACGGCAGTTATGTAAAACATCGCATTGCCGCCTACTTGAACTAGCGGTTTCGTCATAAGTTGAACTTCAATCAGACTTTCAGTTCTAGTTTGTGAATGTTTATCTTTTCTTTGAGCCAAGTATGTGTTTTTTCTGTTTTTGACATCTAGTTAACTCCACCTACCCCCTAGCTCTTGAGTTAACTCCCTAAATGGTTGAATCTAGGCCTTCGATTGAGTTTTGATCTAGAGTTGTGATTGGAAAACACTTGGAGGTTGCCTATTAAGAAAATTTGTACACTCATTTGCCCCCCCAGATTTTTGAGAATTTTTGAGAGAGCATTGTTATCGTGACATTTTTCAACCACAAAGAGATCAAGCATCCAAAGGTTTTTTGCTTCCAATACAAAGTACCCTGAGGATTGTGAGTTGTCATTGCAACCGAAGAAGAGAAGACAATGGCCACCAGACCACAATTCTACCTCCCCTTGAGCTAGCTTCAAATCAATTGTTTGTTCTTCCTCCTAGGTGCACCAAGCTTCTTTCTTTCCCACTCAACATGTCAACCACAATCTGGATATAAGAGCTCAAGTGGAGTAGACTATTGAGGGCATAGATACAAGACAACTTCATCTCAATTAAAAGATAGCGGTTGGATATATTTGATTTGTTTATTTTCATAGTTATATTAGATTTGATTTTATTGCTTCACTAATCATAAAAAAATAAGAAAAGAAAAAAAAAAGGTTTAGAGTATATGTGTTATATGTGATTGTCATAGTTTATTAGTTTGCTTTGGGCTCTTCCCATCTCTAGGATTAAGCTCTAGGTTTTAGAATCGAAGAGTGTTTTGTTTAATTAGATATAGGTAAATTTAGTTTTTTAAGTACAACAAAATCCAAAAACAAAACATAGTTTTAGTTATTTACATTTGTAGATTTGTATCCAATTGTTAGATTACAAAAGTTTCAAGCATACAATAGATCATTTCATAGCTAGTTGTCCTTCATAGTGAAGCCCCGAAAGACAACCATATCCGACATTTCATCAGACCCACCTTATCGTTGCAAATATGAGTTTCCTTAGGGTCATCCATTATCCATTAGCTTCTTCCATATGACCTTCCTGACAAGGGATGACTCACCTCTAGTGATCATTTTACTAGAGTAGCACCAAATATCCCTCCATTCACTAACAAGGGCATAGACTTGGGGCTCCATGTTGCCATTATCCTTGACCACACCATACACTGTGATCAAGTCTATAGGAGTTTTGTTGTACTCGACGAGCAAGTTTTGTTTACCCAAGAGTATTTGTAGAGTTCTTCATTCGGCTTTGTTTGTGTCACCATCCCCCTTTCTTTATCATGTCCACATCATCCATACCCCTTCCCTGCAATCAACTCATCTTCTACATCGACTGCCTTCACCCGCACTCGCGAGGAGTCAAGTGCACACAAAAGGCACCCATGCTTTCAGCTTGCATTTGCAACACTGTCGGTCATATTTGCCAAAGCTTCAAAATAAGTCAAAACAACACCCTCATTACTGCTTCGAGGAAAAAGAAAAATCAATTCCTCATTTTTTCTCAAGATCCAACCAATTTGGGATTATCTTTGGACACACCATCGAACTCCTATTTGTAATCTTGCATCTTTTTTCCATCTTTTCACAATCTCATAAAGAAAGTCTCTTTTTTTTTTTTAAGCTTGTACAACTTTTAAGGATAAAGTAGATATACAACTTTGTACATGTAAAATGAACTCTTATTTGGCATTAATCCATCTGTTTTTACTCGGAGTTTTGCTCAGATTCATGTTTTTGATACATAAAACGAGTCTACCACATCAAAGACTTTCTTTATGTTTTAAGGATTATGTTTTATGTTTTAGATACATAAAACATGGGATGGTGTATCCTTAAAAAGAAGAGTTGACCCATCCATTCTGTTAGTGATCCGTCTAAAACATATTTAATTAGATAAAGATTATGCCTTTAAAGGAGGAAATTTCTGTAATAAAAATATACCAATATTAGAAGGAACTCTAAGGCAATTTTATCATACCAGTTATTCTAACAATGATTTGAAACTTTCCAAATGCACACAATCAAAGATGGAGGCACTGGTATTTGATTTAAATCTTCATTTTGTTCTCAAATGACAAATGGTTTGCATTTACATCTAGCGAGGTTAATGACCTGGCATCCAAAGAGTACAGCTACAGAATCGCTTCCTCAGATTTGGGCCAGAACAATTCAGATAAGAAATGGCTGGTACTTCAACAATGTGAGCATCAACCTTATGTAATGAGTTCCTTCATGCACATTAATGAGAATGTGGATGACTCGATACTTGGAAGCTGAATCAAAAAAACAATCATATGATTTATTCACTCCAGGCAGACCAGTTGAATTCAAATAGCCATGAAGCTCAATAATGAGTGATTCACAAGGTACAATTCTTGCCTAAGGTTTGCAAATATGATAGCAAGCAGGTACTCTTGATTGTAAGGGAAATTTTCCTGCTTCAGACTCTTGAGAGTAACAATAGCATTTCAATAAACGACCTCCTAAGGTAACTTCCGAGGGACAGATGTACTTCAACCACATGAACTTTAACAGATGTACTTCAAACACATGAACGTTATGTATTGAGTGCCTCAGACGCTTCTTAAAGAAAGGATGTGGATTACCAAATACTTCACAAGCTGGATCAACAAAAATCATATCATTTATTCACTGCAGTGAATTCAAAAAGCCAAGAAGCTTAATATTGAGTGTTTCACAGAATACAACTCTGCTGAAGGTGTGACCAATTGAATTCAAAAAGCCAAAGAGCTTAATAATGAATGGTTCACAAGGTAAATCTTGCTGAAGGTTTTGCAAATGTGATCGCAGGCTGAGTACTCTTGCCAGTGACAAAAATTCTGTGTTTGCGACCAGTATTCAATAAGAGACCTCCTAGGGTAACTTCCGAAGGGCAGATGTCCTTGCAGAAAAACCCAATCAAATATAAGATCCTACCATGACAGAATTAGAGGTTTTAAATTCAAGAATTACAAAAAGTCGAGACAATCCTTTTAATACAAAAAGTCGAGACAATCCTTTTAATACAAAAAGTTGAGTTTGAGATTTTTTCCCGTATCACAATCAAATACTATCTAAATTCTTAAGTTTATCTCTTCTATTTTTATGGTAGTAGCGAAGAGCCTAATAACAAGTGGCTCTCAAGTTACAATAGTTGTTGCTGAAGGTTTTGCAAATGGGATAGCAAGTACTCTTGATCATGCAGGAAATTCCAAGAATCTGTGGTTTTAAGTCCCTTGAGGACAACAATAGTATTCAACAAGTGAACCCCCGGGGAGAATTTACTGCAGAAACACCTATCAAATTAAGATCCTAGCATGACAGAATTAGAGGTTTTTAAATTAAAGAGCTACAAAAAAATTGACATAATCAATGCACAACAAAAAAAAATCCAGTGCAGTAAAGACTTTTAAAATCTCACCTTCATTAAGAGTTTTATGATCTCACCTGAAGACTCTTTTTCCATACCACCAAGTATCATCTAGAGTGTCTCATAATATTCTGATAGTGGTGGCAAAGACCTAATAGCAAACTCTGGATTACATTGACAGTAAAGGCCAATTATTCCATTTCATAAAGGCACCCATAATTAAGAGTTCTACTATCTCACTGTACCAAGGGTTTTTTTTATATATCCCCATCGAATATAATTTCAAGATGAGAGTTGCCTAATAATACTCTGATGGTGGGAGAGGCCTAAGACTTCTAAAATCCCACCTTCATTAAGAGTTTTATGATCTCACCTGAAGACTCTTTTTCCATACCACCACGTACCATCTAGAGTGTCTCATAATATTCTGATAGTGGTGGCAAAAGACCTAATAGCAAACTCCGGATTACATTGACAGTAAAGGCCAATTATTCCATTTCATACAGGCACCCATAATTAAGAGTTCTACTATCTCACCGTACCAAGGGTTTTTTATATCCCCATTGAATATAATTTCAAGATGAGAGTTATCTAATAATACACTGATGGCGGGAGAGGCCTGATAACAATCTACTGCTTAACAAGCATAGCAAATTTATAGAAAGCATGTATGTTCACAATTACATCAGGCTCACTTCAAATTACAAAAGACGGTTTCAAAACACAAATTCCATAAATTATAACAGGTTGCTTCAAATTACAAAAGACTAGTCAGCTCTCAAAGAGTCACATTTTATCGACTGAAAGTGTGTAAGAATTGGCTAACACAGCAAATTACAAGAGACTAGTCAGCTCTCAAAGAGTCGCATTTTATCAACTGGAAGTGTAAGAATTGGCCAACACAGCTAATTTCCAGAGGGCAAGGATGTAAGGATGTGAACATTAAAAAATCTTCAGTTCCACAGACTATAAAGTGTTCAGAAACAGAGACACTGAAAGGCCAGGACTAGACACTTGTTTCTAGGGCTTGTAAAGAGCTGTCCATTAAAAGTCAACATTAAGAATCACAGAATAAAACCACAGCAGGTCAGTGTCAAAATTAACATGGACAACATCTAAAATAATTTAGAAAGAAGAGCCAGGAACAACAAATATAGACTTTTCATAAAATAATATACAAAAAGAAAATGAATATACATAAAATAATGAAAAAGGAAATGCAATATTCATAGCTGCACAAGACCAAGCTTAACAATTGATTCCGGTTGCCATGAACATATAAATCAGTGAAGAACCACTGTTACCAGCAATATTAGATTCAATATAAAACCAAATGTGAATAACAAAGTAAAAACTGCCACTCGAAATTACATGCAGGAGTTTAATATTCAAACCTTGCATTAAATACTAAAGATTTCCTAAAATACATCCAACTGATAACCATGATTATTTGAAAAAATATTTGTAGCAAAAAAAGAGCTCCAAAATCCACCATTTCGATAAGGTAATATGATTTTTGATTAACATTCTTAAAAAGAAAGACTTCTAAGTGATGGTCAAATAGACTCGAATTTAAATTAGAATTTCAAGTGAACACACTCACAACATTAAAGACCAGCACCTGTTGGCATAATAATTAAAGCACACAACATTGCATCTTAGCTATTAGAAAATTAACTCAAGATGCTGCCAATGTATTCTAATAAATAAACACAAAAATTAACTCAAGATGCTTCCCTGTAAACTAATAACAAAACACTTAAAAAACAGCATGGCTCTTGACTGAGACATTTTATTTCTCAATACTAGAAATAAAAGTAGCCCGTCATCTATCAAATTTGCAGTATTATACACCATGTTGTTCTAAATTCATATTTAGTCATTTACCAGTAGTAGTTACTCTAAACCACTTTTGACTTCACCAGGAAAAAATATTGTTTAAAAAACAGCCTAATCAAAATGTTTCTGTGTTGCACAGATGTCTCAAGAAACAAAAATTGATTGCCTAAGCAGCACCAGCACCACCCTTTCCCTTCTTCCTCTGTAACTTTTTCACATAGAACTCAAGCTCTTTACCCTCAAGAATGTATCTGTAAAAAACAATAATTCGTTCTTAGTCATTAAAAGCAATCAAATATCTTGCAAAAATTTCGAGTGAACATGTGGCTTTGTAAATAATGCCTAAAAACTGTCCATACCCATCAGCACGTCCACACTGTCCAGGGCGAGACGATAGACAAGCCATCAATTTGCCACTGGCAAATTGTTCTTCCATATGTGCGTCAAGTTTGTGACCTTCATTGCGCTTTTCAATCTTTCTCAACACATGAGCGCTTTTCTTCTTTTCTTCTTCTGTGGCAGCTGCTTCTCCCTCCTATGGATGCACAATCAAATCACACAAATTCATTGCAACATAAGAAAAATAAATTAAAATTCCTTATAACTATTTTTTCTCCAAGAATAAATCTGAAAAGATTGTTCATTTTTGTTATCAAACTTTGAAGGCCAATCATAGCAAAGTAGCTATCCAGTTCTCAACCATTGTTCTTTTCAATTGGCAAACAGTCTTGACACTTCAAATAATTCATTTTTGTTCTCAAACATTGAAGGCCAGCACCATGACCATGTGGAAATCTAGTTGTGAAACCATTAAATTTTAAGGACATGCCCAAACAGACTTGATAAATCTTGTCACATGGAAATTAGGAAAAGTTTCTCCATGTAAAAGAACAAAAAGGCAAGGAGAAAGGGTAAAAACTGCCTGCCATAAAATGAGCAACATGTAGAAAATAAATAATACCAATTTGAAAAACTATCAATAAACTATGAAAAATCACTATTTACTTTTATGTTTCATTAATTTCTTTTGTCTGATATCTATTAGTCCTGACTTCTGGAAACAGATGTCTCTCTGTTAGAATCACGACATTAGAACTCCAACAAGTCTTGGATTCAGAACATAGAACAAGCAAGACATGGGAAATTTAATCTTTGCATGCAATTAGATTATTGTGTAGCCAACGGCCAGCCCTCCATGCTACATATCCTGTTTCACTCTTGCAAACGCTGCAAGTCATTAATTTAAAGCTAGCCTTTGGAAGATACAGACTTACCGTTGTATTTCTCAAGTGAAGCCATCAACTGATCAAGACTCCAATTTTTTCCAGACTAGCCAAGTTTCAATACTGTGGTTGTAATAGAACACAGGCTGAGGTAAGTGTACCAATTTTGATATTTAAGAATAAACATAAATACATAAATTCTTTACTCCCGAGATCTGCAATCTCTGTTCAATTCCATTTTTTTCCGATGTTCATGTTGTAGCATGTTCAGCTACTTTCTTGATGTGTAAAAGTTAAATCCGCATCTGCTACTTAGATCTATTCATGTTTGCATGCACTGCTGCTTACATGTGCGGGGTAGACAAAGAAAGCTAGACTAAATGAAACCAATTTCCATCTTTATCAGAAATATGTAGTATCCTACTATGCAACTTTTACATTTGCATATTACAGGGCGTACATAAGGTGTGCTCTTTGTAATGTATCTATTAATTAAACCAATGATTTTCGAGATTGGAACAGATTTTACAGTCTGTTCACAACTGTTGGCAGTAGTTGGCAGATAAAAAATCACCCAAACATAAACCACGCCAACATCAAATATAGTTTAAATGCATAACATTTAATCACACCTTTGCAATAATAGATATAAAGCACCTTGATATTGTGGCAAAATTTGCTTCTAAACACAAACAGATTGCTTATTGAGACTATCTCAAAGAAAATTTATTTCAAGACTTAAATTTAAAGATATTTTCTACCAAGTAAAGAAAGCAAAATGACAAATTACTGGCTGCATACCTCGGTTTCTTTCTTGGTAGAAGTAGGAGCCTTCTTTTTCCTACCAATTTCTTGGCCGTAGTGCTGCTGATACCATATACGGAAAGGAGCAGCATCTACCTGAACAATGGCACTCTTAACCAGGGTTTGTGTTCTCACAAGCTCGTTATTGGATGCATTGTAAACCACATCCAATATACGGGTTTTTCTAGTCACGGCCTCCGAACCCCACGAGTAGTTACCAGTATCCAGCCTCAGAGCTCTCCATTTTACATTTCCACCTCTTACACGAACCCTTCTAACTGTCTTGTTGCTCGAAAGCTTTGTCATCGCAGGCTGCCTTCCTAGCTCATACCTAAATATACCCAATAAAACTAAACTTCAAAAGCCCACTGACAATAAAATGCATTTTATTGTTTGTAATATCCGAAAGTAAACATCTTGGGTTCAACAAATAAATTATAACATGGCTGTTTCCAGATCAAAAGTGAAAATACCGCATAGACCTTCAATAATTGAAATAAACCCTAAAATCCAGCACATCCAATTGTCATTAAAAGACCTAAATCGAAAACAACCCAATGTAAATCATACAACCTATGTCTAAACCAGAATCCTTCAAGATTTACAATTTACAGATCCTAACATTTTACAACTAAAAGCGCAAACCAGCAGCAAATAACCAAAACAGGACATAACTTTGTTTAAGTCACAGATCCTACGATCCCTATAAGATTTTTCGGTCCTTATAAACCCTAATCAATAACATTCAACATGTTTGCAGAATAACATATCATTTGAATAATGAGTAGAAAAAAGAGGCCTTACTTTCGCTTCTTCCTCCACTGCTTCTTCTTTCCTCCCGTTGCACGCCTCTTGTGCATCGAATCTCGTGAGATACCTTCATCAATACAGTATTACGTTTCAGGTTCGTGTTACATGTTGCAGAAAATTGATACAGGAGAATTTTCATGGAAAAAATGAATCGCTTCAGCTGTTGAAAAAAGTCTAAACGACTGAGAAAGGAAGGAAGAATTTTTACCCATGATTGCCCGCCTGTAGATTCCTTGCGCCTCCGCCGAGCTCAGTCCTCTCCCTCCCAAACAAGTCGCTAAAGAAAAAGAATGAACGACTTATGGCTACTTAAAACCCTAAGCGAAACCCTAGGTGTTTTCCAGATTTAATTTTTTTGAACTAAAATAAAAATTGTCTATGCTTCACATTATTCTTACATATTTTTATTAATAGTGGCATATTTATAATAGGAGGTATATAGCCCTCAAGTTTACATTTGTATTCTTGCTCACAATCTACCTCGACATTTTTAATGCCTTAGAAAAATAAATGATTATTTGTTTTTTGAAAAATTAATTTGGCTCTAATAATTTCCGAGCCATATGAGATTTTTTGTATTAATTAAATTTATTTATTTTAATGACCAATCAAAATACATTACATGTCCAAAAAAAAAATGTTTTGACCTATAATTATAATAAAAAATAAACCTTTCGTAATTAGCATTCTCTTCTCCTGATAAGGGGGGTGAGGAAAAAAGACTGGATGGGTGGAGAACCCCTACTGAGGACTGAATTAAGTTAAATTTTGATGGCGCTTCTAGAGGCAATTCGGGAAATGCAGGTTGTGGCTACATTTTCAGGAATTCCGACAGCCAACCAATTTTGGCTATGGTTGTAGATTGTGGCTTTTCTTCTAACAACTTTGCAGAAGGAATGGCCCTTTTTTTGGGTTTGTTGGAAGCTAAGAAGAGGAATTGGAGGCGCCTCTAGATAGAGGGTGATTCGAAGACAATCATCGGTATGGCTCAGGGGTATTCTCATAAGGCCTAGTCTTTGAAACCAGTTTCCTCAAATATCATGGCAATTTTGCCTTCATTTGCTGAGGTCAAATTGTCTCACATAAAGAGGGAACGTACTAAGGTGGCAGATAGTTTAGCTAATAGAGGCATCGAATTATGGGATAATCATCAGTTAAATTCTCAAGCTTGGGAGTTGGGCTTTCCATATGATATTTTGGCACTCTTGGCAAGGGATGCATGGTTGACGTCGGATGGAGGGGGTAAATGATTGTGAAGGTTGCCTTTTACTAATTACCCCCCGTTTCGGTTTGATGGCGTTTAATTCAAAAGATTTTGGTAGAGATTTAGGTTTCTCATGTGTGCGAGTGTTTATTGGATTCGGGTGGAGGTGTGTGTATTTAAGGTTGGCTAATGGTGGGTGTTGTTTGCCCCTCGAGACTCTCCTTTCTCTCTTTCCAATGGTGTTAGTGGCTTTTTGGGTTCGGCCCTAGCTTCTTTTTCTGTCAGCATGGAGAAAGCAGATGGATTGATTGTGGGTCCTGGTCGTAAGAGGCAGCGAGCTCTAATAAGGGAGGTTTTGAGGGATTCCTTCGCAAACTAGATGGACGGGAAGATTAAGAACATTGCGATGCGAAGCTAGCTGGAGAAGGGTTGGATGATAGCTAAGAGTTTTGAAGAAGAATAAAGAGATTGATATTTGCGATAAGATGCGGAAGCTCGTGTTGGATCCTAATCAATTTGTTGATCATCTAAATGTCTTTGACGTTGCTCAGAGTTTGAGCACAGCTAACATTTTGTAGAATTCCTCGGGCCAGTTCATCCTCCATAGAGAACATGTGGGCTTAAAAGAGAGATTAATGAGCATGCAATATCATATTCATGTTATGGCTCGTGGGATTCGGGTTCTTTCCTGCAGGTTAAAAGTTGTGGCTGAAAATCAGGGTGTGAAGCTTCCAGAGAAAGCCAAGGTGGTTATGCTAGAATGTTGTGTATCCCGGTCTCCCTCTTCCTCGTCGTACAGGAGCGACTCAAATGTAGAAATTCTAGCCGAGAAGTCATCCAATGAGAGGATGGAGTAGGGTGTTCAGTTTGCTCGAGCTTCGTGGAGTTTTTTTATGTCAGACCTTGGCTAGTTTCTGTCTTTGGTCACACCTGTTTGCCTCGTCTTCAGTTTTTGGGGCAATTTATGTGGATGCCCTTTAGAGGATATGTAAAATTTTGTATTTTGACCAGTTGAAGCACAATAATGTGCCTAAAATTTACCTAAGAGTCCATAGATGATTGTAAATATCATGGACTGGTACAGAAATGTATTTTTTGCAGACTAGGACCTTCTCCTTACAGATCATAATCAAAAAATAAAATATAATTAATATTCTCTTCTTAAATTATATTTCGTCCTCCCAATAATTAAGGACAAATCATCAGCATCTATAGTTTTAACAAATACACAATATCATAGTAAATAGTAATAGCAATGTCAATATTATCAATAGTATAACTACAATGCCTAAAGGTCGAGTGTAGAGATGGGGTTAAGGCCTATCAACCAACTTCCCTAAGTTCAAGTCGTGCCCTAACTCCTCATGTGCCTCCTCAAAAATATATATGTAATAGCTTTGTAAACAATACCCAAAAAAATGTTAGAGCTAGACATTAGGGTTTCTATGAGAAAATTATGGAACATGGTTTTACACTAATAATACTAACCACACCACATTCTAATCAAACCAAAACACCACCACACATTGCAATCAAACCTAAACAGAGTATATAATAATTTTTTTAATAATTTCATCTACACAAGCTCGTATCCACACATGAAAGGTGTTTTCATTCACTATGCAGACTCGCATGGAGGAGCCAGAATTCGAAGTAAACTCAGATACCATCCATGAGTTACATTGGAAGAGGGATCCAACAAAGACATTGTCAATTTTTTATTTAACGCAGTTGATGGATGCACAAGCTAATAATGTGATAGTAAAAATGGCTACAGAGGTTGCGTGCAGAAATATAAATAAAGGAGTAGGATTGTGCAACGCGGAAATAAATTTTGAGGATGTCAGTAGGAAGAACAAGAGGTTAGCAGTAGAGTTGAACAAGGTCAAGGGGAGGTACACCTATGTTAACACTAAGGTGGCTAAGCTTGTTCAAATTATTACGCATTCATGCCCAGAAGTAATATTGGCTGACAAACTTGATCAAAGCAAAGAGATTGATAACCTGGAAGAATTAGTTACCTTGTTATTAGAAAAGGTAAATACATGACAAGGACCAACCGCAAAAGAACTAGCTAAGGCTAGACAAGAGGAGGTGGAGAAAAAAATAAAGGAATATGTGAACCTTGACATGGAGGTGAAGGCAACTTCATTCGAGGCATAAAAAAGTGTTCGTTAATTTTGCATATTCCTCCCTCTATTGTGGACTTGTGTCCTTCCGAAGAATAAACAAAGCGGAGTAGCCTAAAGGCCTCATTGTATACTTGAGATAGGATGTCGTGCACACACATTTTACAAGGGCTGGAAGAAATGAAGAAGACCATTAACGCAAAGCATGCTAAAGTAGAAGAAGACTAGAGGAGTTACAACCAATGGTCATGAAAGAAGTAAACATCCTAGAGGGAATGACTTCAAAATGGGATACCATTCTGGAAAAATTAAGGGAGAAGACTAGTGGATTAACCCTATAAGGGATTCGAGAGATAATCGAGGCATTACTAGAAAGGTTCGTTAGAGCACAAGAGGGGTGAAAGTAGCTAAAAACAAATCTTAGTGCAAAATTCCCATAACTCCTTCATGTACCTTAGCCTCATTTTTTATTGTGCAATAGAAATTATTCTTTATTCAATATTATTCTTTGCATTCTTTGGGGTATTTCCTGTAATTTTTTCCTTCATTCATTCAATCTTTGTATTGTCAAGGACGAACAATATACCTAGCTTGGGGTAATGTTGGGTCAACAAATAACTAAGTATAAGATATGCACAAAGGTTGAGAAGTGCACGGGAGTCGCATAAGGAAGTATGAAGGAAGAAGCACAAAGGTTTAGCGCACAGGTACGAGAGATGACTTGATCACCAAACAAGCCAAAAATATAAAAATTAGAGATGACACGGTCGCTAAGCAAGCTGGAAATAGAATGAGCATGGATAAGAGTTTAGCGATAACATGATAGAAACATGTAGGACTAATTATAGACATGAATCCTACATATATAGGGTAGAGTTATGTATAGCACATGAGATGAAAATAGCATGGTTATTTATAGCGTATGGGACAGAGATAGAGCTTCCATAAGAAAGAAGACCACTTTTGGAGAATTGTAGGTTTGAGTCTAATTATAGATAAGTGAGAGTTGTAAAACATGCAATCTATGAATAGAAGTAGTCTATTTTCATACTGAAGCTTAATCAAGCGGTGAAGGATAAGTTCCCACCCTATAAATACTTGTAGTATCCATGTACTTGAGGGATAGTAAGGAGGTGGTGTGTGGTAGTGTGCGTCTAGAGAATCTCTGAGTAGGTTATGTCTTGATATGTCATGGAGAGTCCTGTAAGATCTTAAGGAGTCATTAGATTGTCTAGTATTATATGGACAAACATGCTATTGGTTGGAACTTGATGTGGATTTGGATAATTACTTATTTTGTATGTGTAACATGATTTATAAATGAATTTTCAGCTCACTTAAGGTTATATTGTCTTTGAATATGATATAATTATGTGAATTTATTCTCCATATACTACACATGTGTGTGTTGGCAACTGTGTGCACAAAAACTACATCTTAATTGTCAACACAAGAAGGAACCTAGTAGAGTTGTGTGTGTTTCAAGTGAGCACTTAGGCTTATGTTTAGGTGAAGTGTCATCACACATGACTATGTTGTGTTAATCTTAGACTACAACGCGACATATTATGTTGTTTCTTTAAAAAGAAATCCAAATAAACAAACAAGCATCTCTTTGTCATATTGGGAGAGCTTCCATGGAACTACTCCTTATCCATTAAGAACATTATTACCAACAATGGCAATCCAATTGACTTTAGAGAAATTTCTTCGTTCTAACAAATTAGAAGCCCAATCTCGGGCATTCATCACACACTAATAAATTATATGTCATCTATTCGAAAACCTTGACACTGTTGAAAAAAAAAAATCCCATTTTCCCCATAAGTTCTTAAAAAGAATTGTTTCTTTCAGTTGTGTAAGGGTCAAGTGTTCACATCGTACAACTAACGGACAAGTTTATAATGCTAACTAATTTAACCCTCCATGTGGCTTAAAGCAAACATAGTGCAATGTTATTCTTAAGCCTGATACTATTTTCGATTAAGTCAAGTCATGTTAATCAATACTTATTTCATTATATTCGTGCAATGGCCCTAAAAAATTATCTCCTTATGTTCTCCTCAATATGGAAAAGATTTTAATAATACATTTTAGATATGTTAAAATATATTTCCAAATTATTCACCTCTCACAAATATAAAATATAGAAAACTAGATTAATTTATCAAAGTTATTCGATAAATTTTGATCGACATACAAAATTTGTGGCACTCATATCACCAACCTTTGGAGGGGCTCATGTATTTCCCACATTTATATTTGTATATCTACTATTTCATATTCCCAACGTGTGAAAATTGTGTCCTATTTAGTGTCATGCGGACATCTCATGAACCACTTCATTATTAACTTTTGAAAATAATGCCAATGTTATGTTGTGTATGTTCAAACACCATCTCTCATCACCAAAATATTGTAATTAATGGACCCATTATAGTGTATTATTGTTGAAAATAAAAATAGAATTTCCTTGCTTGTTGTATTCTTCTTCAATTGAGAAAATGATGATTTATGATGAACTATCCTTACTCAATTGTTGGAGAGGAGAATGCTCTCAACCCGAGATTCTCTCTAGCATGCTCCTTAGCATAGCCATGATCATACAAAGTACATAGAAAACATTACAACCAACAATGGAGCGAATAATTTCTCCTCATATTATTGTCTTAGCAATATACAAATACCTAGATTATGAAAACCATAAAAAATACAATGAGGGAGTGCCTACTAAATAGGCCTAAGAGGTGGTTCACAACAACTAAGAGATTGTTGTGAAGCCTTCAAAGGTAGGGCTTTAACAATATTGAGCACAATATAATGTTAATTCATAACAATAATAAACTGACTCTCTAATTTAAGCTTACCTCATGAGTTGTGTGAACAAGTACATTTGCAAAGATAGTTTGGAAAAGATTCAAACCACCTACAAGTGTGAACACATCAACTTCAAAAACCTCCCATAAATGCAAAAATAGGAGTGAGAAATGAGAAAATTTAGGAGACATCCAAATACGAGTCTCAACAACAAGGCCTAATTAGGTACTCATTTACAATAACTAGGAAAAAGAGTTACCATAGATGAAAAAGAGTCACCACAAGATACCCAACGACTAGTAAAAGAAACAACAAAGTAGAGAGAAGAATCTTATTGCAAAGCATCCCAAGAAACATGGCTCAAAAAAATCATATTGTGTTGAAGAATAAATTTGGTTTATATCGTGGTTTGAGTCCACTGCTTGATCATAAAAGTAAAACTCAAATCACATTGCGTAACTCCATACTAGGATATTATTGATGGAGTCTCTAACACTGTAATTCAACAAAATAACTACCCTTCTGAAGGGGAACAAGCTCAAAATCTAATTGACTAAGATTAGCAGCAGTGATGTTAAGAGTGCAATAAATCACCAAACATAATTTGATATGCTGTCAAAAATGGTGTGCCATAAACCAAGAATAACACCCAAGGAAAGGACACGAGACCCGAAAGCAAGATCTACATCACGCCCTCCCATACTATAGAATGCGTGGAGTGATGCTACAAATTTGTATACGTTCCTAAACTAACTCTTGAACATTGACAAATTGATACTACACTTCATAAGGAGCACCAACTATTTTTTAACATTAGAGAAGAGCGTAGGCATCACGAAAAATGTTGCTTATAGATAAGGAGACCTATAATGAACTGTTACACTAAAACCTTTAAGCGGGATCATAACATCCCACCATGCTTCCGTAACCCAGACTAGATTTGTGTTTGTATAGCAGGACCACGCCCAACCCTATATGAGCCTCGAGTGAACACTGCAATGCCGACCTAGCCACTTGTGGCGAGACTTGAACCTAAGTGGTTGCTCTGATACCAAATGTAACAAACTGATACACCAAAACCTCGAGGTGTTAGTGAACATGCACACAAGGATTATAACATGTCAGCATGTTGGAAGAGGGAGAACAATCATAACTATATATATAAGTAATGAAGGGAACAAGAACCAATGACCAGTGAATGTCCCTTGGCAAGATATGAGATTGTTATAAAAGGCCCACACAACACCCAACTAAGATGGATCACAATTAGAAAAAGGCCCACGTCTGTAGCAAAAATCCAATGCTAAGTAAAATATTAGATGCATATATTTGTGTCCAACATGTACACAAAAGCAGACAATAGTATAGAGCTTATGCTACCTGACGATCTACTATAACATGGTCTTTAAGAATCATAACACTAAAAACACAACACATAGAAAATAACACCAAACTATACTCTGACACCCAAGATCAATGGGAGGCATTGGTTGTCAATAACCTCAGATGGAAAATGACAAAACTTCAAAAGTAAGAAATGGCCAATAAACAACACAACGCTCCAATATGTCATTGTCACGTCATAAAATTGGTCACACAGTAAGAAAATAACTCAGTAATGAGACAATAAAATTGCCTTAATATGAGCACCTTTCCGAACAAATACACAATGCCCAATCTAAACAAAACAACCTTGCACAATGAAGTACAATGGTACATAAGAAACAAGATCTCGATCAACATCTATTCTAGAAAGGTAATTCCATAGAACCACCAATAATTTGCCATAGCAAGCATAATATTCTGTAACAAAAAACTGCAAACCAAATGTTGAGAAATGGTTGTTAGGTAAGTGTCAGAGAAGAGAATGCTCTCAACCTGAGAATATCTCTAGCAAGATCATTATCATAACCATGATCATGCAAAGCACACAAAGAACATTACATCCAACAACGAACTAAATAATGTCTCCTCATATTATTGTCTCAACAATATACAAATACCCAAATTATAAAAACCATAAAAATACAATGAGGGAGTGCCTATTAAATAGAATTGAAAGGTTGTTCACAACAACTAAGAGATTGTTGTCAACCCCTCAAAAGTAGAGATTTAACAATATTAAGCACATTATAATGTTAAATCATAACAATAATAAACTAACTCCCTAATTTAAGCTTACCTCGTGAGTTGTGTGAACAAGGACATTTGCAAGGATAGTTTGGAAAAGACTCACACCACCTGCAAGTGTGAACACGTCAACTCCAACATCAACAAATGATTTCATGCTAAGAAAACATGTTCCACTTCAATGTACCATGATGAAAAGGTAAGTCTAATTATTCGTTTTAACAAGAAAGCACACACATGCAGTGAATTGGAGACACCGATAGGAAGGTATCGAAGAAGTTATAGTTGAAGGTACAACATCGAATGGAGGAAGAGTCATGATGACGAAGGGGATTTTGGGAGGATAATTATTAGGTTGGAGAATCTATTAGAGGGAACATATGTAATTCTATTTTTCCTTCTGACGTGTTGTGTAACCAATTATGCACAAAATAAGACCAGTGCAAACTAATTCTAACAACCAAATTATAATATTCAAAGTAAAACATTCCCTTTTTAACCTTGGACAAGGTAAAGGATCAAAGGTCAATTATGAAATTCAAACAAGAGAATCATATAAATACATAGTTATGTGTTCAAGATGAAGGACCAAGCACTAAGCATTACTATCATCACCTAAGTTTGCATTCAAAAAGGCACCTAAAGCACTCTAAAGGCATCCATCTAGCATCCATTCAAGGGACAAGGGACTGCATACTCTGCATACACAACATAGGAAGGGGAAGTTCATTCTATTCCATCCACACATTCTACTACATTTCTACATTCTAGCTACAACCTGCTATCAAGTGCAACTTGCACAAGGGAATCCTAGGGCACAATTTCTACACACACTCACAAGAACTACATGGATTCTGAGATGTAGTGCAACACTCGGTCATAAGTTCACTCTCAGGGTGACTGTCGGGGTCAGTCTGACTCCCCATTCTACATTTTCCTTTTTAGGTTTGATGTGGTTTGTGGGCTTGTGTAGGTGAACTTTTCTTTTGCAGGTTATAGGTACCTTGGCGATCAGGAGTGACTATCAGGTGATCAACAGGGAATAATTATGACACCCTTGTGACACAAAAAATCATATTCTGAGCTCTTTACAGTCACATGCCCAGAAGCAGTCATCAGTGCCCAGGCGCCCCTGTCCTACACTGGGGCCCCCCTGACATTATTCCTCGTGAGTTCAAATTTATAGTGAGTAGTTATGACATTTTCCCTAGTTGTTCATCACTTTTCCCTAGTCCCAGATCACTTCCAGATTATGCAAATCAACTAAGTCTCTCTCCTTATCTCTTTGCTTAGGGTTTCATATTTACATCTTAGTTTTCTTGTGTCATTATTGTATTTTATCATTTATACATCATTTATTTCAGTAGTGACTTTGCAATATTAGATTTAATTCAAATTAAATTAAATCATTTGGTGAACCCAACTCACTCAAACCCTACCTTCTGAGAATGTATCAAAATCTATCTCCTTCTTCTGAATTCATGGATCAATCTTCATATCCTTCTTTTACTCCAACCAAGGTTTCTGGCATGGCTACTACTACTACTGATTTTATGCAAGTTCGTACTCAACATCCTCCTGCTTCATTACTCCAATGCCTGATCCAACCATCAATGTAGTCACCACCACCGCACTCATCCTCCTATACTCCACCCTATCTTTGTCCCACCACCTATCACTTCTACAGTTCCTACCACCACCTCTAAGGGTTATGACATCATTGAGCAACTTAAGAATACACCAATAAAAATCTCTCTTTATGATCTCTTGTGCAGTGCACCTGATTGTTGTCATACATTAGAGGTCGCCCTTCGTTCCATCCACATTGAAAGCAATAATTCACCTGTTTCCTTTACTCACCTCATTCAATCCCTCAAAAATCTACCACATGTTATATCTTTTAGTGATGAGGATATCCCTCCCTCTGTTGCTGACAATCCATTTTGCACCTTTTCTTATCACTGCTACTATTGGCGCCATCTGTATTAAGCGTGTACTCATTGATAATGGATCTATGCTATAAATCTATGTGCTCTATCCCTCCTTAGGAAAATAGGCATTACTGATGATTTAATTAATAAATCCTCTCAAGTCATTTGTGGCTATGATTCCACTACTCGCACATGCATGGGCACTATCACCCTACCTCTACAAGTTGGGCCTAAAATTGTTCCTACTGTATTCTTTGTTATCAATGCCACATTCCATTTCAATTGCTTACTTGGTAGACCATGGATTCATGCAATGCATGTTGTTCCTTCTACAGTTCATAGGTGTGTTAAATTCTTACATGATGGCTATGAACATACCATTGTTGTTGACCCTGACCCATTCAATTTTTTTGTATAGACCCCGTCACTGCCATGCCCATTCCTCCATCACAACCTATTCCATATCACAATATTAGTACATATGATGTTGGTCAATCTAGTGCTTCTACTCCTTCTTCTACCTCTACATGCATTCCATCCATTCCTACTCATACTACTGATATCCTATCACCCACCATGTCTACCTCTATGGCTACTACTTCTCCACCTATCATGGCTCCTCTCAATTCTACATCTGGCTCCATCCCTACCAATATCCTTGATAATGTTATCCAACAAGATAATGCTAACACTGATGATTCTGATGATGAGGTTGATGTCATAGAGCTTAATGATGACACATTGCACAATCTTAACTTTACTCCTATTGAAATAGATGAATCCTACTTCCAGGATACTTTTGTTGCTATTGGCCCTGGTGAATATCAATTCAAAAAGCCTCCTCCTTCCACTAATGCCATGATACCTTTTCAAGGGACTGTACATACATTGGACATCTCACCATCTACTGCATCTCCCCAAAATCATTCTGCGCCACACCCTGATCCCTTCACATGCACTCTCTTCATTCGTAACTCTTATTGGCCTCATATTCCATTTGACCCTACTTTCTCTGAGACTGTTTACATGCATGATGGCTTGGCTCGCCTAGGATTCACACTTGTTGATCTCCTTCCTCCACCTCACTCTCCTCACCTTTATCATGGATGTGTATTCATTACTGTTGCTTATGGCCTCCACATCTTCCATTTATCAGTCTTCCTTGCACACACACTCCTCGTTCCTCTCCACTCACACTTGGGCAGTCTTGGCTTGATTACATTGGTGGCACACTGGATCCCAATCATACTGATATCACATTTCCCATGCCTTTTGGTCACATCTCTATTTGCAATGACTCATTCTTGGGCTATACTCAAAATCTAACTCGTTGGTATGCACATGATTGTCCTCAACCTCCTTTTACTGATGAAGAATATGCTATGGGCATGTACAATTTATGCCACAAGGGATCTTTATATGATCAACCTCACACTATTGCTTACCAAGTCTCTAATCTAGATCCTATTGTTATGACCCTGACACTGATGATCTTCTAGATGAGTTTACTTGATCCTTCTCTACATCATACACTTGGGGGGCATCACACTTTCTTCCCCCCCTCATTCATCATCAAGTTTCTTTAGTATCTACTATCATGCTACACTTTGTGCTTCATGATTAATCTTTCTATAACACTTTAAACATCTTGATACATGCATTGTATCATCATTACCCTATGATGCACTCTAGTTCCATGGTTCATACTCGACTGTTGAGGGTCTAAATCTGAAATGAACCTCACCACATTCACTTTTCACACTCTATGCTTCATGATCTATCTTTCTAGCACACATTTCTCAAACCATTTCCTGATGACACACTCTTGTTCTATGGTTCATTCTTGATTGTTGAGGGGTATTTTATAAATGAACCTCATCTCATACACATCCGTTGGGGGGCACACTACTCCTATCACATTCACACATTGCATACCATTCCATCACACTCATACACTGCATTTGCATATCTTGGTTGCACTTACTCTTGCTTGCTTATACTACTTACATGATGCACTTTGCTTACTATGCTAGTCAGATACTCAGTATGTCATTATATTTATATATACACACATGCACGTTCACTTGGTCTTTTGGAGTGAATGCAGATCTCTTACAGGATTTTCACATGCTGCAATGATGCTCGACATTGTATCCTTTTACCAGTCCCACCTGAGGCTCCTGGGGGCATCTACATTTACTACTCTCACACATTACAGGTGTTATTATTTCATTATTTACTACTTCTTATTCTTTCTAGCACATTACTTTCCATTGATACATACATGCCTTGACATACTTTTTATCTTTCTAACATGCTAACGGGTGCTTCATGTGTAACATTTTCTTTGCAGGACTATATGCCACCATGGTTATCTGATACACTTTGCTTTCCATTGTTTTCTATTGTATGCCATTGTTTGTGGGCTATGCCCTATGTCTTGTTTGATCATTGTTTGCATGCTTTTGATCGCTTCGGCCCTGATTGTCTTGTGACATTGTGAGCAATGTCCCATGTTTGAAACCCACTTTTTGTGGTCCACTTTGTTTACACACTTACTTGTTACATTGTCTTCTATTGCATGTTTGCTAATTTTTCTACTAACACATGTTACTATCCACTTTTTTTTGCATGTGCCTTGGTTTCTACCATGCACATCCCCTACCCCATGTAGGTATCAACTTCAGATCAACATCAGGTCCTCTCTTTTGGGCCACATTCTCCTACCAACATTGCATTCACCCAAAACAAGGGAGCATACATTGGGTGAAAAAATCAACCCTACAACAACTCAGAGCTACAAGTACATCTCAACACAATACAGAAAACAAACATAGGAACACAAGTCACAGAATGACCAAGAATCTGACTTGGGTCCTCAACACAACACAGACACTAGTGCTCAGCATCAAACAATAGCCCCTGGGTGCCTGTGTCCTCCCCTGGGCACTAATGTCCTGGGGGCACATACAATCATCTTCTCATATCAACACAGTTCACAGAAGCCTTCAGAGTAGTTCTACAGTTACAGGCACAATTCTTCAATTACAATATGCGTGCAATCTCCTATAATTCATTTCAATCAGAACAATCAATACTATTTAGAACTAATTTGGGACAACATGAACAAATCAGGGATGTACCATCTGTAGTGGTGCTTATCAGGAAGAGTCATGGAAGGAGAGTAACACTAGACCTCTCTCCCCAACACTTTCTCTTTGGCATGAGATCACCCAAAAAACTCACACTTGGTGTGAGATCACCCAAAAAATTACACTTGGCATGAGATCTCCCAAAAAAATCACTCTTGGTGTGAGATCACCCAAAAAAACTCACTCTTCACAACATTTCAGGACATTTTTCTATCCTTTACACTCTTTTACATCAGGTGCACACTTTCCTTTACTACTACTTTTACTCACTTTTACATACTTATGCACATTTTTCTCTGATTTATCATATACAGGACTTTGACTACATTCTTTCTCTTTTTTTGCAAGTCATCCTTACAACAAGAAGCAACCTACACCAACAAATACAAGCACAACAAATAGGTACAAACAATGCATACGCTTCACCCCTAGGGTCACTTTCCTTTCCTAGTCTCCATGCTTCACTTTGCATCATTCCACGCTTCACTTGTCCACTCGACATGCTATTCACCACATGCTCTACAAGATCATAAGGTACACATCTCTTATCTACTTTATGTTATCGAGTATTCACTCAACAACATAAAGTGGGGGAAAATGTAGACACAAAATCATGCACTTGGGTACATTTCTAGGTCCTAAAAGCATACTAGCATTTACATGATTCCTAAGCAAGAAAACTAGTAATTGACAACTATCTTTGGCCTCTTTTCTTTGTTTCTTGTTTTCTATTTGGTCTTACACACCCTACAACCTAGTCAAAATTTTACTGATTTATCTTTTATGGCTTCAGACACCAGTGCCCAGCCAGGACAAAAGTGCCCAGGTGCTCTTGTCCCCTCTGGGTGCCCCTGACCCTTTCTCACCTTACTCACTCCTTTTGGGTCTCTTTTATCTTTTGGGCATCTTTTTCACTTATGGGTCGGCCTTCCAGTTGTCAATTATGAAATTCAAACAAGGGAATCATATAAATACATAGTTATGTGTTCAAAATCAAGGACCAAGCACTAAGCATTACTATCATCACCTAAGCTTGCATTCAAAAGGCACCTAAAACACTCTAAAATCATCCATCTAGCATCCATACAAGGGACAAGGTACTGCATACTCTACATACATGACATAACAAGGGGAAGTTCATTCTATTACATCCACACATTCTACTACATTGCTACATTCTAGCTACAACCCGCTATCAAGTGCAACTTGCACAAGGGCATCCTAGGGCACAATTTCTACACACACTCACAAGAACTACATGGAGTCTGAGATGTAGTGCAGTGCTCAGTGTAAGTTCACTCTCGGGGTGACCATCAGGGTCAGTCTGACTCCCCATTCTACATTTTCCTTTTTAGGTTTGATGTGGTTTGTGGGCTTGTGCAGGTGAACTTCTCTTTTGCAGGTTACAGGTACCTTCGGCGATCATAGTGTGACTATTAGGTGATCAACAAGGAATAATTGTGACACCCCTATGACACAACAGAAACTAGATCTGAGATTTCTGTGTCAGTCACCAAGACACCCAGAAGTAGTCATCAGTGCCCAGGTGCCCTTGTCCCTACTAGGCGCCCATGTCAAGCCTCATATCTTTCATATATCTCTTTGCTTAGGGTTTCATATTTACATCTTAGTTTGCTTGTGTCATATTTTGTATTTATATCATTTATTTCAATAAGTGACTCTGCAATATTAGATTTAATTCAAAGAGTTTCAAAAAATGGCTCCTCCCAACCATTTTCCCTACTAACCTACTTCTCCTCGCTTAAACCCCTTCTTCGTCACCCTTATTCCTCCTTTGACAACAATTGCACGTAAGTAGCGCAACGTGAACACTGAAAGGGAATGTGTGGAGGAGTGTATAGTAGGGGACGTGTTAATATCAGATATATAACCAACGATTTATGTTACGAGAAATAGAGGAACGTGGAATGTTTTTTGAAGATTTTTTTAGTGGCCTATGGTTGGGAAAGGCAGGATAAGAGCCGAAAAAAACAAATTTTATGTTTTTTAATTTTAGAAATAAATGGCAATCAATGATAACTACAACCAACCACAACATATCACAAGGAATGCTCAAGAGATGAAAGCGATGCAATTGAATGAAGTAGACATAATACCGTTAGAAAAAGTTCTTGTGAAACAGATGATAGGCATTTAAACACGAGTTCATATGTAAAGGAAACACACACACACACACACACACACACACACACACACACACACACACACACACACACACACACACATAGTCAATATGCAATATTATATAATCATATTTGTCAAGTTTTTTGTTAAATTTTTTATTTGAAAAAACTGAACAACAATCAATATGTTTAAGGGGTCCTAGTTTTTAAAATCATTTTAAAGTTTTTTTGGCAATAGGATTCGATGTATTTTGAGAAATTAACAATCATATTTTTGTGCGAGGAAAGTTTTAAAATAAAACGATTATAAACAGTAAAACAAATTACAAACAATGAAAGAACACTATGTTAGATTTTTTTATTGTTCCTTCATAGTACATGCTCTTTTGTTTTCATTTTCTTAGATTAGATTGTTTTTTCTCATCTGATTTCTTATTCTTTTCTCTTTTTTTTTCCAGGTCTTATTGTTTCCTCTCACTCCAGTGGGCGTGGAGTGGCTTCATTGCAAGAAGATAAGATGAACATGTACTTAGCAATCTCACTTATTAAAATTTGAATCCAATCTCAATAATTTCTTGTATTATTGTCATGATTGTTACATTTTTTATAGGACTATATTACCCAATTAACAACTATACTTGGACAAAATGGAATATCGGGTGCTTTTCTTTTCTATCACGTGTATTATTTATTTAATCAAGTGATTTTTATTGGATATTGGTAGTATCATAATCATGACCATTTTTTATTATTGTCGAAAGATTGAGAGAGCTAGAGTGAGGTTTCATGACATTTTCTTCTTATAAAAAAAATAACCAAAGAGTTAATAAATAACATGTAAAGTCATATTTAATCATGATTAATATTAGAAAAAAACATAGTTACTTAGCTCTACAAGTTGCTTTTAGAATGAAGTTTTTATGCCTAGAAAGATAATTTTAAATAATATTCATAATGGAACCTCTCTTGACTTATATAAAATGGATAAGTAAACTGATCAATTCAATGAGCATACCATTATGGAAATTTAGAGCCAACAGACATGAAACTCAAAGATGTTGTAAGGGTCCTAGAACATATTTTTCATGAATAAATGGAATATATTATAGTACAAATGACAATAGAATTCATACTAATGTTTTTTTAGTTTATGGAAACCTTAGTAAGAAATAACCCATGGCCAAACTATTAAAATATAACTCTCAAGTTGAGAGGTAGATGCTTATTATTTATAGTTCATGGTTCATGTAGGAGAATAATATATCTTCATTAGAAAATTCAGATGAACATGTAGTGAGACGTATTATAGGGAAAAATGAATACTTTAATGAAATGATATATTGCACTTGTGAAAAATGCAAAAAATAGGAAATTAAAGAACATCTGACTTGTTGGTATCCATATATTGAAGTATGCAGTTTACATAGAAGATGTATATTATAATGAAAATTCAAGTATGCTTATGTTATCTCCAATTTACCATGGGCACATATGTTGATATCTATGTAATCAAGGTCTTCCAAACAAAAATTCAAGTATGCTTGTAATTAAAAATATATGAAATTTATATATTGCATCATTATTAATTATTTCAAATGATATTTTAATTAATAGGCGATCTATGATACCACTTCAAAAATAAATGAGGATGGAGTGAATGAATTTATACAAGAATTGTACACATACGGTGAAGAAGTTGATGATTTTCCCCTAACTCAACTTGTTAGGACACCTCTTTACCCAAATGCAAAATTTCCTTTATTGGTAACACTTATGTTATTTTTCAACTTAAAGGTTATGCATGGAATGAAAAATACAAGCTTTACTGATATCTTGAGGTAGGTTTTAAATTATTCTAAATTATATCTCTCAATTTTATCCAAGTTTTGAATATTATGTATATTGAATAATATGAAGATCATTTGTTGCATCATGTAGACTTTTGGGAGATAAGATGCTTCAAAAGGAAAATAAGATGCCTCATTCACAAAAAGAGGTATCTTCAACAATGAAAGACATTGGGATGGAGTACACAACATATAATACATGTCCAAATGACCATATCTTATACTATAGAGAAAATAAGAATTTACAAAAATTCTCAATCTGTCACACCAATAGATATCATGAAGATCAAGTATGCAAGAAGGTTCCCCATAAGGTATTATGCCACATTCCAATAACACTGAGGTTTGAGAGGATGTTATAATGTAAGGATATGGAAATATTTATGGACTATTATGCATGAGGAAGGATCCAAGATGGTGTCATGTGTATGGTGGATGATAACGAATATTGGAAGGAGATTAAATAAAAATGGCCAAATTCAAGAAATGAGTCAAGGAATGCAAGACTTTCATTAAAAATGGATGGTGTCAATCCTTTCAGAGATATTAGAACAACATACTCTGTTTGGAAAAAAATTCTTATTAAAAATAATCTTCCCCCTTGGATGGAAATGAAAAAGGAGCATGCAATGTTAACTCTAGTAATGCCAAGTACACAAATTTGCTAATGTTATGTTCTCTTGAATATTATGTAAAATCAGATGAACTGATTTAAGGTCTTAGGAGTTATATGAAACATGGCAGATTCTGTCATAGAATTTGTCATTGTCATATGCGTCAGTGGCATCATAGGAGTTACATTCCATATTTGGAATCATAACTCCTCTTTCCCTCTTAAAGGGAATGATTGTCTAGGCATGGGAGTTACACAACACTCCCATATGTACCCTCTTTTTTGATCTATGAGAATGTTAGTACCTATTTTTACCTTATGCATGATTTTCCATTGTTGTTTGATTCTTGTTGATTACTTGGAGCATTCATGTCACCATTAGAGTGCAACCTCTTCGATGTGCATGGGTTTTATATTGATCCTTGTAGAACAATATTGCATGGTATCAGAGATCTTGTTTGGTAAATGTGCACTCATTTTATTTGGTTTTCTAATTACTTTTGGTTTTGATTTTTATTGCTTCTTGTGCAAGTTTTTCATTCCTTTATTGGAATCTTGCTAACTAGTATTAACATCTTGTGTTTGGAGTTTGTGCATTTTTTGGGGTTTGTGCATGTGCAGGTTTAGGACTTTCACCGTCAAATTTAGCTAGTTGCAGATATATTTGGTGGGAAAACTATTTAGAGGTTAGCTCTTTATTTTTGGTCTTATCAATATTTTTTAATTAAAAGCATTTTTTAAGAAATTCTATTTTTTGGACCTGTTCTGGCCTCTTTCCCTGTTTGGTTTGCATTTTCTTTACCTCTCTTGTCTCCTTTCCTTGTCAACTCAGCCGAGCTCATTGTAGAGCTTGGTGAGCTCCCTGGTCAAGTTAGCTGTTTTACTTGGTTTCAGTTGCATTTTTTTTGTTTTTTTCCTTGTTGTGAGTTGAGTTACATTTCGAGTTGTTTGCATTTGAGTTGAGTTTTGTTGTTCATTTGCTCATTGATTTGTTGCATTTAGTCTTTAGGTTTCTTTAATTGACTTTGGTTTTACTTTGCATTTCATACTTTGACTTGGCTCTCAGTTGGGTTACCTTCCTGTTCTTGGGTTTGCATTCATTTTCTGTTCTTATTTACTTCTGCTTTACCTTTGCATTACATTCATTGTTTATTTTGCATTGATTTGTTGAGCTTTTATTCCTTTCTTGCATTGAGTCAATTTTTACACCATGGTTTCCTTAGTCATTTGGTTGGTTCCTCCTAATCCTCACCATTATTTCAGCTTGTTTCTCCCTAATTGTGTTATCCTACAACCCTGATTTTTCCTTCTCATGTTACTTGGCCCATGACCGTGCCTCTGCTGTACTGTGTCTCACTTGTTGCACTCGTACCCTGCATGTAGCTCAGTCTGGTGTACCAGATTTTCTATTGCTCAATCGAGCCTTAACCACTCACCTACTTTCCATGCCTCCCCTAAATTTCCTCCTTTCTTCCTTGCCCATTATGCCTGACCATTAACCTTAAGTCTTGACTATGTCGATCCTCCCCACCACATCGAGCTCCTTCGCCCTGATGCCCATTTCAACCAAGTTTTCCCTTTTAAACCCAATCACCCTTTTTTCAACCCCAAGACTTTTTTAATTTTGAGCCTTTTACCTTAAAGTGATTGATTTTTTAAGTGCTTTGTTTAATATAAAGTTTAAATAATTAAGTTTTAATTATTAAGTGGTTTTTTTTAAATTTATAAGGGTCTAATTTTTATTAAAAGGTAGGGTTTAATTTAAATTAGTTAGGTCTTAAGTAATTATTAGGATCTAATTTAATTAAAAGGTGGTTCAAATCCAATTAATTAGGAGCTTTAATAATTAACTAGGAATCTATTTTTTAGAGCTCTTTTTAAATTTAATTAGTAGTTAATTTATTGTTTAATTTAACGTTCTTAATCACCTTTTAATCCCTAAAATTAGATTAATTGCAAATTTTAAAAGTGTCATTTTTTAGCGTTATTGATGATTTTTTCTACTAATCTTTGTTGGAGTGTGTAGCACCATTTCTAGCATTTTTTTCCTTTTGGGAGATTCGTTGTGCATCCTGGAGGTCATCTGGACTCATTTTGAGTCATTCTCTTGCATTGTATTGCCCTTGTTATTACTTGTGGACTAGTGAGTGCATCTGCCATAGTCTTGCGAAAGGGGGTTTCTGCTGCGACGTGAGACATTATTTCTCACACATGACTATGTTTTCTCCCCTTCTTTTATTTTTAGCTCATTTTGTGTTTGCTTACGGTGCCGAACTATTGTGATCAACGAAACTTGATTGTGGTCTCCACTCTTGTGCATTATTACGTTGATTACAAGGTGAGTGACTGACTGTTTCATGATGCACATTCACACCTGATTGTAATCAACACACTAAACTATAAAGTGATGAATTCAGGGGGTGATAATATTGTTCTGGGGTGGTTGTGTTTCTTTTTCTTTCCTTCTGCATTCCTTCTTTCTCTCTCTTCGTGATGGATGCTCTTTTAGTTCCTTTTCTCATGTCATTCAATTTTTTTGAATGGAGATCAAAAATGATAATGAAACTAAGGGGTAAAGGGTTATTTCGCATCACCATGGGGGTAGAGACTGAACATGATGATAAGCCCAAAAAATCTAAGTGGCTGAACCGATGTGATGAATCCTTGGGTCTTCTTTGTATGCCCATTTCTCCTGACTTTCTCTTCCACATTGAGTCGTCTAAAACACCCGATGGAGCTTGGAAAGTTCTTGACGATATGTTTGGACAACAAGATGACATGAGAGTGCATGAGTTGGAAAATGAACTACTAGGATTAAATCCTAGTGACTTTGAAAACCTACAGGCCTTCTTCTCAAAGTTTGTCCACACTAGATTGCTTCTAAAGGAATGTAAAGTGGAGAAGAAATATTCTCAGTTGATCTTGTTGATTCTTTCTAAGTTAGGTCCTGAATACTCTATCTTCGTTTCAACTTTCCATGCCATGAAATCCTCCTTGGGAAGTACTTGGAAAATTCCCTCATTTGACAGTTTTTTCGTCCTAACTCATTCGACAAGGACAAACTCATTCAAATGGGGACTCTAAAATCCAAGTCACATGCCCTTGTGGAAAGTAAGGGTAAGGAAAAGAAAACTAAAAAGAAGAAAGAGAAAAAAGACCAACCCAAGAAGGAAACCAAGACCAACCAAGCCCAAACCAAGCCTAACATGAATGCTTCGACTTCTGAGCCTAAAGTGAAGAAGGAAAAGTGTAAGTGTTCCATTTGCAAGAAGATTGGCCATGAGGAGCATCATTGTATGAGAAAAAAATTGATCACTTAACTCATTTACTTGAGAAAAATAAAATAAGTGTTCCTGAGTCTATCAAATAGAATGCTCTGAAGGCCGAGTCTTCCAAAGAAAAGGAGTCTAAATCTGAGAAGAAGAAAGGAAAGGCCCTTGTAGCTAGAGAAACTCCTTCATCGATGTGGATTATCGATTCTGGTGCCTCACACCACATGGCCTCTTCACATGTTGAGTTCTCCAACATCGAACCATGTGGCATGTCCCAAATCACGTTGGGTGATGACACTACAGTGTCGGTTTCTGGTAGTGGATTGGTAGAGATGGATGGTGGAACATTTAACCAAGTGTTGAGTGTTCCCAATATCTCTACCAATCTCCTATTAGTTTACCAAATCACTCACATTGGTGAAGGAATGCAAGTGAAATTTGATCTTAACTCGGTGATTATATGTGAGCTTCACTCTGAATCCGCAATGGCTGAGGGAAAGGTAGATCATCATTTATGGTTGTATACCTTCTCCCACTTTACTTTTGATATGACGTCCACTACCTTGCTCACTCATGCAAATGAGGTTAACAAGCTATGACATGAGCATTTTTTGGCCATCTTAACTATTGTTACCTTAAACAATTGAGCCAAAATGAAATGGTCAATGGGTTACCCTCGTCAAATTTTCTAAGGGTCTTTGTGAGGGTTATGCCCTCGGGAAGCACCCCAAAGAAATTTTTGGAAAAGGAAAATCCTGGAGAGCTACTCGTCCTTTGGATCTTGTTCATAGTGAATTTTTTAGCCCTTTCCCATCTCCTTCATTTACTAGAGCTCTATATATACTAACCTTCATTGATGACTTTTCACGTTACAATTGGGTGTATTTTCTTAAGCTAAAGTTTGAAGTTTTTATCACTTTCTAGAATTTAAGGCTCTTGCTGAGAAACAAGTGAAAGGTCTATCAAGGTTCTTTCAAACCAAAAATGGAGGTGAGTATGTGAGAAATAGGTTCAAATATTTTTGTACTTCTGAAGGGATTACTTTGCAACGTGTAAAGTTGCTTACATATCTTTGTAAAATAGAGTTATAGAAAGAAAGAACTGAATGCTTAAGGAGATGGCCACTTGTATGGTTCACTCGAAATCCCTTCCTCTATAGTATTGGGCCAAAGGAGTGAATTGTGCTACATTCAAAACCATGTTCCACATAAGGATGTAAGAGGGATGACACCCTTTGAATCCTGGTTTGGATGCAATCCTAATGTAGAGCACTTTCATGTCTTCGGATCCAATGTTATGGCTCAGATTCCCAAAAATAAATGCAAGGCCTTGGAACCACAATCCAAACCTTGTATTTTTGTAGGGTATCTTGATGGCGTGAAGGGGTATAGATTGTTGAACCCTACTACTCATGAGATTTATATTGAGAGAAGTGTGAAGTTTGATGAGTCATCTTTCAACTTCTACTTCTCCACCCTCTGAGGTTCTTCTGCTCGCTGATTTGGATTTTGACTCATCAGATGATGATGTTGTTGAGCATGTTCCTCCTCTTGATCCTCCTACTCCTCCCGACCCTCATGCTTTAGAGTCTTCAGATTCTGACAGTAGTGATGATGAGGACTTTGTCCCTTCTCACTTGAGTGAAGAATCTTTTGACTTTGAGCCTGATCCTCCTGGTCCTCGTTGGGCTAGGAAGACTTTGCAGAGTGCTGGAGAGTGGATTGGAGATCCTTCGGATGAGAGATGTACTCACTCGAAGTTCGTTGGACCCCACTCCTTCACCTCTGCTTCAAACCCTCAATCTTTCTGGGAGGCTTCTGGGATTCTTGAGTGGGATTTTTCCATGGATGAGGAGTATTCCTCACTCATGAAGAATGATACTTGGGATCTCACCCCTCTTCCGAAAGGAAGAAAAATTGTTCGGTGTAAGTGGGTGTACCGAACAAAGTATGGTTTCGATGGAGAAGTTGAGAAGTATAAAATGCAACTTGTAACCAAGGGTTTCTCCCAAGTAGTTGGGGTTGATTACTCAAAAACCTTTGCTCTAGTTGCGAAGATGACTTCCATTGACTGACCCTCACCATTGTTACTACTAACAGATGGAAGTCCACCAAATGGATGTTAAGAGTGCCTTCCTTCATGGGGACCTAGAGGAAGAGATATATATGGAACAACCTCTGAGTTATGTCCATGATCCCTCCCTCATTTACAAGTTAAATAAGTCTATCTATGACCTTAAACAAGCCCCTTTGGCTTGGTATGCCAAGATGGACTCCTTTTTACTTGCATCAAGGTTCACTCGGTGTCACTCTAACCCAAATATTTACATTCTATGGAAGGATGAATCCATGCTCATTCTTGTTCTATATGTTGATGACTTGTTGATTATGTATAGCTCTTCCTCTATCATTGATTATGTGAAGATTGCCTTGGCCAACAAGTTCTCCATGTTCGACTTGGGCTTGCTTCATTACTTTCTTGGGATCTAGATTTCACAATCTCACTTGGGAATTGTAATTTCATAGCCTAAGACTCTTTTGATTTGTTATCTTAGTTTCACATGTCTGATTGTAAGCCTTCTCCTACTCCTTTCCTTTATGGGGTTAAGTTGGTTTCTAATTGCTCTACTCCCTTGGTTGATGGTACCCTTTATCGACAGTTGGTGGGGATTTTGATTTACCCGACTCACACTCATTCGGATCTATCGTATGTTGTTGGGATCATGTCCAAATTTATGTAGGAGCCTCATGAGTTACATTGGAAAGCAAAAAGTGGATCCTTCACTATGTTTGTGGTACTCATATTGATGGAATTCACTATTATGGAGGGACAGATATTGACTTGGTTGGATATACAGAGTTTGATTGGATCGGTGATCTAGATAATAAAAAATATACCTCAGGGTACAGTTTCTCTCTTGGTTTGGGTCCTGTTAGTTGGTCTAAAAAGAAGCAGAATGCAATTTCCATATCGTCTACAGAGGCAGAGTACAGAGGAGCAGTTAATGCTGCCACAGAAGCTATTTGGTTATAGGGTATTTGACAGAGTTTGGTATTCACTTTTGGTGGCCTACTATTATCTACTATGATAACATGAGCACCATCTCTGATTTCCAGAAATCTGGTTCAACATCAGCAGAAGAAGCACATTGAGATCCACATACACTTCATTCGGGTGCTGATACATGAATACATATTCGAATTGCAGTATTTTTAGACATCTAATCAGGTTGGAGACATATTCACCAAGCCCTTCACTGAGGAAAAGTTTCTTCACTTGTGGTCTCTGCTTGGGGTGAGGTCTATTGTAGCTGCCCATCTTCTTTGGGATTTCTAGTGCTTCTTCTCCTCTTCTTATTTTCCAGAGAGATGTTGTTTGTATATGGGTACCTTATCAGGCCTTTAGTTTCTAGGAACCCATTGACACATCTTTCTTAGTTGTCTAGGGGATTTCTCTTTTTTTCTGACTTGCCATGACCTCTACCTCAGCTTCGATGAAGGGGGGTGTTGGTGTGTGTGACTTTCATTATCACCATGACATCTTCCTCTCCACATCATTGGTGAGTCATCTCACATTAGGTTAGGATTATAGGTCATTAGGTGTAATTTGGGTTTCATGTGTCATGCATGGGGTTACTAGAACCCTATAGTACAAATATATGTACCCTTTCATTGAGCTATGAGAATGTATACCTATTCTTTCATCCTTATTTTTCCTCTTTCTTGCAAGCTACTTGTTTCTATTGAGGAGTTCTTCCTTTATGTCCATTCTTTTTGCAATTGATTCTGGAGAAAACGATGTTGGAGTGCAACTACTTCATAATATTTCTGATTCAATTCTTGCAAAGTCTTTTAAGACATACCATGAGAACAAAATTAAGGCTCCAGTGCCAAATATTATCAAGGATATAGGAGTTTCTTCCAGATGACCCTCAAAATCAAAAATTATTACATGAAATCACAACTACATATAGGAAAAAATAGTTTATTTGATACAATTACAAAAATAATGTTTATGGAATTTATCAGTAAACCAACACTGAATGATTCAAAATGTGTTAAGTGGATCTCTTCCTAGTTACATCAAATTTGAAAAATATCTACTTGGATGTTAAGGAATGATGCAATTTTCTTCAATCCTGAGAAATTAATTATTAATTTAATGGCAGTAACCATGGGGTCATTCTTCCAATTGGTTCTACACTTGAGCTTGTGTTGGCCATTAACCCCATATTTTTCACATATGATTACTATATGACATATAAATTTTTACGGCTTGTAATAAAAATACACCTTCTGAATATTTATCAACTTGGATAAAAACACATGTAGATTATCCTAAATTTTTTACGCATTGTAAAAATTTTAATATGTTTGTAATTACGGTTAAAATATGGAAAAACTAAACATTATCGAATTCCCCGCCTGGTTATCCCAGACACCTTAAGAATTCGTGCAATGGTTACCCAAAAAACTTCTAACATCGAATTTAGAATTTCCCATATAGTTTATTTACTAAATGTTTTTACAATTATTGTCTTTAAAACCTTGTATTAACCCTTAATAATTTCCATTAATAATTTATGTTTTACCTTATTCTTTTTTGAATGGGTATCCCATTTACAATGCTCATGCATTATGGTGATTACAATGTAAATATTACCTTAAGAGGAATGTTGATCAATATTGATGTGTAAGACATCAAGACAACCCAAATGTAGTTCTCCAATCTGCCAATCTATTTATCTCTCAACCATTAATTCTACACAAACAGTATGAAAACAGCATCCATAAACAATGATTATGTTGCATTTCCAATTATTAATTACTAGTTTCACTTTTTATGTGTGCGCAATAGACATAAAGGTTTCATGGATTGAGGAGCGAATGGTTTTTTAAGTTACTTCTTTAATAATATTTACCTACAATGTCATATTTGGTGATGTCATTCTTGGTCACAATCATCTTTAAAGGGATCCTTAACGTGATTCGTTTAATGGACTTTAATAGGATTTTATGTAGCTTCCCATTTTATACATAGTTAGATTCCTTAGAAGCTATATTAAATGTGTATGATCCTATGCAACCACCATCAAACTGAGCATGTTCAGATTTGTATATGCTAAGGATTTCAAGTCAAAATAGGAGTACGTTTAACAAGGTTGATATACAATCTAAATTTATGAAGAAAAGACTTCATAGCATTTTTCTTCATTTCGGAGTTGCATAGTGAGTGACACAAAATATTGTTAAGATGAGGATTTAATGGTTGCTAATAGACTACCAATACATTTAATGGAATGCCAACATCACCAAAGAAATAAAGGATGTTTAAATACCCTCATGAAGCTAAACACGTTATTTTGCCACCTAAGGATGGAATCATGAAAAAAGTGAACTATTTGGTAGACTTTTTGAGTATTGTGAACCCATGGAAGTAACTAATCTCATCTTGTCAATGAAGGCCAAATGGGTTTATTGAAAATATATATTCTGGCCATTGTAGGTTTACCTAGCATTCGTAGTCTCTTGACATGATGGAATAAATGAATATTCAAACATTTTTCGAATAAACAATAATGGAACTGTCAAATATTAGTGTGACATAATTTTTCACCTTTTTATAGATTCCATGTTTCAATAAACTGCAATAATGACAGGGTGTGAATTTCCACTAATTTTAATAATGGAAAGGCATCATTTCCTTTCATGTGTAATTGCATAGAATCCTATTCTCCAATAATAATAAAGTTTGGTACATGGACTATCCTTGGAATTGAACTTAATTATATTTCATGGTTTCATTGATTGAATTTACGGTGGATGACATTGAAATTTATGAGTTGTATTTCTATGAGCTTAAAATGGATTACAATGATAAATAGTAACGGGTAAGTCTCTGATAAAAGATTTGAACTCCTCCTAGAAGTTTATATTCAACCATAACACCTTTGGCTTAAATCCACCTTCAGAACATTTATAACAACCTGAATTCATTCCTTTAAACTAACCTAGTGCCATTTTAGGAGAAGTCTTGATAACCTTTTCTATTTATTTATCTATGCACCAAAACAATAACTACCCAGAATACTACCACTACATTTCAAAATACCTTTGCATATACATTAGGATCTCCCTTGTGAGCATTAACAAGAACAGGTTTTAAGCTTCACTTGATTTTTAGAGCTTGGTGGACTGCTTCCCATTTTTACAATTCCATCCATACTCTTCACTAATGTCATTATAGTATTTGCATTAGAAACATTAGTCAACTTCTTCTGTCAAAGAAAGATCAATTATACGGTCATAATATATTTCAAATAAATATTTACTAAGTTTATTTGCAGTTAACAGGGCCAATTAATTATTGTGCTACTTATTACATCTAGAAATGCATGGGGGCGCCATGTGAAACAACATTTATATTTTATACAACAACTGTCATTTAACACCATTGAAAACTGTTGTAATACATAACCAAAATTTGAAAAATTTTTAGTATTAAATATATATAAAGGTATAGTATGTTTTTTTTATAATGTGAAAATAGAGAGAATATTAATATGCATAGGGATAAGTTACAAACATTCAAACTCAAAATTGTAGATCCTGGTTCTTATTTTCTATAGTCAGACCATCACCTTTGTGCTTCAAGACTCATCAAACATCCCTTGGGATCCCTCTTTATGTTTACATGATATTGGGAGAAGATCTTCTCCACACCACGGTTACAAAGTTCTCTATTATCCCTATGTATAATTTCCATCATTTTAACACCAATCATTTCCACAAAAAAATCCTAACTAAGTCATAATGTTATGGATTCAAAACATTTGTTATGAAGTTGTTGTCATGTCAAATGTCAACCAAAATGTAATTTTGACCATGAAATTATGAATTGTATCATTGAATCATTTCCTTCAAGTCATGTACAAATTTCCTTATTCAACCAATCCTTATTTTGATCCTCATTAAAATGGTTAATATTATAAGTTAAATAAATTCAATAATCCCATGTACATAGTATTTAATTCCTTTTTGGTTATGGATAAATCACTAATTACAAGGAGGAATAACTTTGTAAGCCTAGGTGAAAAGGATGCCATTGCATTGAGTGGGTTCAAGCAAATTACTGGTGAACACCACTTAGGAAGATTCCATCTTAAGACTCAAGAAAAGCAATAGAATTTATAGGAAGTTGTGCTACTACAATACTGTAAAACATTTGAATTAGGAATGTTAATGAAAGAAAGATTCATTTTTGGGAGAGTCATTATGGGAAGTAAATCTTTTACAACATGCTGTAACAATCAAGACTCCTTGAGTATTACATATTTTTAGGAAATGTTTTAGTAAACATTTTTTGAAGTTCATGACAAAACTACTTCAGTATTCACCTAATTCAAAATCACACACTTGGGTACATTTCTAGGTCCTAATCACATACTTGCATTCATATGATTCCTAAGCAAGAAAACTAGTAATTGACAACTATCTTTGGCCTTTTTCTTTGTTTCTTGTTTTCTCTTTGGTCTTTCACACCCTACAAGCCCAGTCTGAACTTTCATTACTTTATCTTTCATGACTCTGGACACAGTGCCCATCTAGGATAGCCAATGCCCCAGGCGCCCTCATCTCCTCTGGGCGCCCTTGACCTCTTTGTATCTTACTCACTCTCTTCTTTGGCCTCTTTTATCTTTTAGGCATCTTATTTTCTTATGGGTCGGCCTTCTAGTTGTCAATTATGAAATTCAAACAAGGGAATCATATAAATACAAAGCTATGTGACCAAAATAAAGGACCAAGCTCTAAGCATCTATTATCATCACCTAAGGTTGCATCCAAAGGCATTCTAAGAGCATCAAAGGCATCCATCTAGCACTCATCAAGGGACAAGGGACTGCATTTTTTGCATACACGCATAGGAGGGGAATTTCATTTTTCCATCCACACATCTATCTACATTGCTACATCTAGCTATCACTCGCTATCAAGTGCATCTTGCACAAGAGCTTCCTAGGGCATGATTTCTACACACATGCACAAGAACTACATGGAGTCTGAGATGTAGTGCAGTGCTTGGTTGTAAGTTCACTCAGTCAGGTGACCATCGGGGTCAGTCTGACTCCCCATTTACATCTTTTCTTTTTGGGATTTGATGTAGTTTTGGGGTTTTACAGGACATCTTTGTCTTTACAGGTTACAGGAAATTCACAGATCATCCAGTGTGACATACAGGTGACCAAAAATGAAGGTTAGTGACACCTTGTGACACAAGAAAAACATAGTTTCTAAGCTCTTGCATAGTCACATGCACCTAACAGAGGTCTCTGGCACCTAGGCCCTGACCCATCTAGGGCCCTAGTCTAGGATCATCTGACAGTTCCAAATTTTTTGTGCACAGTTGTGACAATTTATCCTCCTCATGTTCATCAGTTTTCTAGTCTAGAACACTTCGGGATTAATTGTGAAATCAATTAAGTCTTTGTTTCCCTCTCTTGCACTTAGGGTTTTATATTTTTATCTAGCTTATTGCTTGTGTCAGATCTGTGCTTTATTGTTTATTTATCATATGTGACTCTGCAATTAGGATTTCACAAATTCTATTTTTCTTAAATCATTCGGTGAACCCACATTTGAACACTTTGGGATCTTATTTTTTCATATCCTTTTCTTTCATGGCTCTTAAGGTTTCTCAAGTTTCCTTGCATCAATTACTTCAAATGCACCCACCTTGCAAAGATGTTCTCTAAAAATCCCTAGACACTATGTATCTCCCTCTTGATACGCCACCTTCACAAATAAGTTCCATCTTTGATCTTCTATCTAATGACTCTAGTGACCCGGAGATCCTAACCCCAATCAATCTATTTGCAAATCAATTCAAGCTTTACATTCTTTATTTCGAGACAAATTTCAAGCTATGGAATCCACAATCACATCTCTTAAAGCTGAAATTCAACATCTTAAGGATGCTTCTCAAGCCTATGCTAGTTCTCCTTCTTCATCTCATCCCAATTTTATGTCTTCTACATGTGCTCATATCAGTGAACCTCAAGTCTTACCATTACCCGCACCTCTCAAGTTTGAGCTCGATACTAAGAAACATGACATACTTCCTGCAGCTCCTTACTCATCAATTGATCAATTTTCCACCTACTCATTCTATCCTCCTTATCTTCTTAAAATATCAAGGTCGTTCATATTGCAATTATCATCGAATCAATGGACATAATGACAATGATCACTATGCTTTAAAATGACAAATTAACTACCTTAAGCATTATGGTATTATTTCATTTGCTATACAAAATATTGCTACATGTTCATCTCAAATTGCTAAATCTCATTGGGTTCCTAAATCTTGATCATCTATGTCTACTGAGCATCATGCCATCATTCTAATGTTCCTTCCAAATGCTCTCTCAAATGGCCTATCCCAAATCTTCCAACTATGACATCATCTGAGCATCATCCTCACCATCTCCTTCTAAGTTCCTTCTTGGTCACTCATCACCACCAACTCAAACTAAACAACCACCTCTTAAAATCATTCTAACTCCTCCTCCACTCAAATCATCTACGACATTATAAATTCAAACTAATAAACCGCCTCTCAAAATCATTCTAACCCCTCCTCCTCTCACATCTTCTACAACGTCATCAATCCCACATAAACTACAATCAATCATTTTTGTCAAGGAATCTACTCTTTACATTGATCCCCTTAGAAACATCAACTATATCTATACACTTGGGGGGCATCATGCTTTCTCCCCCCTCCTAGCATTATCATGTGTCTATCATTTCTACTATTACGCTTCATGCTTCATACTTCCTATTTCTAAGCAATCTTACACAACTTGATACACAACTTGTATCATCATTACCCTATGATGCACTCTTGTGCTAAGGTTCACACTTGACTGTTGAGGGCATACTACATCCATGAACCTCACACACTACACATTTCACACTCTACACTTCATGATACATCTTTCTAGCATTCAATTCTCACACATCATACTACCCTATGACACACTCTAGTTCCATGGTTCATACTTGACTGTTGAGGGTCTAAATCTGAAATGAACCTCACCACATTCACACTCTTTATGCTCTATGCTTCATTGATATATCTTTCTAGTGCACATTATCAAACCATTTCCCGATGACACACTCTTGTTTTATGGTTCATTCTTGACTGTCGAGGGGTCTTTTATAAATGAACCTCATCTCATACACATTCATACACATCCACTTGGGGGAACGTTGCTCCTATCACATTCACATTGCATATCATTCCATCTCACTCATTCACAACATATTGCATATCTTTGTTGTACATATATTCTTGCTTACTTATACTCACATGTACACTTTGCTTACTATGTTAGTAAGATATCTAGTATGTCATTATATTTTCTATATACACATGCACATTCACTTGTTCTCTAGTTGTGAATGCAGACTTTCTACAGATCTTTACATGCAATATTGATGTTTGGCATTGTACCTCTTACCAGTCCCACCGAGGCTCCTGGGGGCATCTACATCTACATTCTCACACACTACAAGTGTTATTGTTTCATTTTATACTACTTCCTATTCTTACTAGCACACTACTTTTCCATTGATATATACATGCTTTGACATACTTTTTATCTTTCTAACATGCTAATGGGTGCTTCATGTGCAACATTTTCTTTGCAGGAACTATTTGCCACCATGGTTGTCTGATAATTTTACTTGACATTGTTTTCCATTGTTTGTCATTGTTTGCAGGCTATGACCTATGTCTTACTTGATCATTGCTTGTATGCTTTTGGCTGCTTCAGCCCTGATTGTCTTGTGACATTGTGAGTGATGTCCCATATTTGAAACCCATTTTTACGGTCTACTTTGTCTACACTATTGCTTGTTTACATTGTCTTCTATTACATGTTTGTCACTTTTTCTACTAACACATGTTTTAGCCACTTTGTTTGCATGTGCCTTGGTTTCTACCATGCACATTCCCTCCCCTGCAGGGTATCAGTTTTAGATCAACATTTGGTCCTCTCCTTTGAGCCACATTCTCCTAGTGATGTCGCATGCACCCCAAATGAGGGGGCATACATTGGGTGAATCAATCACCCCATACAACAACTCAAAGCTTTAGTACATGCCTACACATTACAGGAACATAACAGAGTTACAGTCACAAAATGACCCAGATTCTGACTTGGGTCCTTAGTTCAACATAGACACCAGTGCCTAGATACAGACACTAGCACCTAGGTGCTCCTGACCTTTCTTGGGTGCCTATGACCAGGGGCAGTTACAATTACTTTCTCATATCAACACAATTTTCATCAAAGTTCATAGAGCAGTTTTCACAGTACATGCACAATCCTCCAGCAATCAGAATGCATTCTATCTCATTTTTCTATTTTCTTGGATCAAACTGGAACAAACATGAAACAAAGTAGGATCACACCATCTGCAGTGGTGTATAAATTTGGGAAGCAGTCATGGAAGGAGAATAACACTAGACCTTTCTCCCCAACACTCTTCTGTCGTGGCGTGAGATCACCCAAAAAACTCACACTTGGCATGAGATCACCCAAAAAACTCATTCTTGGCGTGAGATCACCCAAAAAACTCACTCTTGGTGTGAGATTGCCCAAAAAAATCACTCTTCTTTAGTATTTTCAGGACATTTTCTATCCTTTTCACTCTTCACAGATCAGGTGCACACTTTCCTTTTACTACTTTTTCACATTTTTACATACTTTGCATACGTTTTTTTATAGATTTTTCATAACACATGACTTTGACTACTCTTTCGCTCTTCTTTTACAGGTCTATCCTTAATATGTAACAAGAAGCAACCCTTCATCAAGATACAACAACAACAGGTACAACATGGTACAACTCATATGCTTCACCCCTAGGGTCACTTCCTCTTTCTTAGCTTCCATGCTTCATTTTTATCACTCCACACTTTCACTTGTCTCTTCGGCACACTATCGCCATCACAATCTACATGGTTATCAGGTACACATCTCTTATCTACTTTATGTTATCAAGTATTCACTCAACAACATAAAGTGGGGGAAAATGTAGACACAAAATCATGCACTTGGGTACATTTCTAGGTCCTAATCACATACTACTATTCATATGATTCCTAAGCAAGAAAACTAGTAATTGACAGTTATCTTTGGCCTTTTTCTTTGTCTTTCTTATTTTCTTTCTTCTTACACACCCTACAACCCAGTCTGAACTTCATTGCTTTATATTTCATGACTTTGGGACACCAGCACCCAACAGGACAGCGCCCAGCGCCCTCATCCCTTTTATGGGTGCCCTCAACCTCTTTCTATATCTTACTCGACTCTTTTGGGTCCTTTATCTTTTGGGCATCTCATTTTCTTAGGGGCCAAGCCTTTTAGTTGTCAATTATGAAATTCAAACAAGGGAATCATATAAATACAAAGTTATGTGACCAAAATAAAGGACCAAGCTCTAAGCATCTATTATCATCACCTAAGGTTGCATCCAAAGGCATTCTAAGAGCATCAAAGGCATCCATCTAGCACTCATTCAAGGGACAAGGGACTGCATTTTCTGCATACACACATAGGAGGGGAAGTTCATTTTCCATCCACACATCTATTACATTACTACATCTAGTTATCACTCACTATCAAGTGCATCTTGCACAAGAGATTCCTAGGGCACGATTTCTACACACACACACAAGAACTACATGGAGTCTGATATGTAGTGCAATGCTTGGTGTAAGTTCACTCATTCAGGTGACTGGGGTCAGTCCAACTCCCCATATTTATCATTTTTTTTTTGGGATTTGATGTAGTTTGAGGGTTTGACATACATGCGACCAACAATGAAGGTTCGGGACCAACTTGTGACACAAGAAAAACCAGTTTCTAAGCTCCTGCGCCAGTCATGGGCATGTGCCCAGAGGTAGTCCCAGTGCTCAAGGCACCCTAGACCTAGTCCAGACGCCCTAGTCCAGGCTCATCCGACAATTTCAAGATTTTCTATGTTCAATTGCAATAGTCTATTACTCATGTTTACCAGTTTTCTAGTCCAACATACTTCACTCAATTAAGTGAATATCCACTAAGTCTTTATCCTCTCTCTTGCACCAAGGGTTTCATTTTTACCTAGCTTATTGAGCTTGTGTTAAACCTATGATTTATTGTTTATTTATGATACGTGACTATGCAATTGGGATTTCACAGATTCTATATTTGTTAAATAAGGAAAATTCTTAAAGGATGAAAGCGGTAAAAAAATTTCCAATTTTTATTTCATCCTTCAGAAATTTTATTTGGAAATACCATACAAGTGGATTGTAGAAAAAAACCAATTCTAAGAAAGATGAATGTATTGAAGATGTCATAAAAAAGTTTGGAAATCCTAGTTTTAGCAAGGATTTTATAATGGATAAAGCATGAAAATTCACTCATTATAAAAGAGAAAAAATAAGGTCAAAGCTGACAAAGGACCTAAGATATCCCTAACCATCTTGGATCACAAACCAAGAAACATGAGATGAGCTTATTAAAATGCCAAATTTAAGAGGAAGTCCTAAAAAATCCAAACTACATGCTATCTACACGAGAAGGAGGTAAAAGACGCCTTTTAGATACAACACATGCTACCTAAGCTAGTTTGTCAAGTATTAGGTTCCATAAATTGGGGTTGGGTGGGTATAATAGCATTCGTGGGAGCTTGGTAAGTGAATATTTCATTCATTTATATTTTTTGGTAAGTGAATTGAATTCATTTCATGAGAAATTATACTTTATGAATTAAATTATATAATTTGTACTCTTAGGTTCACCAATTTCAAAAGGAAGCTTCGAAGGAAAATATGCAATATGCTTTATTACATGGTCATTGAGCATGAATCCAAGGTAATCTCATTACATAGTATTTGATGACATAATAAATCATTGAAGTATCAATATTGTGGTAATTTAATTAAATACACTATGTTGTTTAATAGGAATCCCAACAATGAAACTCCTTAGAGGGTGCAATTGATAGTAAACACGAGGAGGCCATAGAGGGACATGATGATTTTGTTGTTAGACAAGATGAATCGATTGGCCTTCTTACAACTCATTTAGAAAACACCATAGAAATTTAGTAGACAAGAGATTGGGATAGTGAGGATGTTCAACATGATAATCATGCTACACCCTCTATCAATAGAGTTCCCTATCAAAAGAGGACAAAAATGAATAAGCATTTTTCTTATTGGGCTAAATAGAATTAAGTCAGCTATCTACTTTATCATATTATATATAATTTTTTGTAGAAAGGGCAATTCCATTTTGTGAAATACAAAATTCTAAAAAAAATCTATGCATATCGAACTACAAGTTGTTATAGAAGAATGCAATTTCCATTGTAGGCCAAAGCAAGTATAAACAATTCCATTGCAATTTGGATTTCAAATTTTGTATAATATTTTGTGGGTGAAAACAAATATTTTAATAAATGTTTTTGCACCCTTTTATGAGCATAAATATTTATTTGGAATGTGTGAATTATACAAAGATATAAAAAATGTGCGAAGTTGAGACTTTTATGAGCATAAATATGTATTTGGAATGTGTGCATTATAAAGAGATGCAAAGAATTTGTGAAGGTGTGTTGTCCAAAAAGTAGAAGAAATAGGGGAAAAACACCCAATGCATATATGCTTCAGAAATTTTAGAATCATACTAACCTAAAGGTAATATGATAACATTTTGGTTAATTAGAAGATAATTTGAGGGAATAGAAGATAATGGTAACAGGAAAATTTTAGAGTGGTTTTGCAGATTTACTATGAGACCACTAGCCCTAAGATTTGATAAGATTTTATAGGTGAGGTAGATGTTCTTGTTTCAGATATTAGTACTGGAAATACTATTACTAGTGCAAATCATAATTTATCTAAGAGAAAAGAAACCTGAGACTAAGGTCAGTTCCTTGCTAGTACATAAGGTTCAAACTTGGTGGTAATAATAAATACTATCTTCTTTTAAATGTGATGACGGGTGAAATTCCCCCACCTATGAACATTCCCTTAGAATGTACATCTTTTCTTTCAATATGTATTTTTTGATATGCTATTTTTAGTCTATATACAATAGATACTATTTTTTATATTTTGGCATTTGTAGATCTATGGTGTGTAGCCTTCTGAGAGTGTTATTTATCTTAAGAGAATCCTGGTAAGTAATGACTAAACTTTTTCTTAATTGAAGGTTTTAGCTATTTGCCAATGTTATTTGCTACATGAATAAATTATGTTTATTTTTAACATGTAATATGAAATCCATATAATCAACATGGTAGAAGTAGTGGACAATAACCCAAGGCAATATTATAATTATAAATTTGTGTGGTGTGCTCTTTAAGGGCTTTTTTAATTTGTAAGCATATACTTTTTAAAATTTCCTTATTGCTTATATACTCTCATAATAAACTTTATGTTGATTTAGCTTTGAAAATAGATTTCATGTGGGGGATAATGTTGTGCTATGGATTAACTTCTTTTATTAAATTTTTCTCTCTAATGTTATAAGTCCATGCATCAGGGTCAAAGATCTTTTCAAAAAATTAGAATGTGAGTCAGAATGATGGTAAATTTTTTCTTTACAAAGAACACTACTCGGCCTAAACAACAAAATTATAACAATTTAGTGTCACAAATATTTCGATAGATAGATAAACTTGTTTAACTTTTAAGAAAATGTTGATGGCATTTCATTTTGTGATTTGGAAGAGTTATTAATTTCCAAATCTCCATTTTAGAACCACTAGTCTTTTTGATTGGTTACTAAGGTAGCTCAACTTATATATATTTCTTATTCCACTAGGATATAAAATGGAAGGGTTAGTTACATTTATTCCATTTTTCATTTAGATAGACATGTAAGTTCATTTTAGCTCTATCATATGCCCTCATAAAAGTCATGAAATTGGTGCTGGTTTTGCCTCTGGTATTTTGGATGTTTACATTCTAGATGAGGTTATACAAGTTTGTTCTCTACAATGTTTATTCTATGATGTACAAAATAACATTTGACAACTTTATCTCTAATAAACCAGAAATACAAGTTCAAAGTATGAGAGTCAAAATAGTCTGATGCTAGTAAATATTGTAAGGACTTGGGGGATGGAATGATGGGTGTATCAATAAATGATATGTAATTAGAGATTACCAATGAATTACATTTTTACAAATAAGTGTTATATGAGTTGTGTATTTAAATTGAATCTTGGAAATTTTTTTCCTAGTTGCAATCTTCATACGTACTTGGCTTTGTATTAACTTAGCATTAGAATATAATTTTTTGTGGATTATATCCTAACCTATAAATGATGTCCTATTTCAAGTGATGAATTTGTAGACATAGACAAACAACTTGCCTTGAAGGAAGGTTTGCTATGAGTAGACAACTATATTGATATTATTGTAATTTTTTCTTACCAAAGGATTATTTTAGAGAGTCTATTTTTCAATGTGAAAAGAAGCATGTCTTCTTTCAAATTGGACTTCTATTTTTAGGGTCTAGAAAATATAGTTTATTTTTGTAGCATGCTTCTTTGGTATTTCATATTTCAATTTTGGTAGGTCTATTATATTCAAACATAAAATATGAAGCCAAATTATTCTACATACCATATGTTTCTATCATGCTTCCTTGTATTCTCCTTTGAAGAGAGTTAAATAAAAACTCATAAAAATACTCTTGAGAAGTTATTTAGGAAACTTGTATAATACTTGAAATTGAAAAAAAAATCTAGTCAAATATCTTAAATACATATATCTAAAAATAGTTCGCATTTATTTGAGGAATTTATTAGAATAATTCACATACTAAGTGCATGCTTTAACACTTTACATATCTCTTGGTTTCAGGGATTGAAGATGATCTTGTATTTGGAGAAAATGGGTATACTAAGTTACACTCTGAAATTGACATATATGGCTCCATTTAATTATCAATCCACAACACCTTCCAACATTGATACTGTATTTTATGAGTAGATGATAAAACCACATTTATTTTAGACATTTAGTTTAATAATTCATACACCACGTATATGAATCCACAAAAAAATGTGGTCTCATGGAGTGTAATGATTGTAGGATATGCACAAAATCCAATAAAGTCCAATAAAATGCATGGATATCATTCTTTGAAACAATTAACATGTAATTAATATTTTTTATGGATGTAGCATTTATACATTATATTTTACATACACATTCCTTTTTTAACAGTACTTGTAAATGTTTGTATGTTTTTGTAGATGGGGCATATTTTATGATAGATGATAGAGAATATATGAAGCTGCAAAAATACATCCATATTTTATAGTTAGACACCCCAATTTTACACCTCTCCTAAATCAATTAATTTTCCCATTCCATTTTCCATAAAAACCCATGAGAAATTAAATGACATCACTCAATTAATAAAACCTTGTTAAGTCCTAATTAATCTTCCTCACATGTCAAATATTCCCCACGTCCCCCACTTGCAAATTAAATATTCAAGTTTAATTCTTGTCCATTCTTCATGTCCTCCACTCACCTAATCCTGCTTACTTTTCCAAATCACAATTAACCAAAACCTCTTAATTAATCCAAATTTTAGGCTATAAATAGAGCCTTGCCCCCCTCTTTCAAAAGAAGCAAAAATCTTGTCAGAGATCTTACATTCTTGCTACACAAGAGCATCCCTTCCATCTAGTCCTAATGTCCACATAAAGCCTATTTTTCCCATCCATAAATCCATTATCCTCACATCCTTTGGTGCAAATTTTGTGAATTGATTGTCATCGCAATGAAGCTCTTGCTCACCTTGGAGAAATAACCTACACTTTAAGAAGTCTAGGCCCGTCCAGATCACTGCCCATTTTGAGGTTTACAAAGGAGACACACGAAAGGGGGTATAAGTTCAGTATCAGTACTTTCTTATTATCAGTGATTTATAGAGCTCACATTCTGGCACACACAGTGGGACTTACCCGTGCTTTGTTACCTTTGGTTGCACAACTAGTCATTTTATCCATTCTTTCCTTATTATTATATGCTATTATCATTTCATTTTTGTACTTATGGCATCCTTTGGTCTAACATTTACACTGTGGGAAGTGCTTTTATTCTATGGTGTCATGTGGTGTTTGTGCAGGTTATAGTAGCAATGAATATATGTGTTGTCTTTACCTCCTCAGAACCTCTTTGATGACAGATCCATTAGAATGAATCCATACATTCCTTCGTGTTTTTCAATCTAGTAATATTTTTGTATTGTTTAACATACACTAACACTTGCATACATTTTGTGTGTCAAGCATTAATGTCATGGGTTGATACACCCTTGTTATTTCAGGCTTTATTAGTTTATGAAGGTTTCACGAACCCAATGTTTTAATAATAAGGAGTTTCAATCGATAAACAATTTATGTTTTGTTATTCATAATTTATTTATTTGCAAGTATTTTCTTAGCATAAAAAACAAAAAAAACTATGATTTATTCCCTAACAGTTATTATTAACCAAAGGTGTTCATGTGTTTTTGTTGTATTCTGAAATGATGTTTGAAGGAATAATCAGTTGTAGTAACCAGTATAAAAAAATTTTAATTGAAATTCAAAAGAACAAATCATTTAAGTCTTTTCCACTAAGTTTAGTGGGATACTTATAAAACCTATAGATTTTAAAGTAACATGATATTAATCTTTTTCCTCCTCTGTATGATAATATTCTCCATTTGGTATCTTTCATTATCTATGTGATGCAAGGGATGCAATTACTTTACGGGTACCAAACTGCTAAAAATGCGATAGTTTTTGAAGTATCCTGAGCTAGACCATAATAGTACATTATAAAGTTTTTCGATTACTGATAAAATCTTGGCCCCCTCTATCCTAATTCTTCACCGCCGAGCCTTTAGTGTTCCTGTTCCTAAATGGATGAATGAAAGTATGACATCCATGAGTGAGCATTAGGGACCCAGAGGAAATCGACGATGCATGTGCACCCAAACAAATGCAAGAGATTCTTGAGAAAATTTTTGCTTGTTTTGAAGAGGGGGGACTTCTAAGGATCTGATTCATCCCTATGAATTTTAGATTAATTTAGAGGTCTTTGTTAATCATGATCCTCAAGAAATAAATCTGTAAGATCGAGCCCCTATGAAAAATCTATGTAAGAATCTCCTTATATCAATATTTAATTCGTAACATTCCATGGGTCGAAGTGAATATTCAGATTCAACTGCGCCCAATAATTAGAAAAACTGACAAAAGCTTTCAGGTACCATCCTCCTGATGGGCAATTAATGGTAGTTTCACATGAACTTCCCAAGAAATCTGGAACTGGGGAGCATCTAACCTCAAAAAGGATGCAAGAAAGTTGAAATCCCCCCAGTCCCCTTTGTGTGACCACATTTCATAGGTTCGCCAATGTACCACGTTATGACATCCGATGACCTAAATTCTATACAAATGGGACACTAGATTTCATCTGTGAGTCCATGCCACCGTTTTTGCAAGCTTATATGGATGCATAAGTAGAAATGCATGTCAACCTTGGGGATCTGAATGAACTCTCCATGTGATCCAAATTCATTTATTTTTCACTCCCAACCGGATAGGGTCAAAATCTAAACCCACAATCCTACTCAACCGTTGAATGTATCGGGTTCTCCATTTTCACTTCCTATAGCATGACTAATTAAAAGTGTCTGATAAGTCTAGGTGTTAGTCTTGTAATTTAACTAGAAAGCACCCATCACATGTTAGGTGAAGAGGATAGCATGATATTTATTAGAATATTGAAGTATAGTATGCAAAGCAAATTAGTTATCTCACAATTCCAAAGTATGACAATACAAGATTTGCAGGTAGGACCTAAAGAAATGTGACAGCTAACAAAGGTATTTTCTCATAGAAACACAAGTAAAAATAGCAAAGAAGGCTTTGTGCGAGTTCCAAAATTGTTTTCTTTTAGTCATTAACACTGTTTCCAACCTTGACCTTTATAGGGTCGCGTAAAGTTATCCCAAGTATAGAAAAAACTTAGTGCCCTTTCTATTTTAGCGGTTTACTGTGAGTTATAGACAATAAGCCCATTTGTAAGCTCTTGATTAGACCAAGGATCTATACTAAATTAGGGTTGAAATGGGTGAATTCATTGCTTTTCCTGCTTTATAAAATGCACATTAATATTAAGGGCTATATCAGAGGTAAAAAACATTAAATGGTGGCCTAGAAAGGATAAACACACATAAGATCAAAAATCAAATTATTTATGCTCCATGTTTAGAATTATCCTAAGGCATGACCACATCAACATATCAATTGGATGACTATTAATGATGCTCATAACAACAGGTGGGATAACCTTCTTTCAGGATCTAAATGGAACACTTTGTCAAGGGAAGATTCTATGTCCCTAGAAACAGACAATATTCCTATGTTCACCTATCCATGGTGAACTAGCCCTACACAAATATTATGGTCCTCCACTTTAGACTCACCCAAACCCTAATCCCTAATCCCCTTCCCTAATACCCGATCCATTCAAATTGCATTTACCCACCCCCTTACGAGTCAACACAACCAACCAGTCCTATTCATACCTCCTAGATTACAACCCAACTTCCCACTCAACCATTTTGACTTGTCCTTGAGCTCTTGCATACAAACCTGGACTCCAACACCTTTTTGAGTACCCCTAAAATCCTTCAGTCCAACGATCCCACCATCTTATCAAACACATTATCACGATACCCCCTGCCCCCAATTACTTTGTTATGATACCTCACCAAGCCATTTGACCCCATACAGTGATTTTACATGCCGTTGGACTATTAAAAATCCCTCAGCCTTGGTCATAATTCTAACAAGCCTCTCCCTCGTCCATGTAAACATCTACATCCTCAAACGTCCTCTTTACTCAGCCTCATTGCTCATTATAAATCAATCCTTATCATCTAACCATGCTTTCCTTTGCTCAAATCTCATCAAGTCGAAGTCAGTCATAATTTAGGTCACATCAAATCATACCACTTTTAGGTTTTGATATATAAGTTCACTTTAATTAATTTTTTTCGAGGATTCCTAATTTTTATTCACCGTAGTATTTAAAATATTTAGGATAATCCATACTAATTTTACCATAATCCCTTTAAACACTTTATTATTAATTAATTAGTTAATTATTAATGCAAAATTTGTTTAACTAGTCAATTAGATTATTACTTTACTAGGTAATTCATTTACTTAGGTTTTTGTTATTTTAATCACCATTAATTAGATTTTAAATCATTATTATATTATTTTCAAGTCACCTATTGTATTGCATTACATGTGTTAAAAAACTAGATAGGACCTTCTTTCTTTTACATATTTGTCATTTTCGTGGATTTCTATCAGTCAAACTTGTTAATATAGGCTTGCATGATCAAAATCATTTCAAAAAAATATCAATACAAAACTCACTAGGCCTTTTTCAAAACCAAAAATTTCTTAATTAATTAGCTTAATTACGTTTTTCAGTTACTTTTCTAATTAGTTCACTTTCAAAAACAAAATTAAGACCTTTAAATTGTTTTTCTCATATTTTCTAACCACACAAACTAATTGTGCTAATTGATCTTGCAGGGCTCTTAGACACTTCGGTTGATTTCCTCCACCGTTAAAACAATCTAGTTACTTTTTATGAAATTCTATACTCATTTTATAAGATCCCTTTCACTTGTTTTTTTTGATATTTCGTCAATCGTGAAAGTTGTGAATATAGGGCTCTTAGACATTTATGATCACTTGTTGTCGCTTTTTAACCATTTCATTATCATTTAATCACTTTGTGCCATCGACTAAGACTTTTTAGTGAATTTTGTAAATATGTTTTTGTTTTTTTTCCTTTTTGTGAAGTTATTCGCAACACTTCACGTGTATGCTCTTCTTGATACTTGTTAGCTAAGTCAATCTTGAGAATTAGAAACATGACATGTATTGTTTTCCACTTCATTTTCTCTTTATCTACCTTGAAAAACTACTGACAATTGTTTGTAAGACTCCTTGGTCAAAGACACATTAAAAAACTTGAATTGATATCTTGTGTTCACAAATTCATCCATCACAATTAACTTAATTAAATCACCACATTTTACTAGATTTAGTTTCATTTTCTTGATCATTGCTAGATTTTAGTTGACCGCATTTCTAACAATTTATTATTTCGATCGTGATTGTGTATGCTCATTTTCTGCAGGACCTTTGAGTGATAACTAGAAAATAAAAAAACATTTTGACTCATCTATTTTCATTATAAACACTTCTAAAATGCATTTATCTAGCTTTAGTTTCCTTTGTCTGACTATAAGCTTGATATTTTAACTTTGCATCCTTAATATTTTCTGATCGTGGTTGTGTATGTTCTTTTCTCGTGCTTTCAAGGATCTTGGAAAATAAAAAAATGCCACGATCGTTTATTATTCTAACTTTTACCAGGATAACTACTAATTTGTTTTACACAGAACCACATCACTAAAATATTTTTTCCAACAAAAACAAAAAAACATTAACACTTTTTACAGGATTACCTTTGTCAAAGAACAATTTCTAAAACTGCTAAAAATCCAAAATAATCACACTCAGGTACGTTATCATTTTCTGCTAGTGATTTTATTTCAAGTTAGAACAAATTTTCCTGATAATCACTAATCATCATTTTTCTTTACACGTAGTGGAAGTGGATTTCATCACCACCCACGCTACACCGATGACGTGGAATTCATCACCACACACCACCAACATTCGCATTTGCATTACACATTGAGACCTAGTCTCAAAACAACATGTTCAGTATATACCTCACCTCTGGTCCCCACTTATATGTAATGTTATTCGTGATTGGAATACTTGAGTAATGCCTAAATAAATGTAACAACGAAGTGTGGGCATCAACCCTATAAATATTTGGGAAGTAATAAGGACACCATACACACTTCCATCCCCCCATCACCTTCCACCTTTTCAAAAATCCTACCTTGGACATGGTGATTCACTTCGAAGCAGGTTAATAAGAATTGGTGAGTTTCCTCCAATATCCTAAGGGTTCCACGTACCACTTCTGTCCCCATACAAATTTGGGTATATCAAGACTAGGATATATTAGAGGACACATCTATTTGGATTGATAAGATTCTGCATCCGCATATTCCACAACATAGTTCCTATTGCATGATCTATAAAACAATCATTATTCATGATAGATCTTCCTTTTGAGCCAAAATAATCAGATAAACATGACTGCTTCACTGCTTGTAAACAAGTTAGTTTATCATTTTATATATCATTAAACTTGGATTATACAAATGTGTTTGTTGTAGATTTCAATTCCTAATTGTGTTCCACAAAACATTTCAAAACCTTCTCAATATCAAACAAACAATTGAATCAATAAGACAACAAAAAACCTTACATTGATTTCAACTCGTTAGCTCACTCACGCCAGCAAAAAAATCATAATAGCTCATTTTAAGTTATATCAAACTGGTATAGAGTGACTTGTTTGATATCACCCTTATGTCATTAATTTTTGAGCATCAAGCTCACTATCAAATAATCCCTCATAGTTTGTTTTGAGCTATATCCTAATACGAGTGACTTATTTGAGCTCACTCCTGTATGTCATTAATTGTATAACTTATTTTTTCACAAACGAATCCCTCTATCTTGTGTTTAAGCTATATCAAACTAATATTGAGTGAATTGTTTGAGCTCACTCTGTATGTCATCAATTTCCAAGATTATTTAAACTACATCCAACACGAATGCGCTCATAGCTTGTTTTGAGCTATATCACAAACATATTGAGTTAACTTGTTTGAGTTCACTCTTTCCATCACATTTGTTCAAGCCAAATCTAAAACAAACCAATACTAGCTTACGCAAAATCACATTTGACCAAACCTCTTAGCTTATTTTAAGCTTAATCAGACACATACTTATTTAATCATGGTAGTTACATGCCTTCAAAGAGACCCTTTGACTAGTCACTTGGACCATGAAAATGATGATGAAGAGGCTACGTAACCTGAACTCACTCAAGAAGAATATGAGCAGGTAGATAAACTATTAGAACATAACAAAAATGAGTACCTAATTCACATCCTAGCCATGGGAGTGAAGCTACCTCCCAATTTTGGGACAAAAAACTTAACCAAACTTATAGACAATGGTGAATCAAGTCACCACAACGTAACAAAAAATGACCCAAATAACGCCTCAAATGAATAATTATTCACCAAAATCCAAGAGTTGACAAACAACTCACGCAAGTGACTTTCTAGAGTTGAAAAGTCACACGATCACAATCTAGAGCAACCTACTAATGATGTCCTCGATACCCTGTCACATGACTCTCCATTCGCATAAGAATGGAAAAGTATGAAAGAAATTATTCAAAGGTTATAAAAACATTCAAAAAAATTCAATTTTGAAGAACTTTGCCCCTATCCATTCGATAAAGAATGTTACGTTTACCATTCTCATCGTCCTTTGAAACTCCCAAGTTTGACAAATACAAAGGAAAGGGTGACCCACACGAGCATGTAAAGGAATTATTCATGTGATGTTAAGAAGTAGCTTACCATGTTGTATATCTTTTACGTTTGTTTCCTAAGAGCTTAGGTGGATAGGCTTTAGATTGGTTCCTCCATCTTCCAAAAGGGTCGATCGCGACTTTCATAGATTTATGGGAGAAATTTGTTAAACATTTATCCTTTAACTTAGACTCTGAGGTGACCATGCTCGACCTTTGCAATACCAAGCAAAGGCCAAATGAAAAATTTGCATCCTTTTTACAATGTTGGTGAGGGATTGCAAGAAGATTCCCTTGCTCCATACTGGAAAGACAATTGGTTAGCATCTTCATCCCAAACCTCAACGTGGAATTATCATTTCACATGTAGATGCATTTTTAAACCAATTTTGAAGAAGTTATTTAAAAAGGGATACAAATTGAGAGAGTCCTCATTTCTAAGGGCTTACTTAAAACACCCTTGAGGGACCAATCCCCTAGGGACACCCCTCAAAATAAGGATAAATATAAATTCTTTAATCAAAATAAAAATGTAGTCAATGACGGAGTTACGAATTCTCGATACATTTGAAATAATCCACCCAACACTAATAAATCCAATAAACAACCCATCATCATTCCTAGTAACGAGGTTTCTCCTAGGGAATTTAGGCGAAGAAAACTCACTCTGCTTGGAGAAAGCTTATCCAGTGTCTTCTACCACTTGGTAAGTGCCAATATGATCATGTACCCCATTGTAAAACCCTTCAAATAAGGGCAAATCAAACCAAAATGGTATAAGGACAACAAATATTGTGAATACCATCGCATCAAGGGTCATCATATAGATCGATGCATGCAACTTTGTCATTATGTACAAGAGTTGATTGAACACAAAGATATAGAGGTTGAAAATACCTTTGATACCAAAACCCCAAATGAAAAACTAAATGTTTTTAAAAACACCTTCCCTAAACATGAAAATTCAAATCACACAAAGGACAAGGGTCAATTGTCCAACAATGTTGAGTATGACTCGGTCATCTCAACTATAAATTATGATGAAAACCTAGTTGCCACAATAAAGATCAAAGCCACTTGTGTGGTAACCACTAGATAGAAGAAAGTTTGGATCCCTACTACAAAACAATCCACTAATTATTATCTCATACCACCTCCTTATCCGACATCTAATTCCATGACCATTTTTACTTCCCAACCTACATATTTTCTCAATTTATTCAACATCGTCAAGTACTTAGAGAAAACTACAACACAGATTTCCATCATGAAATTACTAAAATATTCTTCCGCATTACACTACATTTTTACAAAGACATTGAATGAATCCCATGTCCCACATGACATCAACTCATAAAATTCTAATCTTTAATTACAAATCTTTCAACACATAATCCTATCTTATCATTCAGTCTCGTTTACCTTCTTAACCCCAACCTTGCTAACAACTAATCCTTATAAGTAGAAGATTTTATCACCCATCATAAGATTAAACGTGTACTAGTGCTTTGACACATTTTCCTCCCTCGTCTTATAACCCATTCTTCCCATCTTTTAAAAACACTAAACTACCTTTTACGCCATGCGAGACACCTACTAGTTCCTCGACACATACATTCAAAATAATTGATAAGGGCTGAGGTGAGTACTAATTCTACAACATTGAGAATTATTTTTACATCAATAAATCCCTAAAAACTATGGTAAACCCAACACTTCTCATGTCAGAACCCCTCCCACTTACAACACAGGTTAGTCAGTTTGGTAGAAGTTTGATTATCTTGACAAAGAACATATTCCAAGTTCCTTAGGCTCTTGGTTATACAATGATGAACTCGCTTCTTGTTATGATTCCCCTCAATTTACCAAAGCTCATTGGATAATGAAAAACATGCAATGGAAGGGTAAAAGAATCAGTAAGAATGAACAAGATTGCTTAGATCCAATCACTTATGCTAAAAATCCCAATAAACACGACCTTGTTTTCAAGATATTTAACGAATCCCCTGTATTAGTCTCATGTAGCGACAATGATACCAATTCTGACAATGACACAGGTTCTACACACAACCTCTTTGAAAATCTTGTAGAAATGAATCTCCACTTTGAACATTTGTACATTAACGTCGTCGATTTCAAACTTATTCAATCAACCCTCATTGATGACAACCAATTACATCATGTGGCCATGTATATGTTTCAAAATAATGAGGTCATTGAAGAGTTCCTCGGAACTCATGATTCAATTCCCCTCTCAGATCATAAGAAAGGGTTCAATATTGACCTTGATGAATTTGCTTAATTTGGTGAAGAATTAACATATTCTAATTCTCAATCTTATGAAACCTTAAATAAAACATGGAAGAATAAGATTTCCCATTGCAATAACCTTGCCACCACACTATCCCAAAAATATATTAGTAAAAAGACCCAAAATCACAAACACAAACCATTCACTTCCCCCAATAACAATTCATCAAAAACACCTGAAACTGATGATTTACATCAACCAATAACATATTTTTAGAAAAAGATACATCCAAAATGCTAGTTGAGGAAACCAAATATATTAACATTGATACACCTAAACAACCAAAGCTTTACAACTCGTCGTTAGTCTATCAGACCAAGAATGTGTAGAGTTCACATTGCTCTTTATATAGTTTCAATATATTTTCGTATGGACCTACATAGATATGCCAGGATTGGACCCATCTCTCATAGCACATCACCTTGTAGTACATCTAGATGCAAATCCTGTAAAACAAAAATTGCACAACATGCATCTAAAGGTAGCATTGCTCGTAAAAATTGAACTCCAAAAACTATTACAGGCAAAATTTATAAGACCGATTGAATATTCTGAATGGATATCAAACATAATAGCTGTAACTAAGAAAACTCTCGACATTAGGGTATGCAATTTTTTTTGTGACATTAATAAACCTTGTCCAAAAGATGACTTTCCTCTACCCAACATAGACATGATCGTTAACTCCTCGATAGGCCACGAAATGATCTCCTTAATAGATGGTTTTTCTGACTATAACCAAATACACATTGCCGAAGAATATCAGCACAAAAAAACTTTCACTACACTATGAGGCACCTTCTATTATAAGGTCATGACCTTTGAGCTGAAAAATCTAGGCGCCACATATCAAAGATCCATGACGGTTATATTTCATGATATGTTATATGATATCATGTAAGACTATGTCGACTATATGATAGCCAAATCTGAAATACATATAGGTCATCCAGGTGTGTTGAGACACATCATTGAAAGGTTGTGTGAGTATAAAGTACAACTTAATCCAAAGAAATGTGTAGTCAATTTAACCTCTAGAAAATTATTAGGATTCATCGTCTCCTGGAGAGATATAAAAGCTGATCCCGTAAAGGTCAAAGCCATCATGGAAATGCCTCCTCCCCTGAATCTCAAACAACTACGTAGTCTTCAAGGCAAGATACAATGCATTCGACGTTTCATATCACAATTAGCAGATGAGTGCCATCATTTTAATCAATTTATTAAGAAATATGTACAATTCTAATGGAATAAAGATTTTCAAGACTCCTTCGCCAAAATAAAATAATACCTCTCTAGTCTTGTAAGTTAAATTAACTACGGTTAAGTCTAAACTGGATTAGATGAGATCATCATTGGGTGTAAAATTCATTTGGTTCGTCGTAGACCCACAAATTTTGTTGTGGGGCATGACATTGCGGAATGAATAACCCCACACCCACCTTGATGATCCTTCCTAAAACATGATTAGGCCTTAATCATAGGTAAAATGGTTCATAAATGATAGTGAATCTTTCAGTTATTTGTATTTCGGTTACTTTATTTTAATCGGTTTGGTCGTCTTTTGTTTTGTTCGACTTTTGCAATGACTGTGATGAATACTGCCTCTGTTTTATTTGACAATGCTATATCAAACCAACTTTATGAGAATATTTGAATTATTATTTACGGACTTGGTGATTTTCATTTGTTTGAATGTTTTATATGGAACATGGGAATTCAAATAATTATTATGATAACATATTGTTGGCAATATGTGGACTTATATTATGATGATTAATTTTACCATTAAAGTTAGGTAACAATTAAAATAAAAATTAAAAAATGCATTATTAATTTGTGAAATTATATATTTAAATCCTAAAAGGATTTGGCATGTAAATCAAAAGTTAAAAAGAATAATAATAACATTATTTTTTAATATTTAAAATCTGAGAGTTTTGAAAGGGACACGCCTTCATCTGACACCAAGTATGTGGCATGCATTGATGCATGAAGCAACATTGGGAAGCCCAAAAATTCTCCATTATAGTATAGTTTCTTCATTATATTTTCTTTTATTTCTCCTTTGTCTATTTTCATTCTTCTCTTCTAGGATACCTACGTGAGTTTTGGAGGAAGGAAGGATTCAACTTGTTGGAGCTGGAAGAGTAAGAGGTTGTGATTCTGGGTTTACCTCAGGCATGAATATCTTCTCCCTTCTCTGTAACATTATTTGTAAATAATGAGGAAATACACATTCTGTTTTAAATGGCAATTAAATGAATTTTTGGACAACTTCTGATTTAATTGCTTGGAAATGAATTTAAAAAGGAAATTGATGGATTCTGTATTCTCTTAAGTTTTCTTTGTGTGGTTTTAGCTAAACCTAGAAAAAAAATGCAGATGGGTGTTCCTATTGAAAGGGTTTTATTTTATTTTATTTTCTATCTAAATTTGAGTTACACTCGGATATTGTTTTCCCCCAAAAGCCAAATTGATTTCTACCTCTGGGTTTTATTACAGTCAAACAATAATTTATTTGTATGAGCAAAGTGATTTCTGGGTAGCAAAGCTCCAAAATTGACTTTTATCCATAATATTTAACATTTTGCCTGAAATATAAGTCACTTTTGGATTCAAATCAATTTCTATCACTGCGTATTACAGGGTCAAACAATTAGATTTCTGTAGAATATGAGCATTGAAATCCATTATTTGGGATGACAAGTTGATTTGCTTCCTGTAATAGATTTTAGCAGCATACAGTTTCTCAATGGAATGCAGAATTTGGAATAAGATTAAATATTCTATGTGGAAATCTTTTGAATAAGCTTTCTTCCATTTTCTAAAAGTTTGGATTTCATAATTGGATCTTGACTAGCAATCATGGATATAGAACAGTACTTAATGATTTTGTGGATTTATCTAAAGATTAAAGCCACATGCAGGAAATTATGCATATAACAACTATTATATTAATCTATTTTCGAGAAAGAAGTCCTTTAATGCTGATGATGTTTGTTTGTTGAAATAAGGAACAAATGTTGTGCATAATGATGTTCATTATAATAGCATTTACGCAGGGAATTTGTGGACAGTGCTATGACAACAATGATTGGACTATTTTATTGTAAATGATAAAAATTGTGGTTATTGCTTGGTTGGAAAATGTGGAATAAGAAAAAAAAGTTTCCTTTGTGTGGATTTTAAGTTTACATTAGAAAAAACACAGATGGGTGTATCCAAATGATGTTATGAATTTTTTATTTTCTATGGAAATTTGATTTCTGGAAACCCAAATTGTAGAACCGTTCTTTTACCTCTGGGTTTTATTACAATCAAACAATAATTTATTTTTATGAGAAAAGTGATTTCTGGGTAGTGTGAAAAATGTTTTTACCAGGTATTTCATCATTTTTCCTGATATATTTACTTTCGGATTCTAATAATTTCTAAACAGAAAAGAAATTAATTTTGGAACGAACCGATTTGGATATGTACAAGTTGATTTGCTTGTAGGTATAATTTTATTACCTGATTGAAAAGTAAATTAGTGTTAACAATCTATGTAAGATGACTTAGTTTTCCTTAAAGGATTTCGTTACTAGAAGTGTTAGAAACTTATTGTTGTTATTCTATGCAAATATACTTCAAAATTATCATCATGTGGTATGTGGATTATTTTATTTTTTCGATCTATTGGTTACCTGATAGAACATGTTAAAATGATTTAATAGAGGTGTTTTTACACTGTTTAGTTGGACTGTTCCTATGTAATATGTATAAATGTATTTTGATTGTTTGAAATAAATAAAGTTATTGTGCATTTTATAGAGCTGCTCATTACCTAGAGGGAATATGTCTAATTGGTATTTGGAAATGATGATTTCAGACTAGTTTTGTTAAGTTGTTTGTTGATTGGAAGGTAAGAAAAATAATAGTTGAATCTGTACCATGTGAAGCATGATTTGCTTGTGGTTTAATCAGAATTCATGGATGTTGAATGATTATGGTTTGATTATGTCTTGATCCTTGTGATTAGAGTGAAACATGATTTTGAAATAGATATTGGTTGTTCTATTTGTGTACATTCATAGTTGTATTTTGATGAAAAACATGTAATAATACATCCTCCATTGTATTACCATATTTTGTTGATAAAATAACATGTATATCGTTTCATATTTTATTAAATAATTGCATCAGAAAATGGAGGCAATATTCATGCCAGTTCATTTTGAACTGACAACATACCACTACTCCAGTCTTGCAGGACAATTAGCCATCACGTTCGGATATGCGGAAACTCATGTCTTGTGAAGTTTTATCGTAGCATGGATCTAAATGAGATACTTGGATTTCAATTTGTAGAAGGATGATATCCCAGAATTTTGACTAAATTTATTGGGATCTTGGACCCATTGTTAATATTCAAACCTCACTATGTGAGAGTTACCATAATAGTTATATATTTCTCCTTAACGGCATATGTAATTTATGATTTTAATAAAGAGATGAATACCTTGTATGAAAATAATATCTCAATATGAGTAAATGATAAATATTAGAAGTGAGAAATCTTACTTATCATAAATTGTTAAATTTATTTATTTGATATTTGTCAATGTATGAAGCCGATAATTGGGCAATTATTGTAACAATCAATTGTCTTTAATTTCTAAATTAAATAAGCTATTTAGTGGCGTAGCTAATCGAAGGAATAATTAAATATACATGTTTTAATATATATTTAATTCGGCCTTTCGGTAAACTTGGTATTAATATGATAAGATTGTAAATCCTGTTGTATAGAGAATGGAAGAGTATCATTGTAAAAGGTAATTTAAGGTTAAAAAAAACCAAGCATCAGGAAAAGAGAAACTAAATGGGAAGATAAATAGATGAAAAGATCCATTAGGCATATTAAGGGATAATGAAATGCTGAAATAGATACATTTCAGCATAACGAATGTACTTATCTCATGATGATCCTAGTTGGCCTTTGGCATTTATCTCGATATAAACTCTTGCAAGATAGGTTAAATTGGAAATAAAGTAAATACAAACTATAAGATCTAGATAACTGTGAAAGGGATAGTTGTGAGGTGGTGGAAGACTTAAACTCATAAGACTAGTGTGTTGTCTTGAGTTTAGCCGTAACCTGCATGGCGGAAAACTTTGGCCAAAGTAATGCATTGATGGTTGTGCATTGTCTGATCACCTAGTCCTCCAATTAAATTAAAATTGCCAGTAACCTGATCATGGGAAGTTGAACACTGAACATGAGGTAGGAAATGGTCAGATACCAGAATACGAAGTCGGAAAACTAGCTTCGTGGTAGACCCAAGGACTTTCACATGGTTCCCATGACCTGAAAAAGGTTGAGCCAAAATGCTAGTAAGCATTGTCACTCAAAGTAGTGGCGAAGGGAGATCGTGGAGATCTAGATACACCCTTCTCAGCCGCACATGGCTTACATGGATGTTATCAGATAGATCAAAAGAACAAATTTGATTTAAAGAATTTGATTAAATAAATCTGTATGATTGCAGCTGTGTAATCTATTTTTATGTATGTTTAAAAAAAAATCCTCATTTTCCAGTTCTAGTAATTTTGAGCGTTACATTTTGGTATCAGAGCCAGAGGCTCAGACACTTGGACATTAATGGGACACACGTTCTAATAAAAAGTATCCTCTTTTATAAAAATAGGAAACTTTGGCTAGGCCGACAACAAGAGCTAATATGGCGAGTGACAGTGGGGTAAATAATGATGACGTGCCGGATAATACGGCTGCTAAGTTAGAAGAAATCCTCAACCTTTTGAATGACACCTGAAACCGAGTTGTTGCCATAGAACAACAAGGTCAGGGTGGTGAAGAAGATGAGGATCATAGGGATGATGAGCAACATGATGATCAACCCGAGCACCTGAATGAAAGGGAAAATAAGAAAGCAAGGTTGGCTGCTGAGTTAGTGAGGGACATTAAAAGAATATCCCCACCTAAATTTGATGGTACAACTCTTGGGGATGGTGCTGAAAATTGGCTATCTGAAATGGAAAAGTATTTTGAGATTAGGGACTTTTCAGAGGAGACAAAAGCAGTATGGGGAGCCTACCAATTGTCCCGTGAAGCATCTTCCTGGTGGGATAACCAGAAAATGGAACTAGGAATTGATTCTTGTATGATCACGTGGGAGCAGTTCAAGGCCTACTTCCATCAAAGATGGCTACCTCAGCTATACTTTGACCAAAAGATGGTAGAATTCCAAAATCTGACTCAAGGAAAGTACTCAGTTACAGAATATTGGGAACGTTTCACTCGATTGCTGAAATATGTTCCTATGTATCAAAAGGATGAGAAGTTTAGAGTGAGAAAATTTATAATGGGATTGAATCCTAGCATTGGTGGTGAGGTAGATGTTCATGGACCTACCTCGATGGAAACAGTGTTTGAAAAAGCTATCAAGCAAGAACAAAAGTTGTGAAGTATTTATGCCTCTAAAGAGGAAAATAGAAGGAAAAATAGCAGTTTTCAAACACCAACCGCAAGTAAACCAACATGGAAAAAGGGAAACAACAAGTTCAGGCCTGTCAATAAAAGAGGAATAGTGGGTAGAACTGTTGTGAATAATAAAAATAATGGGCAACAAGGAACAAGTTTCAGCCAGAATAAGATTGAGAGAAAAGGACCTCTGGGTGGATGTTTTAAGTGCGGTGGTGATCATTTCGCTAACAACTGTCCGCAAAGAGGACAATGGAATAACCAGCAGAAGGGATCTACTGCAGTAAATAAAGAGGGGAAACAACATAAGATTTATGCTGCAGTCCATAATAAGCAAGCAGAAAAGCAAGCGACTCCCATTGAAACCTCAGGTAAGCTTTTTGGAGAACCTGTTTCTGTTTTATTTGATTCCGGTTCAACAGAATGTTTTGTTTCATCTAAAGTAGCTGATAAACTCAAAATAAGAGTTGGGTACATGGAACACACTTGGACTGTACAGTATGGAAATAATGTTGTACATAGAGTGAAGCAGTGTTTGTTTGAGGCACCACTAGAATTACCTGAGTTCACAACAAGATTAAACTTGTATGTGGCACCTCTTGGATCCTATGATGTTGTCATAGGTATAAATTGGTTAAGTCAACATAATGCAACCTTGGATTGCTTAGGAAAATGTGTAACCTGCTGCGATGATCAACAGAAAACAACAAGTGTTCAGGGTGTTAAAAGAGAGTTTGTCACTAGGCAGATTTCTGCCATGCAGCTGAAAAAGGCAAAGCGAAAGAGCTGCCATCTATATGCTGTAAAAATATCAAATTTGGGACAGGAAATTGAGCCTGAAATTGAAGCATTTCCCATCCTAAGGGAATTTAGAGATGTGTTTCCAAATGAGTTTCCCAGACTTCCACCTAAGCGTGAATTTGACTTCACAATAGAGGTCAAACCAGCAATGGAACCAATTTCCAAGGCACCGTACAGAATGACAACAACCAAATTAGTTGAATTGAAAGCTCAATTACATGAGTTGTTGTCCTTGGGTCTGATTAGACCAAGTATATCACCATGGGGTGCATCGGTTATCGTCGTAAAAAAGAAGGATGGGACCCTCAGACTTTGTATTGATTACCGAATGCTCAACAAGGTAACAGTGAAGAATCGGTACCCGCTGCCCGAATTGATTATCTTTTTGATCAAATGGGGGGCTCAAAATTGTTTTCCAAGATAGATCTCAGATCCGGTTATCATCAACTATGAATCAAGGATGAAGATATCCATAAAACCACTTTTAGAACAAGGTATGGGCATTACGAGTTTACAGTTTTTCCCTTTGGTCTAACAAATGCACCTGCCGCTTTCATGAACTTGATGAACAATGTGTTTAGGGAATACTTAGACCAATTTGTACTTATCTTTCTCGATGATATATTAATATACTCCAAGAATGAGGAAGAACATGATGAACATTTAAGGATTGTGCTGGGAATTCTCAGAAAACATAAATTATATGGAAAATTATCTAAGTGTGCTTTCTATCAATACAAAGTACAATACTTAGGCCACATAATAAATAAAGAGGGAATCTCAGTGGACCCTTCAAAGATTAGTGCCATCATGGAATGGCCAGCACCGAAGGATGTGCATGAAGTGAGAAGTTTTATGGGTCTAGCAGGCTACTATCAGAAGTTCGTAAAGGACTTTTCTAAGTTAGCGGGACCTATCACTTCTTTGCAAAAGAAGGGTAAGAAATTCATTTGGGACATCAAGTGTGAAGAAGCCTTTAAGGAGTTAAAAGGTAGACTCACAAGTGCTCCGGTGTTGAAGATTCTGGATCCAAACGGGAACTTCTCGGTGGTAACCGATGCTTCAGGGGAAGGTTTGGGTGGAGTACTACTACAAGATGGGCATGTGGTAGCTTTTGAAAGTAGGAAGTTGAGGGTGCATGAAGTAAATTATGCACCACATGATCTTGAGCTTGCTGTGATTGTTCATGCGCTGCAGGTATGGAGGCACTATTTGCTTGGGAAACCTTTTGAACTCAAAACAGATCATCTTGGGCTCAAGTACATCTTTACACAGCCGAATCTAAATGCAAGGCAATGAAGATGGCTGGAGTTCCTAGCAAATTATGACTTTGATATAAATTACATTAAAGGAAAAGAGAATAGGGTGGCTGATGCCTTAAGTCACAGAAAGTATATTGCTGCTATAATTACATTAAGAACCTAGTTCAAAGATGAAGTCAAAAATGAGTTAACCAATGACCCCTACTACAATCATGTTAAAACAACTTTAGAAAAAGATCTGAGAGACAAAAGGTATGATGGTTTCAAGCTGGAAACAGATGGGATTCTGCATTATAACAACAGAATATATGTACCAGAGGGTAAAGAGCTCAGAAATAAAGTTATGAGAGAATTTCATGATGTTCCCTACTCGGGACATCCAGGAGTAAAAAAAATGATGGCGGACATCAAAAAGCAATACTTCTGGAAAAAAATGAAAAATGATGTGATTCTTTATGTCTCACAATGCCTGGAATGTCAGCAAGTAAAGGCTGAACATTCACATCCAGCAGGACTATTATATCCTCACAACGTGCCAGAATATAAGTGGCAAGTTATAAGTATGGATTTTGTCCAAGGTCTACCTATGTCCCAAAATAAACATGATGTTATACTTGTAGTTGTAGACAAGTTAACTAAAGTGGCACATTTTATAGCAAGTAATTTAAAGGATAATTCACCCATACTGGAAAAAAGGTTTGTGCAAGAAGTTTTCTGATTACATGGAGTTCCAGAAATAATAATTTCAGACAGGGACTCAAGGATGACTTCCAGATTTTGGCAGACTTTGTATGCTGCCTTAGGGACAAAACTGAACATAAGTTCTGCCTACCATCCTGAAACTGATGGTCAAACTGAAAGAGTAAATCAAGTGTTAGAAGATTTACTAAGAATGTATTGCATGGATCAGCAATACAAATGGGAAGAGTATCTTCCCTTGGTTGAATTTTCCTATAATAACACCTACCATTCTTCCATTCAGATGGCTCCTTTTGAGGCCTTATATGGTCGTAGGTGTAGAACACCAATAAGTTGGGATAATCCTGAAGATAGAGTACTAATTGGACCTGAAATGCTGTCGGAAATGGAAAAATAGGTTAAATTAATCCAAGAAAGATTGAAAGAGGCCACAAATAGACAGAAAAGTTATGCAGATTTAAAAAGAATTGACAGAAAATTTAACGTGGGAGATAAAGTTTTTCTTAGGGTCAAACCTAAAAAGAGTTCCATTTCATTTGGCAGGTCAGCCAAACTATCTCCTAGGTTTGTAGGACCATTTGAAGTCCTAGAGGTCATTGGACCAGTAGCCTACAAGCTAGCACTGCCTCCCGCTCTATCCAGGATGCACAATGTATTTCATGTATCCTTGCTTAAGAAATATGTACCTAATTTAACACATGTACTTAATTGGGATTCATTGCAGGTTCTGGATCCAGGGGTAATCGCGGTTGAGCCTATAAGGATACTAGAAACCCGCAAGTTGCACTTGAAAAACCGTGAGGTTTCACAATGTAAGGTCCAGTGGGACCAATATTCTGAAGAAAGTGCCACTTGGGAGAATCTGGAAGATATCCAGACTACTTTTCCGCATCTGTTTGACTGATTTTTAAGAATATATTTTTGTTATAGTGCTAAATTCAGTTTTTCTGTAAAGAGGTAGATAAGAAAATCCTGTAGATAAGCTTACAACTGAATATTGGAACTAAGGTACTTTTTGATGAGTAGTTACTGTTGAAGATTTTGTAATGAACCTGGAAAATATGTCGTTTAAGTAGTAATGTGTTATGTCTATAGATTATGTGACTGATTTTCTAGATATATAAGGGATGTTGTGACCTTTATGATTCAGCTGAAATGATATTGATACAAATTTTAAGCTGATTTGAAATATATTAATGCAACAAATGAATGATGGGTTTAGTTTATCTATTTATCCTGAAATCATCGAGACGATGATTATTCTAAGGGGTGGAGTATGTAACATCCCAAAATTTCTTGTAAGTTAAATTAACTACGGTTAAGTCTAAACAGGATTAGACGAGATCATCATTGGGTGTAAAATTCATTTGGTTCGTCGTATCATGACCCACAACTTCTGCTGCGAGGCATGACATCGTGGAATGAATAACCCTGCACCCACCTTGATGGTTAAATGCTTTTGACCGGAGCTATGAACCGGAGGGGTTGGGGCCCCCACCCTACAACATAGAAGAAGTGAAGAAGAGATGAGGAGAGAGGAAGGGAGAAACATGTGAATGGAAAGGAAGAAGAAAGAGGAGAAGCGCTGAAAACAGGACAGAATGCCGAAGGGGGACAGGACTACGACCGAAACACTGAAAGGCACAGAAAGGACGAACAGGCTAACCCAAGGAAGAACCTGCACGCTCATTGGCTGCCTTAAGTAGCAACTCAAAGGCAACACCGGCTCGATCCTTGAGTTCGTTGTGGTGGTCGATTGCCGAGTGAACCGGAAAGAGCGCAGCGTCGACGTCGACCGCCGGAAGAAAACGTTGGTCCAAAGAAGGGTGGAAGTTTTGGGTGAAGGTAACCAAGTCTTTGTACTACCCGCAGAGCCACTGGATGCCACGACCTAGAACCAAGAGCGTGCTCGTCAACTTCCTCAACCCACAGAAGAGGATCCGGGAGAGAGAAATTCACCAATTGATCATGCAAACCAACCCGATGAACGACATAGATTTCGTCCACAGCAACGAGTTCTACCACCGCTGGATCAGGGTGAAGAAGGAGGCAAAATGAGACGAATGCTGAAGCAATATCTGAGTCTGTTCTTGGCCGACTAGCTCGAAAGTGATATGAATCGCCGAGAATGGTTTCTATGGCTTCTGCCTCTTCCTGCGAGGAATATTTAAAAATTATGGAGAGGTGATGGTGATCGATGGCAGAGGAGTCTGCCAGTTCTCTGAATTGGCCACGAAGGGCGACAAATGGGAAGCCAACAAAAGACATGGAGGCCGAAAGCGCCTAACCAGGGGAATGAGCCAGACAAAAGATGAAGAGGAAGAAAACACGAACGACATTTATAGAAACCAAGCCTCACATTTTTCGGGGAAAACATACTTGGATAGGAATGTCGCAAGCCCAGTCCAGGCTGAAAAGACGCTGGAGACAGAAGCAGCGTGTGGATAGTCGATTGGAAGAGTGGCAAGAAGATCTGCCGCCGAAAAAAGTGATGGATGCTCCCACACTTATATGGAACACTGCACAGGCGAGAGGCCACTTCCCAACAACGAGGGCGAGCTGGCCCGCTCGTGGGAAATTAAGTTTAACAGTCCAATCCAATCTTGAGCTGTTCTTGAAGTGATGTTGGCGGCAGGGTGATCGATAGCAAAATTTGCAAGGAAATCAGCTGCATGATTAGTTTCTCTAAAGTTATGAGAAATATTCCATGTGCCGATTTTATCTAGCCAATAGAGAATTTGAGGGATATATATGTTGATTTTCCACGAAGGGGATGAGCCTCTAGAAACTGCACATATGATAATTTGGGAATCCCCTTCGATGAATAAATGAGGACAACCTAACTGGGCAGCCATCTTGACTCCTTCCAGGAGTGCTTGGGCTTCGGCAGAATTGCACGAGCCATCTCTGAGAGGGAAGGAGCCAGCTCTGATAAGATTACCAAGTTCATCCCTGAGAATACAACCTGCACCTGATTTACCTGGATTCCCTCTAGAGGCGCCGTCAAAATTAAGTTTCCAAGTGCCCTTCGGAGGGGGTCGCCACCTAGCCCTTTTCCTTCGAATTGATTTTTCAACTTGTGAAAGTCCTTTTTTAACTATTGAGCCTGGTCTGAGTTGTTTTATGAGTGGCCAAGAATGCATAATAATGAAATCCCTGGAGGAGAAAGTTGAGTGTGATAAACAATTAGCACTAACTCTCTCAGAAATGGCCACTTCCAACTTGTTAAGAAAAGCTGGCAGCTCAGCAGATTGTTCCCTGAAGAGACGAAGATTGCGTTCCCACCAAATGTGCCAGAGAAGGAAGTATGGGGCAATGCACCAAATAGAGCTGAGGGTGCTGTTAAAGTTAAAGGACGGCCAGGAGAGAAGAGTCGCTCCAATATTATTACAAGGAGCCCAGGCTAGATTTAATTTGTTCAGGAGCCAATCCCAGCAGCTAGAGGCAAAAGGGCAAAATAAAAAGAGGTGATCAAGATCTTCCTCCACGGCACCACACAACACACACATGGAAGGTCCGGCGTAACCCCAAGATCTCCGCCTAACTTGGGTAAGGACCTTCTTTTTCAAAACCAACCAACCGAAAATAGCCACCTTAGGAGAGATACTGGGATGCCAACAGCCATAGGAACAAGGAAGCCCTTGGCCAAAACGAGAGATGAGAATATTATAACCTGCTTTCACAGAGTAAGAACCCGATGCATCCCCAAGCCAAATCAAACAGTCATCCTTATTGAGAAAGTGCATGTTTCTGTCTTGAATGGCATCCTTGAGGAGGTTGGACTCCTGTGCATTAGCCCCGATAATGGAGACATCCTTCCAAAGCCAGGACGGTGAGCCATCGGGATTCTGACGGCCATAGTCAGCAACCAAAGATCCCCAGGACAACTTGGCCGAATTCATGACTCTGTTAAGAGCAGACGTGAGATTAAGAGGGGGGGAACCATTCCAACTTTCATCCCAGAAGGTGGCGAGCTGTCCGTTGTTGATGTTCCAAGAGACCGACTCAGCAATCAAGGATTTGGACTTACAAAAGAAATTCCAGATGTGCGAACCTTTAGGGAGCTCTGAGCTGGATAACAATAACTCGGGGCGACACCCACCGAGATACTTATGTGAAAGAACTTGGAAAGCCTGCCGTTTGACGTTGGAAATGAAATTCCAAACAAGCTTTGCTCCGAGGGCAGAGTTCTGGAGAGCAAGGTCCAAAATTCCCATCCCTCCGAGGCGTTTTGGAAGTTTGACCAATTCCCAGTTTGCAAGGTGAAATTTGCGCTCTTCATTATTTCCTTGCCATAAGAAGGTTCTCACAATCTTTTCAATTTTGAGCAGAACAGATTTGGGGATCTGCAGGACAGAAAACATACAGATTGGAATGGCAAGGAGAACATGAATTAACTAAAAGGGCTCGACCAGCCAGGGAAAGCCATTTTCCTTTCCATGAGAGAAGTCTAGAAGAGATGGATTTTAAGAGCCCGTCCCAAAGATGCGCTCTACCATTCCCATGAAAAAGTGGAATACCCAGATATTTGTGCGGGAGAACTCCCACTGAAAAGCCGAGAATTGCTTTGATCCTGCATTGTAATCTAGGGGCAACATTAAAGAAGAAAATGACAGATTTATGAAAGTTAATAACCTGTCCTGCCGCAGAAGAATAAGAATCAAGAATAGAAGATAGTCGCTTAGCTTCAGGGATAGATCCTTGACCAAAAAGAAAAGTATCGTCCGCGAATTGTTGGTGTGAAAGGGCTGGAAGATTGGAGGTGATAAGAATACCTTTGAGGGATCCATCCAGAATGACAGATTTGATGCTTCGACTAAGAGCCTCGGCGACCAAAATAAAAAGAAAAGAGGAGAGAGGATCGCCTTGTCTCAATCCCCTGCTGCTTTGGAAGAAGCCTTCAGCCGAACCATTAACCAGAACAGAGAATCGAGGAGTGGCTATGTAGCTGAAGATCCAATTACAGAATTGCCTACTGAAGCCCATGGCTTGAAGAGATTTGATGAGGAACCTCCAATTGACACGATCGTAGGCTTTGCTAAAATCCAGTTTCAGCATCATGCCAGCCCGGGAGGAGGCATGAAGTGTGTGAATCAATTCATGAGAGATGATGATCCCATCAGTTATTGACCTACCAGGGATGAAGCCACTTTGTTCTTGAGCAACCAATTTTGACAAAAGTGGACTCAATCTATTTGCAATAGCTTTGGAGATGATTTTGTATGTCGTGTTGCAAAGGGAAATAGGTCTGAAATCATCCAAAGACTCGGCAGGAGATTTTTTAGGAAACATGCATATGAGAGTGTGGTTGAGAGCACCTAAAATCTTGCCCGTTTGCCGTGATTCCTCAACTGCATTCCAAACAGAATTCCCAATGACATCCCAAAAGTCCTGGAAGAATGAGGCGGGGAAACCGTCAGGACCGGGCGCTTTTTCTCTCTTCATAGAAAAAACAATTTTTCGAACCTCCTCCTTGGAGAATGGAGAGAGAAGCAATTCGTTATCAGCATCTGTGACCGAGGCAGGGATCTGGTGGAAGAAGGAAGACTGCGCACCAAGGGGGGTTGCCGAGTCACCATTCAAGAGCTTGTTGAAGTAGGACACTGCTTCGGATTTGATCTGAGATTGAGTGGACGCAACAGATAAATCATCCAACTGGAGGGATGAAATGTAGTTGAAATTTCTTCTGGCTTTTACAGAAGCATGGAAGAACTTAGTATTTTTGTCACCGTCTGCCAGCCATACTTCCCTGGATTTTTGACGCCAGTAAGTTTCCTCTTTTAGAAGAAGATCTCCCAATTCCTTGAGAAGTGATTTTTCTTTGAAGAAATCAGCCCGAAGCATCCCATGTGAGAGTATAGAATCGTTCAGAATACGGAGCTCCTTCTCAACTCTCTGTTTTTCCTGAAAAATATTTTTAAAGCTTGAAATATTCCAGCTTTGAAGCTTGTCTTTCAGCAGGGATATATTTTTGGAGAGTTGGAACATCCAGGTCCCATTAACTGTGAAGGAATCCCACCAGAATTTAATCAGAGGCCTGAGTGACGGATCCTGCAACCACATGTTTTCGAATTTGAAGGGCGAACGTCGAGGGGGCAGGTCAAAGGAAATATTAAGAGAGATCGGGAAATGATTGGAGCCTGAGAGCGGAAGAACAGAGCATTTGAGAAGGAAGTTATTCTGCAACCAAAATTCAGAAACAAGGAATCTGTCGAGACGCACTGCCAAGGAACTGAACCCAGGCCTCCTATTATTCCACGTGAACCAACCCTGGCTAGGTTCCACATCAACCAGATTGGTAGAAGAAACAAAAGATGTAAAGTCCACTTGTGAACGTGGCTGCCATTGAATACCTCCGCGCTTATCAAGATCAGAAAGAGTAGCATTGAAATCGCCAGCGACGACAATCTTGGAGTTGACAGCCGAATCAAGGACCAGATGAAGTTTAGACCAAAGATCTCTTTTTCTGATCGGATTAGAGGGACCATAAACATTGCATAAGAAAAAGGACTCATCAGAATGTTTAATAAAAACCTTGCACCAAATGAAATTCGAATCAACGAGAATAGGCTCAAGAGTGCAGCAGCTGGATTTCCAAAGAATTCCAAGACCACCCGAGGCACCTGAAGAATCTGAGAAGCAACCTTCCCAACCTTTCCATCTTCAAAACCATCCATTTTTGCAACCATCCTCTGACATCTTAGTTTCCTGTAGAAGGCAAATATCAACAGTAACATCGGAAGCATAACGTCTTAACAGACGCTGTTTGTTAGGGGCATTGAGGCCCCTAACGTTCCAAGAATAGAGGATCATTTGATCTTCAGAGAGGACTCGCCTCTCCTACTCATAGAGGGAAAGAAGGAACGAAGTTGAAGTTGCTTCCCTGCTGCAACCTCATTTAGGGAGATTTTACTCTTAGAAGGGTGATCCAGAATGCTTTTCGGACCAAGATCCATGTTAAGTAGTGGAGGTGTTGGGAGAATCGGACATAGCTGCAAATTACCAGAAGAATGAGCCTCGTGGTCAGCCTCCTGTGAACCAATGGAGTCACCATCATTAGACTGGAGTAGTTCGTCCTTTTCATTTACCCATTTTTCCAGAGAGGTAGTGTTCCCTCCCAGGCCAAGAGAGAGACCATCATGAAAGAGGGATAAAATCCTAGTAAAGTCCTTAACCATTGCTGCCGTTTCTTTTACCAAAGAGATGGTACCAGGGTCCAGAGTTAAGGACTCAAGAACAGGGGAGGGGTCAGAAGAGACCACTCGAGTGGAATGAGGCGTGATTACATGAGAGGGAGTGGATGGAGACGAGGGAGGGGGGGAGAGGATTTTTTTCTCCATTCCAGTTTGCTAGAAGAAGGGGTATTTTTGCAGAATTTACGGAAGTGACCAGGTTTTTTGCATTTAAAGCAGGTGTTAGAGACACCTTCATAATCCACCTTTTGCTCCCAAAGCCCGGACTGGGTGGAGATGAGAATAATGTCTTGAAGCTTCTGATTATGATCGATGGAAATGCAAATCCTAGCAAAGGAAGAGAGGGTACCTTCCAGAGTGACAGGGTCGATGCGAACAACGCGTCCCAGACTTGAGCAGATTTTGTTGAGAATGGGAGCGGACCAAAACTCACTTGGCAGTGAATAGAGTCTAACCCATACTTGTAATCCTTCCGTTTCTGCTCTAGCCGTGTCGAAGTGAGGCTCCCAATCACGAATCGCCAAGCCTGAATCAGCTAGAAGAAATTCTTTCCTCACCATGGTGTCGTCCTTCTGAGCGGCGCTACGGAAAAGAACCAGGAAAAAGCCCCTTTCAAGGAAACGAATACTCAGGCCGCTACCCCACTGCACTTCACACCAATTTTGAATGCCTTCCACAGCCAATCTACGACCAACGAATTTTGCAAAGATTGCTCTAGAAGAGAGAAGCTTTGTTTGGGCTGCTAAAACAACATCGTCCTCCAAGGACACGGAAACAGAGGTGGATGGGTCCTCGGGGGGACGTAGCAGACCAGGGCAGTTTTTGTCAATACCTTCTAGCACACTACCCGACACGGGGCGTCGGGGACCCAGACGCTTCTGCAAGGCTTCCGACAGGCCCTGGCCCGCAGGGGGCACCATCGCCGCATCACGGGGAGGTGAAGCCGTGTGACCGTTGCAGGGGCTGAGATTCAAAAAAAGTGAATAGTTATCTAAGTATCGGGGATGGGTTTCTATGACAGTAATTTTTTCCTGGATTTTGGGGATGATAGGTGGATGCTGTTAAAATAATATATTATAGAAATTAATTAAAAAATAACTTAAATAAACTAAAATAAGATGAAATTTAAAACAATAAATTACTTAAGAAAACCTTTAATTCAATAATCCATTTGATAAGTGAAAATTGTTAATACCATAGTCTGAAATCATGAATGATAGAGATACATTGACATGCCAATGCAAAATTGAGAATTGAGACAATGAGAAGACTCGAGAATAATACAATATGATTAAAATGCTAAGTCAAAACTCAGAGTTAAGAAGAGTACAAAATAAATTAACATGTTAATGCTCAAAACAAAAAAAATATTGTCCAACTCAATAATCAAAGCTATCATCTGAAAGAATACTCACAAAATGTTCCTCTTTGTTGGAACTATTGGCCTCATCTTCATCTTGGAAAGGATCTCAACCAATCTTGTTGCTCATCCCGATCCTTGCCATCTTTCCTTGGTTCCTCGGGATGTACATCCCATTAGTAATGTTGGCTCTCCTTGTACTAAGGTGCCTTACTCTTTGAGATGCAAAGTATTGTGTACAATAACCATATGTTGACCAATTCCTCTTAGTAGCAATCAGGAACTGAGAAACCTAATAAAAGAGGTAAATTGACAAGTGTTTGTAAAAATATTGGAGGCCCATACATATCACCAGTAACTCGTTGGCTGAGTCCTGTGCCAATGTGAGCCTGTATATCCTAGTTTGAAGACTTGTAGCCATCTAAGTTCAATCAACTTGAGCGACTCAATATCTGAACCGTGAAGCATCCTTTGCATGTGTTTTGGAGGTTCTACATGTTTCAAGAAACCCCCCTTCATGCTTGTTTGAGTAGATCAATATTATGGGGTTGATTTCATACAAGTTTGAATCTGATGCATTTGCATGAATAATCTCTGAGTTATTTGCCCCAGCCACCTATATTGCCAATTTGTGCTATTTCGTTGGAGGCCATGTATCACTGTGCTTTAACAGTCAACTGCTCTTGGGTTTATTGAGTCATCTAATTAATGCACATAGCTCAGTGGGTTTAATTAGCATCCGTCCATGTTCCAATCCATTTTGATGTGACATATTGTTTGTTGATTGCCATTTTCCTCATATATCCTCCATAAGAGGGATATTACAGTTGGTATCAGAGCTTCCTTCTCTATTTGTGGGTCATTTGTGAATGCAGGATTTGTATTTTCACATTTGCTATGTCAGAGTTAAGAGGCTCCTTGTAATTATGGAGTTAATGAGTGAATCGGATGCTATTGAAAGAAAGGATCATCAGGGTTGGAAGGAAGCTTAAGCCTCTCACAGCCTTTTCAGATAGATGCCTTACTTAAGGACTTGATTAGAAGCCATGACCTTTTTCCCATGGTGAGCAATCCATTCCAGTCATGAGTCTATGATGTTTGCATTAATTATTAGATAAGATTTCCTAGAAGTCCTAAGTATTGGAGAAAGATCCGGAGGTGGACTTGTTACTTGTATGAGAATTGAAATTATCTCCATTAAGCACGGTTCCTAAGCTCTGCCCTCTACAGTGATGAGTCATGAGAGACAAATTCCACCTGGTTGTGGGGAGTTTTCAAGGTTTGATTCAAAGTGATGCTTATTTCCTAAAAGAGTTAATGAATTTTAGAAACTGTCCAAAGTTAGATCTTGCTCCATTGTTTGATTTTGAGTTGTGACGGTCTTATATCTTAGAAAATTGTTTCAAGCAATCTTGATTCTTGTCAATGGTTTGGGGAAAAATTCATTGGCCAATCAATACAGGGGCAAATTATTTTTGTCAACAAATGAACTTCCAGTTTGTGCTGCCTCTTCCCTTTTTCCTTGAGCCCCCCCAATCTATCTTGCACCACACATCTTATCCATTATGATGAAATCAGCTTCATACTCACTACCATAATTTGTTGAGAAAATTGTGCAAAATTAAAACATTTGGTGAGAACATATGGAGGTAAACATGATGATTTTCATTAACATTTATGAAACAAAATGAGCAAAGTAATGTTGATGAACATGAACCAAAATCAAATGTAAGATCAATTGGTCCAACAATTTTATCGTTTATAAATTCATATGATTGTTGACAATGCCATTAATAAAAATTTAATAAACATCAAAAGAAATGGATAACAACACTTATGTCAATTGTTTTTATGCATTTCCTTTGCCTAAGACTTCCGGGACAACAAGAAATTTCTAAATTTTATGGAGGGGGGCGGCTAATAAATAATATTTAATTTTGGTTACTATATTACAAATATAACATAAATAAACTAAAGACTTGCTACTGAAAGCCTGACAGATGGAACTCATTAATCCAATGGTGATTCATCACATAAGCCAACATATGGAAATATGAAAGCAAGCTCTAAAGGTAAAGAGGTAATGGATTATTCAGAATTTGATTTGGCTAATAAGAATGATGAAGTGGTTGATGAGTATGGGAAGCCCGGTAGTGCTTTGAAGAAGGATGTGTCTAATCTTGTTGATTCTCTTGTTTCTTCTCACCAATGGGAAAAGCAATATTCAGCCATTCACTTTGGGGAGCTCAAGGCACAAGTGGTAATCATGAAGGCCTTCCGAAATAAGGGAATTACATGGACCATATATTACATGGTAAGAAATTCACTTTCAGTTTTGATACAACAGTTATGTCTTGGCAAATTTCCACTCTTGTGGATTGAGCATGGTTCAAATTTCAATCATGATGAGGGTTTTTACCTAGGTGATGTCATCCCTCAAAGGTATGAAGTCATTCTTCACAGTATTGAGGCCCATTTAGAGTCATTTCATGCACTTTATCTTGCTGTTATGAAATTTGTACATGATAGGCTGTCACTTGGACATTTGATTCTTGTGTTTTCAAAGGAAAATTTGGTAAAGGAAATGTGTGGGATGGATCTTGTTGACATTGCTTGCACGGCTACAAATTTTGGGGCTTCTACAAAGAGTTTGAAGGAGAAGAAGGGCCATGGTATAAGGTCTTCACATGATCCATATTCTATGTTTCTCATGGCAGCTAAGGAAGAAGAACAAGGGGCAACCAAGCATGGGAGAAGTGACCTTCTAAATGACTTGGTAAGTGATAAGGTAAAGCTAAATCATGTGTTGCCTATCATTTTACATGCTAATGAGATTAGGAGATGGCATAAGGATACGGACATGGATTCTATCATCATGAGGGATATGTCATTTCTTCACATGAATGTTTTGATGTCTTGCACATTGGGATCAAATCTTCTACTTTCCCTATGCCATGATAATTTACAACTTCTAGCTTTTGAAAGAAGTATTGGGAGCATAGAGTTTATCTTGGAATATACACAAGGGGATGTCATCTTGCTATCCCAACCAAGAAAAAATAGGTGCACATTGGGTACTTGCTAGAAAATGACAAGAAAATTGAATATGTATTGTTGGATTTGTTTCCCATGCAAGATGGGATTGTTGTATCCAATATTTTCAGTTTGATAGCTTCTAAAATTGTTGCCCAACATACAGGAATTGATATTGGGATGATGACATGGAAGACTAACTGCTGCCCCATCATTTTGGTATCTAACATCGTCATGATCAGCCCCTTAATTCCTTTTACAGTTCAGATTTTTGATGTACACATAATGATATGGTTATGGGTGTTGGTTTGTAACTCATGCATGATTGATTGGGAAGGGCTAAGTCTGATTTTTGATAAGAAACAACATGACTACAACAGAGTATGGGACTGCATAGCAGTTTGTGGGGGCAGCCCATGCATGAAAGGAAGTTGGGCACTATCCAAGCCATGGAGATACCAAGGAGAAGCAAGGAGAGTGTTCTTCAACACTCATTTTTCTAACTGGTTTGTTTCATGTGCAGGTTTGAGGACTAAATTGCAACAGTTTTCACTCCCCACTTTTAGGAGGATGAAGCAGCCAAAGATCTTACAAATGCTACTCCACTTGAGTGGCATGGGAACCCGGTTCTTGGAGTGCTACCATGGTGGTACCAGAGGCATGAGCTTGCTATTGCTTGAGGGCAAGCAATCTTGGGAAGGGAGGACTGTAATGTCCCCATTTCTGAAGACCCTTAGCCTATACTTCCCCGTGGGCTTGGGATGTTGCAAGGGGAACATTTTTATTAAATAATTAAATATTATTGCCTGGAGCAATAATTATTTAATTATGAAGATTATGAAGATTATTTAATTTAATTCCCAAAATATAAAAAATTAAATGGGGAATTAATTAAATAAATATTTAGGTGGCTTTTATTGATAAAATCACCCTTTGAAAAGGGGATGCCACACCTAGGGAAAACAAACTGCTTTTATTTAATAATTTCCCTCTCCTAGGGATTTCGAATTTTGTGCCTCCTTGCTTATAAAAGGAGTGTTAGGATCATTATTATTATTATGTTATGATGATATTTATTTTATGCTCCATGCTTGGAGTTGGGATGCATGCCCATTGATGTTCTCTCTCTCTCTCTCTCTCTCTCTCTCTCTCTCTCTCTTGCGTGGGAGGTTGTATTGAGCTGGTTTTGAGATTCAAATGAGGTATTTATTTGTGAGATCCATGTTTTTGGCTTTGGATAAATCTGCATGTTTTTACTGTAAATATCCATGTTTTTACTGTGGCGAATCACTGTAGCAGTTGGATTGTGATCGAAAATAAGAAGTTTTTGGGAGTCCCTTTTATAAATCGACTTTGCTATGCATTGGTTTTTCTATTGACAAATATTCTTGTTTATTATATTTCACATTGGTTTGGGTAGGTTTTGATACTAGATCCATATGCTTAGTGAACTGAATTTCATCTAGATTGATTGCTATTCTTTCCTTCCTGACAACGACTTAGTTGGAGTGAATATTGAATATTTTAATGCATATTTGGAAGCCTGTATGGCCAATGAATTGATTGATTTTAATTTACCAGCTACATCGACTATTTGAAGTAGTATGGTCTAGTTTGGGAGTGTGAAGGGAGCTGTTGTTCTACCCTAAAATCATCGACTTCATGTGATACTCTTACTTGTCTATTGGCAATGATTCCCCATGTATTCAGTGCTTCGTTCAAAGTCTATGTAATTCTATGCTTAGTGAGTGGATGTTGCATAATTTAGTTGTGCTTTGGGTTCTCAAAAATCAGTGATCTGAGTGGGGTTGTTTGGGATCTAATATTGATTACTTTTGGCATTAATTTTCATACATATTAAGTAACTCTAATTGCTTGAGTGTAACATCTGGAATGATTACATGATTCAATAATGGTTTGAAGTCAACTGACATATCGATCTACATGGTAGCATACAACTATCATAATATATTTGGATGTAGGGAATGGGATCGGTTAGTGTTTGGCATGTGTTTTGGAGGTTCTACATGTTTCATTATAGCTGAATCATGCTTGTTTGAGTAGATCAATAGTAATGGGGTTGATTTCATACAAGTTTGAATCTGATTTATGAAGATCTCTGAGTTTATTTGCCTCAGCCGAGAATTACCAATTTGTGTTATTTTGTTGGAAGCCATTAAACCCCTTCCTTGGGTTTATTGAGGCATCTAATTAAATGCACAAGATGGGTTTAATTAACGAAAACAGTATTCAAATCAATTTTGAGTGACATATTGTTAGTTGATTGCCATTTTCCCATATATTCCATAAGAGGGATATTACAATGATCCTTCCTAAAACATGATTGGGCCTTAATCATAGGTAAAACAGTTCATAAATGATAGTGAATCTTTCGGTTATTTGTATTTCGGTTACTTTACTTTAATCGGTTTGGTCGTCTTTTGTTTTGTTCGACTTTTGTAATGACCGTGATGAATACTGCCTCTGTTTTATTTGACAATGCTATATCAAACCAGCTTTATGAGAATATTCAAATTATTATTTACGGACTTGGTGATTTTCATTTGTTTGAATGTTTTATACGGAACATGGGAATTCGAATAATTATTATGATAACATATTGTTGGCAATATGTGGACTTATATTATGATGATTAATTTTACCATTAAATTTAGGTAAAAATTAAAAAAAATGCATTATTAATTTGTGAAATTATATATTTAAATCCTAAAAGGATTTGGCATGTAAATCAAAAGTTAAAAAGAATAGTAATAATATTATTTTTTAATACTTGAAAATCTGTGAGTTTTGAAAGGGACATGCCTTCATCTAACACCAAGTATGTGACATGCATTGACACATGAAGCAACGTTGGGAAGCCCAAAAATTCTCCATTATAGTATAGTTTCTTCATTATATTTTATTTTATTTTTCCTTTGTCTGTTTTCATTCTTCTCTTCTAGGATACCTACGTGAGTTTTTGGAGGAAGGAAGGATTCAACTTGTTGAAGCTGGAAGAGTAAGAGGTTGCTAATTCTGGGTTTACTTTAGGCATGAATATCTTCTCCCCTCTCTGCAACATTATTTGTAAATAATGAGGAAATACACATTCTGTTTTAAATTGCAATTAAATGATTTTGTGGATATCTTCTGATTTAATTGCTTGGAAATGAAATCTAAAAAGGAAATTAATGGATTATGTATTCTCTTAAGTTTCCTTTGTGTGGTTTTAGTTAAATCTAGAAAAAAACAAAGATGGATGTTCCTAATCAATTTTTATTTTATTTTATTTTCTATTTAAATTTGATTTCTGGAAACCCAAATCGATTCCTGCCTCTGGGTTTTATTACAGTCAAACAATAATTTATTTGTATGAGCAAAGAGATCTTTGGGTAGGGTGAAAAATGTTTTTACTAGGTATTTCATCATTTTGCTTGATATATTTGCTTCCGGATTCTAATAATTTCTAAGCAAAAAAGAAATTAATGCTGGAACGAATTGATTTGGATATGCACAAGTTGATTTGCATGTAGGTATAATTTTATTACTTGATTGAAAAATAAATTAGTGTTAACAGTTTATGTAAGATGACTTAGTTTTTGTCAAAGGATTTTGTTACTAGAAGTGTTAGAAACTTATCGTTGTTATTCTATGCAAATAGACTTCAAAATTATCATCCTGTGGTATGTGGGTCAATTTGTTTTGTTGATCTGTCGGTTACCTGAAAGAACATGTTAAAATGATTTAATAGTTGTGTTTTTACACTGTTTAGTTGGACTATTCCTATAAATATATATAAATGTATTTTGATTGTTTGAAATAAAGTTATTGTGCATTTGATAGAGCTGCTCATTACCTAGAAGGAATATGTCTAATTTGTATTTGAAAATGATGATTTCAGACAATTTTGTTAAGTTGTTTGTTGATTGGAAGGTAATAAAAATAATAGTTGAATCTGTACCATGTGAAGCATGATTTGCTTGTGGTTTAATCAGAATTTAGATGTTGAATGATTATGGTTTGATTATGTCTTGATCCTTGTGATTAGAGTGAAACATGATTGCTGAAATAGAAATTGGTTGTTCTATTTATGTACATTCATAGTTGTATCTTGATGAAAAACATGTAATAATACATCCTCCGCTGTATTACCATACGTTTGTCGATAAAATAACATGTATATCATTTCATATTTTATTAAATAATTGCATCATAAAATGGAGGCAATATTCATGCCAGTTCATTTTGAACTGACAACATACCACTACTCTAGTCTTGTAGGACAATTAGCCGTCACGTTCAGATATGCGAAAACTCATGTCTTGTGAAGTTTTATCATAACATGGATCTAAATGAGATACTTGGATTTCAATTTGTAGAAGGATGATATCCCAAAATTTTGACTAAATTTATTGGGATCTTGGACCCATTGTTAATATTCAAACCTCACTATGTGAGAGTTACCGTAATAGTTATATATTTTGCCTTAACGACATATGTATTTATGATTTTAATAATATCTCAATATGAGTAAATGATAAATATTAGAAGTAAGAAATCTTACTTATCATAAATTGTTAAATTTATTTATTTTATATTTGTTAATGTATGAAACCGATAATTGGGCAATCATTGTAACAATCAATTGTCTTTAATTTCTAGATTAAATAAGCTATTTAGTGGCGTAACTAATCGAAGGAATAATTAAATATACATGTTTTAATATATATTTAATTCGGCCTTCCGGTAAACTTGGTATTAATATGATAAGATTTTAAATCCTGTTGTATAGAGAATGGAAGAGTATTGTCGTAAAAGGTAATTTAAGGTTATAAAAAAACCAAGCATCAGGAAAAGAGAAAATAAATGGGAATATAAATAGATGAAAAGATCCATTAGGCATATTAAGGGATAAGTACATGCAAAATGCTGAAATAGATACATTTCAGCGTAACAAATGTACTTATCTCATGATGATCCTAATTGGTCTTTGGCATTTATCTCGATATAAACTCTTGTAAGATAGGTTAAATGGGAAATAAAGTAAATACAAACTATAAGATCTAGATAACTATGAAAGGGACAATTGTGAGGTGACTTAAACTCATAAGACTAGTGTGTTGTCTTGAGTTTAGCCGTAAATCGTGCAACGACAGAAAACTTTGGCCAAAGTAATGCATTGATGGCTATGCATTGTCTGATCACCTAGTCCTCCAATTAAATTAAAATTTCCAGTAACCTGAGCATGGGAAGTTGAACACTGAACATGAAGTAGGCAATGGTCGGATACCAAAATACGAAGTTAGAAAACTAGCTTCTCGGTAGACCCAAGGAATTTCACATGGTTCTCATGACCTGAAAAATGTTTAGCCAAAATGCTAGTAAGCATTGTCACTTGAAGTAGTGGCGAAGGGAGATCATGGAGATCTTGATACACCCTTCTCAGCCACACATGACTTACACAGATGTTATCAGATATATCAAAAGAACAAATTTTATTTAAAGAATTTGATTAAATAAATTTGTACGATTGGAGCCGTGTAATCTATTTTTATGTATGTTTAAAAAATATCCTCATTTTCCAGTTCTAGTAATTTTTGAGCGTTACACAATCCCTCACAAATCAATTTGCTAAGGCACTTCTTCCTAGACCAGAACCTCTCCATTGCACATTCCCCAATGAATATCTTTTATACGTAGACATAACGCTAGCCTAGAATTTATTCTTTGATGGATCTTGTAACCTCCATGGAATGTTATCCCCAAATCATTTTCGACCTAGCATTCATGTGTACTAATAATATCGTAGAAGTATGAAGCTCTCATAGCTGGATTAAAACTTTCCATATCATGGAACCTCAAGAGTTGGTTGTATTTGGAGACTCATTTCTTATCATTAAACAAGTTACAAATGAATACCAGGTCAAAATGAAAATATTATTCCATATAAACGCATGGTAGATAGCCTTCAAGGTTATTTTTAGTTGATTAATTTTGACCAAATCCCTAGAATTTGTAATAAGTCACGTAGATGTTATGGACAACTATTAGGATATTTGTTAGAAATTGTGTCAAATCAACCCCAGGTGAATTTTCTCGTAGAACATCTCTTAACGCTTGCTTATAATCTACCTAAAAATACTATGGTGTGTGAAATAGTGGGTCCTAACAACCCTTGGTACCATGATATTTACACTTTCATCCAAAATAAAACATTCCTTGCTAATATGAATACTAGTCATATATGTGCTTTAGCACAACGTGCCTCCCATTACACAAGTTTAGTAGACATTCTATATATACAAGGTTATGATGGAACTCTACTTCGATGTCTTAATCAAGGAGGAGGCCCCTAGTGTTATAAATGAAGTCCACTATGGTATTTGTAAAGCATACACAAATGACATGGCTCTAGCTAAGAAAATCTTACGTGTTGGGTTCTATTGGCCCACCATGGAGAATGATGCATGAATTTTTGTTAAAAAATGTCAGGCTTTTCAAAAAAATGACAACCTTATCCACACACCTTCTCAATCATTACAACCAATCACAACACCTTGGCCCTTCTCTCAATGGGGGCTTGATCTCATTGGTAAAATTAGACCAACGTCATCCGATGGACATAAGTTCATCATTACTGCTACCGATTATTTCACCAAATGGGTAGAGGTTATGCCTCTCACCTATGTTACTAGAAGCCAAATATCAAAATTCATTTTTAATAATATCATCTGTCATTTTGACATTCCATCCTCCATTGTCACTGACAATGGAAAATCATTTAAAAACCATCTCGTCAAAGACCTAGCTAAGTGTTTCCACATCAAACTTAAATGGTCTACTCCATACTATCCCCAAGGTAACGACCAAGTAGAAGCAACCAATAAAACTTTAAAATCTATCATGGAAATTTTTTTGATACACATGGAAGAAATTGGCACACCCAAATTTACCCTACTCTTTGGGCTTATCACACATCTTACTGCACGCCTACGGGAGCCACCCCATTCTCCCTTGTTTATGGTTGTGAAGCCATTTTACCTGTTGAGGTTGAACTCCCGTCCTTAAGAATATCCCTTAAAGACGTAATCAATGAAGATGAATATCGACAATCACTGCTTCATGAACTCGAACTTCTTGATGAAAGATGACTTAATGCTCTCAATCATCTTCAGGTCTATCAAAACTGGCTACAATGTGGCTATCACATAAAAGTAAATCCTAGAGAGTTCAAGGTTGGTGATCTCATTCTCAAAGAAAATCAAAAGAATACAACCAAAGAATGAGAAAAACAAGGGAAATTTGAACCTAACTGGTTAGGGCCCTATGTAATCACAGCTAAATTTGGCTCTGGAGCCTATAAGTTGGCCACTGAAAATGGTCAGGAACTTGACAAACCAATGAATGTAATCCATCTAAAGAAATTTTATTCCTGAGGTGCTCTCTATCCTAGGAGAAACCACTTGTACATTCCTCCTGTCTAACTCATCTCCAAATAATTTTAAAATTTTCACTCCATTGGCAGATATTCTCATTATAAAAATCACATCTTCATATTCATCATCATGAGACAAGTGTTAATATAGATCCTATTAAGTCTTGTGTATCTCATACTTCTTATAATTTCTCCCATTTCGATACTTTCGCCTATGGTCATACCTAGAAGCTTATTGATGGTAATATATTCCCTCCAAAAAAAAGTTCTCTCTTTCACAAAAAAATAACCTCTAAACTTCTTTACCAGGTTCGTTTGACCTCCCATCTCAGTCTTCAGTGTTGAACCCTCGTATCCTACTAGTCGTGTGGGGCTGAGATTGGGGTAGATGTTCCTTCCCGAATAAAAATCACTATAATACAAATCAATCAATCAAATAACTTATGAATAATTAACTATTACACCTTTCATCCTTCACAGTCTTTGGTGTTGAGCCCACACTTCTTACTAGTAGTGTGAGACTGGGAATGGAGGAAGGTGCCCTTACTCGTCTATGTCTTGTCTTTGGTGATGAACCCTAGCCTCTTACTGATGGCATGGGGAAAAGTGTAGAGGGTCATTGATAAATTAAAAAAACATAAAAATGTAATAAAAATCAATACAAAAAAATGAATACTCGCCTATGTCTTGTCTTTGGTGATGAACCCTTGCCTCTTACTGGTGGCATGGGGCAAGGCATAGGGGGTCACTACAAAAATATAAAACCTTATAAATATGAAAGTGCTTACAATTATAAAATCCCAAAGAAGTAATTTAGATGCCTAAGTGAAGAGAGAACTATCCCTTCACCTAAATCTTACCACTCAGTAGGCCACGTAACAGTCTAAGTCTAGTAAGTGACCTATAAAGTGAAAGTCATTTCGAAACTGGTTCAGTAACCTTAAGAGGAATTGAGTCACAATTTCCCAAATGGATCATTGTTAGCACTTGTCTCTATATTCATTATATACATCTCCGTCCTTCTTGACTCTCGGTGATGAGCCCTCACATCTTACTAGTTGCGTGGAGTCAAGAATGGAGCTGGACTTATTTTCATCATGTCATCACCAACATATCCTGCCAATTGAGAGAACAATTTAATAATATTCGAAGCATGGGTTACCGTGAGCAACAATATACATATGGATGATTCCCTGGCTTATCACCTCTCATAAGAAGTTTACCATCTAGTATATTATCTCAAAAATCCAAAAAATTTTAAAAAAAAAATTCAAAAAAAAATGAAAAATCCAAAAAAAAAAAAAAAATCCAAAAACATTTAAAAAATCTCAAAAATCCAAAAAACACCCAAAAATCTCAAAAATCCAAAAAACATTGGAAAAATCTAAAAAATCCAAAAACACTCATAAAAATCTTAAAAATCCAAAAACATTAAAAAAATCTCAAAAATCTCAAAAACATTGAAAAAAATCCAAAAAACATTTAACAAAAAAAAATCCCAAAAACATTCAAATAAACAAAAAAATTCAAAACATATCAAAACAATCAACACAATTCAAACTTTGAACTTGTTTCCCTAATAAATGTTCCAACCACTTTACGACTTTAACACCCAAATCATTTCTCCCTCGTGTGAATCCTTGCTTGGGGAAAATTCTGGCTCTCATTGTTTCCTTGTTTGAGGATGATGACCCAATCCATTTTGAATCATTGTATCCCTGCTTGGGGGCACATCTAATCAATCATCATTGTGGAACACATTAGGGACATGTTTGAAAGTTCTTGTGTTGCATTATTAGTTACAAGTTTATTATTTGTTATCTTGTGTCTTGATATATTACAGGGGGCATCTTGATTTTATGTATCCTGGTGTTCCCTCTAATATGCTTTTGTTGTATATCACTACTTCTCTTATATGATTGCATATCGTACAGGGGCATCATATCTTTTTGATGGCCTCTGTCTATGCTCTCTTGCATATTACAGTCTAGTCATCATGATCTTCTATATCATGATGCATCTTGTTATGTGCTATATTAAAATTAAGATGCTTTCATCATGTGAGTATCTTCCTACATGATCGAAAACTTACTTTGCACCACATCCATTCACCCTTACTAATACATTTTCTAGTTTGGGAATCCTACTTGATCACCATTGCAGTTTGTGAATCCTACTTGAGGATCTTTCTCAGGCAGAGTTCACTATCCTGCAACTCCTCATCCCCCACCATGGTCAACCTATCTTTTATCCATTCATCCTCCCTCCTCATTTCTACCCACCCTCCATTTATGCACACCTTGTACTTCTCACCATTCTTGTCCCCTTTCACCACTTTGTGTATCTTCCTTCCTTTTCTTCATGATTTTCCCTTTTCACTCTTCCACTTTCAGCTTGACAATCTTACTTAATCACCCATACAGTGTGGGACTCTTATTTTAGGTATACCCTCTTCCTAAGATCTTCCCGTTGTAAAACTCGGCCATCATCACCTCTCTCATCGGATGACAATCACCACCACAAACATCTTTTCGCTCCACCTCTTTCACTTGAAATTCTTGCCTCATCACTCCCACCACATGGGCATCCTAATTAAGGATTCCCCTCACAATCCATATTCCCCACTGCATATCTTCCTCCATCCATTCATGTCACACTCCTTTGTTTCCTTCCTTCCTTGTTATCACCTCCTCTCACCCCTTGTTCCATTCTCGCATACACCATTTCCTCTTTTCTCATTCTTCCTAGTATCCATCTTCTACTTGGTAATCTTACTTACACATTCTCACAGTATGGAAAATTTACTTGAGGGTTCCCCTTCAGTCCATCTTGTCATACAATCTTCCCCCACCTCCTTCAATCACTCAATGACCACTTACCTCGTAGACCTTCTTCCCATCATTCTTCTTCTTCATCTTGGCTTGGTGATCCTACTTAATCATTCGTGCAACATGGAAATCTTACTTAAGAGTCCCTCTTAAGGATGATTTTTCATCTTGCACTTCCCCATCCATACAAGTTCCCTCCATACTATTTTTCCCTCCCCTCACCATCATCATCTTCTCCAACCAACCATTCTATCCCCATGCACACTACATTATTTTCTCTTCTTTCCCATTCATCATCACTATTGGTTTGTGATCTTACTTAACCATTCGTGTGGCATGGTGATCTTACTTAAGAGTTCCTCTTAAGGATGATTTGTCATCTTGCACTCCCCCATCACTACACATTCTCACCCTTCACTTTTTCTCATCATTCCCCATCATCACATCCTCTCACCACCTCTTCCATTCTCACCAACTTCACCTCCTATTTTCCCACTCTTCATCTCCATCATCCTCTGCTTGGAAATCTTACTTAATCACTTCCACCACATGACTGTCTTACTTAAGGGTTCCCCTTAAGATGGATTTGTCATTCTGGACTTTTCCTTCTACTCACTCATCATTCCTTCCATTGATCGTTACTTCCTCCTGGTCTCCCCTACCAACCAAATTTTCCTCCTACCATTACCCTTTCTCAACCTATCATATCACAGAGTGTGTCCACCATCTTCATCTTGTGAATCCTACTTGATCCCTCATTACTCAACCATGTTCCTTTCCCCCATTTTCCCCTCCTTTTCTATCTTTCTTCATCCCTCTCTGCCACTCTTTCCATATCTTGTTTCTTTACCTTCATCTCATTCATCCTCATCCTCTGCATCCTCTCTTCACCTTCATCTTGTCACAAATCATCACTCACCCTTTCTTTACTCTTTCCACTCCATCTTCTCAAATTCTCCCACATATCCACCCTTATTCCCACCCATCATTATTGTTGGTCTCCCTCTAACATTATTTCATCATCATCTTCATTTCTCATTCACCATCCCCCATACTACCACTCATGTTTCACACTAATAATTATTGTTGGTCGACCCCTAAAATTCACTCATCATCATTCTCCACTGCCTTTTTCACTCTCTTTGTCCTTCTCCACTTTTTCTCCACTCTTCCCCTCGTCCATTCACCAACAATAATTATTGTTGGTCTTCCCCTAATGTTCTTTCACTGGCATTGCCTCTTCTATCCCCCATTCTCTCTTTCCTCCCCTCCCTTTTCTCCACCCCACCCTTTCTTGTCATTTCTTCCCCACCTCTCCATCTTCCCTTCTCCCTTGTCAATATCTTTATTGTCTTCATCATACATCCTTTGTCTATTTTCTCGTAATCCTCTTATCCTCATCTCACACATCTCCACCACTTTTCCAAATCCATGTCATTCCTTCCCTTTTTCTTCTCACTACATTTCCTGATGCCACCCACTCTCTACAGAATATCCCCATTCTTGATTCCCTTCCTTCTGCACCATTTCCTCTCTTGTCCTCTCCTCCTTCCCACTCTTCCTTCTTGTCTCTCTCTCTCTTTATATGTTCTTCCTTTTTTCCCTCATTCTTCCTTCTTACTTCCCCATCGTTACCCTGTCTCTTTCTCGCTATCCAGTCTTTTTTATCCCTTCATCCTCCACATGCATCTCCATGTGGTCTGTTCCATATTCTCTACCTTGGTCTTCCCCAATGACTTGGTTCCTTTAATCTTCTCCATGTATCCACTCTCTCATCTCTTCTTCCCCCATCATTTTCACCTTCCTCCTCCCCTCCCCTCTTTTCTCTACCACCTCTACCCTTTTCATTCATTTTGTACCAGTTTCTCTTCCTTTCTATGATCTTCTCCACATCTTCCTGATCTCTTATAGTTTCTTTCTTTTCTCCATTCTATCATCTCTTTCGTCTTCTTTAAATTCTTCATCTTCCTCATCTCCTTCATTTTTCCATCATTTCTCTCCCTTTATCTCATACATACCTCTTCACATTATCTTTTATATTCCACTACCTTCATTTTGCACCTCTCTCTCCCTTTTTTATGATTTCACCCTCTGCTCTGTCATCTTCTCTCATCTCATCTCATCTTCTTCTTGTTCATCCTTCCTCATTCCCTTCTTCCCCTATCATCCTTCTCTCTTATTCTCTTCCACCTCTTTCATTCCCTTTTTCTCCTCCTCCATCTCCATCTGCTCTATTCCATACCCTTGTCTCCTTCACCTCTGATTTTTGACATTTTCCCATTCTTCACCTACCCATAATCAACCACTACTCATGTCCATTCCTTTTTTCTCTCTTTCCACTCTCACTCATTACGTCCTTCAACACATCTTCACACCTAACATTCAAGGCCAATTGAATTTTTCCCCATTTGTGCACCACAAATTCTCCATTCTCTTACACCCCATTCTCATCCTCCTCTCCACAATGTTGACCTCTCCTCTTTTCGAGAGCTCTTCATCTCTTCCATTCTCGTCAGCCCTCTCGAGGGGGCATCATCACATCCATCCCTAATCACATCTTCCCATGGTGTTTTTTTCTTGGATGATACCATAACATTCATCATCTACCACCTTATATTCTCACAAACAAACATTTGTTCTACTTTTTCTTAGAGAAAGTAGATTGAATTCTTCCCCCATTCTCACGAGAAAAAATTTGTTCTACTTTTTTCTTAGAGAATGATTTCTCTTTTCTTCCTCTAATAACTTCTTATCGAAGGAACACCTTCCTTAAGAAGAATCTCTTCAAAACCTTAAATCCCACTGCCTGGGGCATATTCATCCATTTCATCTACTTTCTTTGAAAGGACACTACTTTCATAGTACCCTTCCAAAGAGGGGAAAATGTAGACACCCCAATTTCACACCTCTCCTAAATCAATTAATTTTCCCATTCCATTTCCCATAAAAAAACCCATGAGAAATTAATCTTGTCAAGTCCTAATTAATATTCCTCTAATATCAAATATTCCCCATGTACCCCCACTTGCAAATTAAATATTCACGTTTAATTCTTGTCCATTCTTCATGTCCCATGTAGACACTAAATCACTTAATTTGGGTATCTATCTATTCCTAATCACATACTACTATTCATATGATTCCTAAGTAAGAAAATTACTAATTGACCCATGTCTTTGGCCATCGTTGCTTGCTTTCTGTTACCGCTTTTGATCTTACAATATTTCTTGCCTAGTCTGCCTTTTTATACTTCACATTTCTCAGTCTTGGACACGCGCCCACCTAGGACGCCAATGCCAGGCGCCCCCATCCCCTATAGGCACCTCCAATCTCTTTGTACTTTGTTCACATCTTTTGAGCCCTTTTTAACCGTCTGAACATCTTATCTTTTTGGTAGTCAAAATTTTTGGGGTTAATTATGAAATTCAAGCAAGGGAATCATATAAATATAAAGTTATGTGATCATAATAAAGGACCAAGCACTAAGCAATAGCTATCACCACCTAACGTTTCATTCAAAGGCCAATATCAAGAGCATTCAAGAAATCATTCTATCTCCACACAAGGGACAAGGGAATCCATTCTTCTGCATACACACACAGGAGGGGAAGTCTATTATTTCATGCATACATCTATCTACATTTTCAACATCTAGCTATTTACTCACTATTAAGTGTGACACGCACAAGAGACACTTATGGCACAATTCCACACACACACAAAGCTACATTGGGTCTGAAATTTAGTGTAGCGCTCAATTGTAAGGTCAATCATTTGATAGTTGAGGACAATTTGACCTCTCATTTGCATTATTTTCTTTTTGGGATTTGATGTACCTTTGAGGGTTTTGCAAGTCATTTATTTATTGCAGGTTATCTACGACATCTGCGATTATTGTGTGACATACTAACAACAAGAAGTAAAGGATAAATAATGTCTCGCAACCCTCTAAAGGAGGTTTTATGAGGTTATGGGTAGTCATAGGTGCCTGGAGTAGGTATGTGGCACCCACAGGCACCCCTGCCCCTTTCTAGGTGCCTTCTTGTAGTCACACAATTTTTTAGGATTCTATGCAACACTTCTCCGTCTTTGTTCATCAGTTCATCACTTCAACACAGTCCAAATTTAATTATGAAACAACTAAGTCCTTTATCCCTTCTTTGTAAACTAGGGTTTTTTACTAGCTATAATTTGGATGGGTTGGTCTGTACTTATTGCCTTATACATTTTATGTACTACATTGACATTAGATATTAGGCAATTAAGACTTAACACAATTTGGTGACCACTGAGCCCGCATCGAACTTGGATAGTCAATTTTTCTACCTCCACCATTTTTAGACACTTGTCACCATATGCCAGTGCCATCAATGAAAATTCCATTTGTCGAGAACCACCAACTGAAGCCACGAGCCGCAAATCGGTGATGCAATACTCATCACTTATATTAACTGCCACAGACCTATCCGGTGATGCAACACCCACCAACTGGTAAACCACCCCGAAGGGATTCCACATAACGAGATTTGAACCTAGGTGGATCCAGACACAATCATCCGTCTTAACCGATCCACCCAAAGCCCATTGGCGACAACTAGGTCCTTTTATCTCCTCTTTGTAACTAGGGTTTCATAATTTATATCTTAATTTTTTTGGTTCATATTCTGTACTTATTACATATTAATTTCTGCTACATTGTAATCAGATTAGGCATTTTATTCATTTGTCAATATTTTTCTTAATCATTTTGGTGAACCCGTTGCTTGAATCCACCTTCTTTCTAGGCTTTTATCATCTTATCACTATGGCTCAATCTTATGGTGAATTTACTGAAGCCCACCTTAAAGACCTTAATGATCATATTGCTGAGAATCCTTCAAGATCTATAACTTGATTTTATTATTTTCTACTATCAGGAGGCCACCAATCTTGTGGAGCTTAATGCCCCTGCATCCATTCCCGCCTCCATGGCCATTGCTACTCAACCGCTTGCTTCCACACTTCTGCCTATTTCTACCATTCCCACTTTTGTTCTTACTCCCACCAACCATTTCACTCCACCTCTTGTTTCTCACATGTGACAGGTCTCTTCTGCTGGCACTCCAGACTTAGCCTCCCTTTATCAAGATCTCCAAGTTCAAATCTGGAAATTGTAACAGGCTACTTCTCATGCATCTCCATCTTTGGATTCCACTTTATTACTTCATACTCCATTCGCACCTGCCATTTCCGCTTACCCACTTCCTCCTAATTTTTCACCCCAAGCTTCCCATTTTCAATGGGCATGATGACCCACAAGAGCATCTCATGAGCATTTCATGTGGCATGTCTAGATTTTTGGATGATCATATTCTTCTAGCTAAACTATTTCCCCGCAATCTTCATGATTATGCAATGCGTTGGTTCTATGACCTACCTGTCCACTCGGTAACATATTTTACACATCTAGCCGATCCCTTTTCCAACTCATTTCTCTATCAATATCAGCTCTAAGATATCATATGCTAAAACTTGCTCAACTTAAACAAGGATCTAATGAACATCTCATAGATTATGTCTTACAATACAAAAACAACTTAGCTAAGATGTCTAATGTACTCATAGACTTTGAGCTTCAAGATCTATTTGTCCAAAGTCTATTACCACCTCTTTAGGAGAGTGTTATCTTTGAGACCTCTCCATCATTTGATCATTTGTGTCACACTCTTAAGCTACACAAAACAAAACTCTTATCTATAGGCAATCTTAAGTATTAGGAACATGCTTCATCTTCTACGTCATTTTAAAGCAAATCAAATTTCAAGCCAACTGTGAAACCTATGGAAGCTAAATAAAATTTCAATGATATATCTAACACTAAATAGCTTCTATGGAAACTGCATAAGTGTACATATAAAAAATTAACTATCACTCTGCATCTTCTCTTTCCACAACTTGTCGAGAGAAAACTTATTAAGCTTCCTCCTCCACTCAACTTGGACCCATCTGTCCTAAAGGTCGTAATTACAATGAATAATTTAGATGTGACTATCATCAGTGTGTTGTACATTCTACAGATCATTGTTTCAAACTTTACAACTTATTATTCAAGATCTTATCGATAATAATACACTTGAGCTTCTAGAGCCTATGACTTCTGCTCCAGTCAATGAAAATCATAAGCTCAAAATATTCAACAATCCCCTTCTAAAACATGAAAAAAAGTGGCTTAACTCTTCAAGAAAATCATACATATCACAGTGCCTCCTCCTGCATCGGGGGACCTCTTGATTTTCTAGTTGCTCATGTTGAGGCATCTTCACCAATCATTACTTTCTCTGATCATGACTATCATGCTACATTCTCTTCTGATCACTTACACATCACTGATTCTATTGGATCTACTTATATCAATAACACTATCATTCATCCATAATTTTATGTAAGTGCATGTTCTATTCACACTTCTTGTTGCTATTTGGTTATCCGCTCTCACAAATCTCATATCTGATACCTAAATCATATAGTTTTGTTAAGCTTTCGGTCACTATTGGTCCACTTACCATGTTTATGCCTTTTCTTATGGCACCATCAGTCGTAGGGTGTGACATGCTCTTAGGTCTCCCCTAGCTCTATATAACTTAGGATATCATTTCCATGAACCATTTGTGTCTAAATTTCATTCAACAATAAACAAATTATCACTATCAATGGTGTTCTGCCATCCACACCATGGCTGTAACCTCCTCTTGAGGTTTCTATTACACTTGCTAGAGCATCTAGGTCCCCGCGACCTCTCGAATCTAAAACACAATATGCTTCTAACTTTACTATTCACACATGACCTACATGGTATCATCAGTCTGGTAGTCCATTCCATCAGTCTAGGTCCATTCTTGGACATCCCCTTCACAAGGATATACATCACCACCTCGTTTCACTACACATAGATGTCCATCACCTCGTGGTCTTCTTCACATAGGTGTCATTGCCTCCACTTTCTCCTTCACACAGATGTCCATCACCTTATTATATCTCACATAGGTGTCCATCACCTCTCATCTAGATCTCATATGCACAGGTACTCATTCACCATTACTCATTTGTCTATACACATTAATCTTTAGAGCATGATCACATGCCTTCATCTCTGCAAGCATGGGTGGAGGACCCTTCTTCTTTCAATATCATCGGATAATTCATTCATCATGCAATTTGGGGGCATCATACTTATTCTCCACCTTCCCTCCTTCATTCTATGTCTTACACACATTTCATCTAGTGTCTCACATCATCATACACATCTTGATACATTTTTATCATCATTCACTGATGACACACTCTCATACTTTGGTTCACACTTGAATGTTGAGGGCATACTATATATATGAACCTCCTGCACACTACACATACACACTACACACTACATACTACACATTGCACTTTACACATTTCACACATTCTTATTCACTCTAAACATCTACTCCACTCATTCTCAGTATACACATTCACTCTACATCTACTTCTACGCATTGCACTCACTACACCTATGACACACTATTCATTATCCCTACATACTCTATGCATATATGGTACTCAACTGTAGTCATTATACACATCTCAAATGAACCTAACTACACTCACTCACATCACTACATCACTCATGCACTCTCTACGCTCTATGTTTATCAATCACATCTTTTTAGCACACACATATTTAGACCATTTCCCAATGACGCACTCTTGTTCTATGGTTCATTCTTGAGGGTTGAGGGGGCATGTATAAATGAATTGTATCTCATATACTACACATACACTTGGGGGGCTGTCACTTCTATCATTCACTTTACATTCCATACTACACACTCATCACTGACATACTGCATATCTTGGTCAGTATTTACTCTTACACACTTACTTATGCTTACATACTACACTTTATTACACATGTTAGTCAAATATACATGTCTATGATCACCTATCTTTATCTATACAGCATGCACATTCACTTGCCTTCTAGTTGTGATCACAAGAGAACATATCTATACATGAACATTGATGCATAAACTATTGGATGTGCAAAGAGGGTTAAGAAGGCCTTACCTGATTCGTAGATGTCAGTGGGACTATGGGGCATCCAATTTCGGCTAAATAGGATGATTCTATGAGGAGCCAAGTGTCATTTAAGTCGGATAGATGGAAAACTTTACTATAGATATAGAGGTTCTTTAAATGGAAGAGGTTTCTGACCTACATAACGGGTTCTTCTATGTTTACCAATTAACGGGCCTCTATGTCAATAAATGCACTATATGCCTCCATTGAGGTGTCTTAATGTTCATCTACATGTTCTCTTTAGTCTATCGTGTTTGTTGTGGATCATTTGCCTTTATCCTGTACACACATGCAATGGAATCACACTGCAAAAACTGACCATCAAAACCCTAAAAAAAAGATGTATATGAAGGGACAGATTGTGGTAACTACCAAATGGATGGACTTATCATTGAGTCTACTTTTGCACTTCAACTCAGACCCAATGTAGTTCTAGGCACCATGTGTGTTAGGAATTAAAATTTCTTAGGTTCATCATTGTTCAATGTCACTTTTGTGAATATATTGAGAAATCCAACTAGGATGTAGAATGTAAATAATTGCACATGGAATACCAATACACTCCTCCTCCTATGAAGTTGATACATAATAACAAGAATCCTTTTGTCCTCTTGTGATGGAGCTAGATGGATGCAAATGGAGTATATACAAACCTTGATGGATGGAACCTTATTTGATGATAGTAATGCTCTATGTTTGGTCACACTCATTATGGTCACATCTTTATATCTATATGGTCTCTTGCTTTAGAAGTAGTAATTAACCCTTAATGTTTGTTGCCACACAATAAGGATAGGGCATCTGACAATCCAATTAGAAAGTGATAAAGTATGTCAGATAAGTGAGAGGAAAGTGCAAAAAGATACCATCGTTAAGTGTTTAGGAAGATTCATGCACAGTCCTATTACGCTTTTCTTCAATCCAGAAATAGGGATAAAAATCCTATAAAATATATTGAATGATGCAAGTGTGGGTGCAAGATAATTTAGCAATTAGAAATCAAATGCAAGATGGTCAAAGACATGGGTTGCATTAGTACTCTTTACACTCAAGAACCATATGAATAGTAGCTAGGAGATTGGACTAAATAATTACCCAAAGTGCATTGATTTGGTGTGATTTAAAAACCTTGTAGAAGGTAACTTCATGTTAAAGCACAAAACACTACACACTGCAAATCACTTTCAACTTTAAAACTATTTTTCGTTGAACATATCAACTACATGTTCATTTAACATTGCCTATGACTTACATGTTTACATTTACACATGGTTTGATCATACATGTGTATTTGCCATACTTGTTGAAACTTTTGAGAGGACCAAAAACTGGGACAATTCCATTGTAATTGAGACACACACCCATCCGACATACATGCGACAAGTGGCTTACAATTATTCATATGAACACCACATGGACAATAATGGTGACCAGGGACACACAAACTTAACATGTAGTTCGTACAGGTCCATACTTCACATTACCACCTACATTAGGATCTACACACTTTACATAGCAAATACAACTCGCAAATTTACCAACACTACATTAATTATGTCCAACATTCTACATAGTCACAATTTGATATCTTACTTCCATCTACTTTTACACACTCAACTCATTACCCTATGACAACTGTCTAGTTCCATGGTTCATACTGGATTGCTAAGGGTCAGGCAATCTAAAATGAACCTCACCACACTTCACTCACTCACTCACTCACATTGTAATGCTCTACGCTTTATGCTTTGACGATCACATCTTTCTAGCACACACAATTCAAACCATTTCCCGATGACACACTCTTGTTCTATGGTTCATTCTTGACTTGCTGAGGGGGCATGTATAAATGAACCCTTCATCATACAATTCACACACATTGTTCTCATGAAGGTAAAATGAAAATTCCACTCTATATCAATTCATAAATGCATTCCATTCCATCTCATCCACTAACATATTGCATATCTTGGTTGCATTTACTCTTGCTTTCTTATGCTTAAATTAATTTATTACTACATGCTAGAAGATATTTTGTATGTCATTATGTTTTTATCATACACACATGCATGTTCACTTTTTCTAGTTGTGATTGTATAATTATTAGATTGATACATGTAACATGGATGTTTGGGTATACCTGATTACTAGTCCAACAATGGCTCCTGGGGGCATCCACTTTGTACACATTATAGGTGTTATTGTTTCATTTTTCATAGCACATTACTATATCGGATTATACACATTTTGACATACTTTTTATCTTTCTAACATGCTAATGGGTGCTTCATGTGTAACATTTGCTTTGCAGGTCTATTTTCTTCCATGGTTGTCTGTTACATTGTTTGCTATTGTTTGCTCTTGTCTGTCATTGTTTGCCTTTGTTTGTAAGATTTTCCCTTTGTCTTGTGTGCACACTGTCCACTTTTGGCCATATCAGCCTTACGTGTCTTGTGACATCGTGAGTGATGTCCCATGTTTATAACCTACTTTTTGGTCTACTTTGTCTTCTTTGCATATTGTATTTTCTTATGTCTTATCTTACACAATTGCTTGTTTGCTTAGCTTACATCTTGTCTTCTACATGTGTGTTTATCTTTCTTACACTAACACTTGTTTCCTAGCCACTTTGTTTATGGGTGCCTTGGTTTCTACCAAGCACACTCCCTCCCCTGCAGGGCATAGTTTCAACACAGTGGTATGTCCTCCTTTGGGCCACATACTCCTCAACGACGTCGCATGCACCCCAAATGAGGGGGGCATCATTTGGGTGAATCAGTCACCCCATACAATATTCTACAGTCACATTTCAACACATAGTTCAGTACCGGTACAACACAATCATCAGTCTTCAACAACAGCCTCAGATCCTGACTTGGGTCCTTAGCACAACACAGACACTAGTGCCCAGACTAGGATAATAGCACCTAGGTGCCCCTAACCCTTCCTGGATGCCTGTGACCATGGGGAAGTTACAAAACATTTTTCAGTTTAACACAATTTTCAGCACTTCACACAACGACTTTTACAGGGCACATAGTCCTTAACACTCGACATGCATGCACTACACAACATTTTCTACTTTCGTGTTGGATCAGAATTGTTTGAACCAGATCATATTTTTACACACCATCTATAGTGGTGTTCTACATTTTGGGAAGCAGTTAAAGGTTGGAGGATGACACTAATATTTTCTCCCTACACTACTTCTTTCATGGCATGAGATCACCCCAAAAACTTGCAGTCAATGCAACTGGTGTGAGATCACCCAAAAAAATGTTCTTCTACATCATCTTTAAGATCCTTTCTACACTCTTTTACTCATCACAGATTAGGTGCACATGTTCCTTTTTCACATTTTCACATTTTTTACATACTTTTTACACATTTTGATCATATACATGTGTATTTGACTACTTGTTCATTCTTCTCTTTTGCAGGTCCGTCCTTATGGGAAGTGGTAGTCACATCACATCACATCAACACATCAATCACATCAACAATCAACATCAAAAATAGGTACAATCATGACATCTACACATATGCTCTCACCCTAGGGTCATCATCATCACTTTTTGCACTTCCTCTTCTTTAGTTTCCACGCTTCACATTTTTATCACTCCATGCTTTTTCTTGTCTCTTGACACACTTTTCGCCATCAATCTACATGGTTATCAGGTATGCATCTCTTATCTACTTTATGTTATCAAGAATTCACTCAACAACATAAAGTGGGGGAAAATGTAGACACTAAATCATGCACTTTGGGTATCTATCTAGTCCTGATCACATACTACTATTCATATGATTCCTAAGTAAGAAAAGTACTAATTAACCCATGTCTTTGGCCATCTTTGCTTGCTTTTTGTTTCCTTTTTGGTCTTACACACCTTCTTGCCCAGTCTGTCTTTTCATACTTCGACATTTCTCACCTTGGACACTAGCACCCAGCCAGGACGCCAGCGTCAGGTGCCCCCATCCCCTTTGGGTGCACCCCTGACCTCTTTGTACTTTGCTCACATCTTTTGGGTCCTTTCTAGCCATTTGGGCATCTTATCTTTTTGGTAGTTGGCCTTTTTGGGGTTAATTACAAAATTCAAGCAAGGGAATCATATAAATATAAAGTTATGTGACCATAATAAAGGACCAAACACTAAGCATTAGCTATCACCACCTAAGGTTGCATCCAAAGGCATTATCAAGAGCATTCAAGCATCCATCTAGCATCCATTCAAGGGAAAGGGACTACATTCTTCTGCATACACTTCATAGGAGGGGAAGTTCATTCTTCCATGCACACATCTACTTACATCAGTACATTTAGCTATTGGTCGCTATCAAGTGACACATGCACAAGAGCCACCTAGGAAAAAATTCTTCACACACACACATATAGAACTACATTGGGTCTGAAATGTAGTGCAATGCTCAAGTCGTAAGATCACTTGTTTGACAACTGAGGATATTTGACCCCTCATTTGCATTATTTTCTTTTTGGGATTTGATGCATCTTTTGAGGGTTTTACAGGTCATTTATTTATTGCAGGTTATTAGTGACATCGATGATCATTGTGACATACTAACGATAAGAGTGAAGGAAACGAACATCTCGCGACCCTACAAAGGAGGTTTTCTGAGGTTTTGGGCAGTCACAGGTGCACCGAAGAATAGTCTGTAGTGCCCTAGGTGCCCCTGACCCATCCTTAGGTGCCCATTCTAGGAAGATATTGTGGTCGTCATGCAATTTTCTGAGGCTCTGTGTGACACTTCTCCCTCTCTGTTCATCAATTTGTCACTTCGGCACAGTCTAGATTTAATTGCGAAACAACTAAGTCATTTTATCTCCTCTTTGCACTTAGGGTTTCATATTTATTAGCTTATTTTACTTGGGTAAATTTTTGTACTTCATTGTTTATTTATTTACTACATTACAATTACATTTAGGCATTTATTTATTCAATATTTTCTTAATCAGAAACTACTCAATCGAGATGGGTCATTACCTTTTTCGCAGGAAGGTATTCTTTATGGGCCAGCTACTTCGAAGTTCTTGTGGTAATCCTCATAACGCATTTTAGGGATTATTCCCAAGTACTTCCCAAAATTATGTGGATGAGTATTTACCCTTATCTAAACTTGTAATAAATAGTATAAACAAAGGAAAAGAAAATCTTTACGTGAATGTCACATCTCCTAGGAAGCCATTGTTAAATAACAAATTCTCTAAAATCTTCCCCCAAGTCCAAGAAAGTTCTCTAATACTAAATGAGAGGATCCTTCTACATAAATGAACTTTGGGAAATAACTCAAATAACCTTTAGATCGAATGTCACTTTGAGGGGGAAAACCCCTTTGAGCAAGCTCAATACATTAATATTCATGGACATGCCTTCATTGGGCCTCAACACTTACTTATATACTAAGTCTATTCTAACAACTATTACTTCCTATATATGTGGGATAATTCAAATATACTCAATGGAAGATTTACAAAGCATATGTGTCTATAGTAACTAATACACTAATATTGCAAAGAGAAGGTTAGAACATGGGTTCCTAATAGTTTACTTCTCACTCTTCCGAAGAAAATCAAGAAAGTCAACACAAGAGGCCAAGTGGCACCATCCCATGATGAAATATCTACAAAAATATGAAGTTTCTTACTTGTTAGAAGGGAAATGTACAAATTTCGGAAATGATAGAGTACAAGGTGAAGAGCATATATATTTTTCTCTTACTATTGTTAATTTGCAGATTTTTGAAACCAAGAAAAATCTCATCAGCCAAAGTCAAATCCAATTGGAAGGTTTCTATGAAGGTTCGTGAAAAAGCAAGGGGCATACAGAAATAGAACAAGATTGTGGTAAATGGTATGTATCCCAAATATACAAAAATGGAGATCAAAAGTTGTTGAGTTTTGAACAACTCGACATATGAATATTCCTTAGCGAATATAATATATTGTTTAGTATTTATATATATTCTAAGTTTTTTTGCACCTAATCACTGTAATAAACTAAAAATGACACTTTCAAGACATGAAAACTCTTCAAAGGAATAATAGAATGTAGTGAACCCAATATTCAGTACCATGTCATACTTAGTGGTTGCAATTGCTCATTACTGATGTACTTCGGTGATATGGATTGGTTATAATAGGGACATTTGGATACATTGCTGCAGTTGTAGTAGGACTACTCTTTGGTTAAGTTCATGTATGGAACTAATCATATTATTGTAATAATTAATAGAATAATTGATTTAGTCATTAAGGGAGGGTATTAGAATAATTCACTTATTGGTCTTGAAAATTATAAACATGTAACTTAAGATTATCTGTAGTCTTGTTAATTTGTTAGTAGGTTTTAAACCAAAGTTATATTGTTAAGCCTGTATTAGCTTATGGTTATGTGGGCTCTCCTTGTTTATAGTGGTTATACAATATATTTATATATATTTTTTTAATGTAACATAAAAATGGTTTGAAAATTCTGAATTAATCTTTTAATAAACAACATCCATAGTTTTGCTTCAATGGGACACAAAGAATTACCAAAGGATATGTTATAGATGACCCAATCAACTTATGTTCCTATTTGATAGTTATTTTCCATGGAGATTTGAAACGACATGGTTTAATTTTGAAGGTAGCCATGCGATTCATAAGACTTTATCGACTGACTAGAAAAACCATGGGATGACTACTTCTATAAAAATATAAGTTTGTGGGAACTATAATTTTGCTAGTGGATTGTTTTGAAAACTTAGTAGGTAAGATGAAATTAAATTAGTCAAGGTTGAATATATTTTAAACTAAATAGCCTACATGTTTTCCATTAATCTAATATAGTAATGATTTCATGGATGGCTATAGTACAAAACAATATAATTGACAATGTCTGCAATGATTTTATGTGTCATTAGAGTGATGTCCCAACTTATGGCATGGATACTTTTTTTTTCCTCTTAGGGATTTTGTATTTTGATTACTCATTCCAATTTAGAAAGAATTATGAAAGTTTCTATATTTAAGTAATGTTTGTAGGAATAACCACATAAGTCTTATATAGGAACTATTTAGAAATAATTATTGGAAAGAATCCATATCTTGTTTTTGGATCTTAAATGTACCCTTTTAAACTCCATAAATATGTTCGCTAACATATTATATTGGTAATATTAATTTCATTTATATTAAAGTTTTATGTTTTCTCTTTTTGATATTAATAAAAACCTTAAGACAAACACCCTCATGTATGCATACATAATAAATCAATGAAAGTTCAAAGTGTGATATAATCTGGATTTCATGGGGGTCTTGACAATAGTATAATACATATTGAAAACAAACAAGTATTAGTACATGTATGAGTCAAGTAGAATAGGATTCCAAACAACTGATTGTATAGTTTTCTATCAAATGAAGGAGTAGAACATTTAGCGGAAAGATTGACCCCCAATCAAAAAGTAGTTGACTTGGACTTTTAGTTTTCCATATTGAAGTAACAAAGAATTTCTTGAGAATATTTTGACTTGTATATGGAAAATATTTTGTCAAACCATGAAATCTAAAGACACAAAAAAAATCTAGAAATTTACAAAATAGATTTTTAATATGGAATATGTAAATATATAAAGAGATTTGCAACTTACAAAAATAGAATGTGAAATTTTGTAATAGCTATACACAAGATATTTGAATTGCACATTATTTCAGACCTAACAATTGCAAATCCCATGTTTTATTGGGGATCTTTCGAAGCTTCTTCATTTCCTAGTTCCAATTGTTAAAAATGTTTTGGTACTTTATTTATCTTTAGATGGATTCAACACTAAAGGTATTCCTTAGCGATGATTCCTTGACCACCAAGTACTCGAACTGTTCAATTATCTTTAGGATAATATGATGTATTTTCCTAATTGTCATGAAGTGAGCAAGGTATATTTTCAATAGTTTTCTCAATATCATGCATAAAATCAATTCCCTCATTTCTATATTCTTTTAATGTTTTTACACATTATTTCAAGATTAAAATCACGAACTTCATGGCCCATGGGATTTTTTTGTCTCATCTCCACATTTCTCTTCATCAACAATAACTCCTTTTATTTAAGGGTATTTGTAATCACCATTTGGACAACCTTAATATTTGGAAAATGTTGATTTTACATGTTTATTTTATCTTTATATATATCCTTTCTCTTTCTTGAAACATAATTCTCAACTTTAGTGTCACTGTCAATCTTCATTGCAACTGTGATGACCATTTGGGGCTAAGAAATCAATTTCTTAGACCATTATCCCCCCTCCCCCAAAATGTAGACACTAAAATTTGGTAACTTTTACTTATACAATGCTAAGTTTGACCTTGTATCCTTGCTAAGATAAATCTTAACATTTGGAATCCAATCTCCTAAGTTATCTATCCACTCTACAACTTGATATCTTTACACTAGAATTTGTCGTCAATTATGGAGATATTATTCAATCAAAACAACATAAAACATGTGATATTCATGAAATAACTTTATGTTCATATGTATCTCTCTCCTATAAAAAACCGTACAAAAAATTTAGGATGTGGGAGTTGGTCCTGAATGACCTGTACAATATTTCTACTTCAAAATCACCAGCTCCGATTTCAATTATAAATCATGCTTTGTGTGATTTCATCTTCCTATGGTTGACCTTATCACAATACCTTTCCTAAGGAATACTATATAAGCAAGTCATTATCACCTTATAACTCACCTAGCATTCCTATAAGATCCTGTAGAAAACATCATTCCAAAAATACTCAAAGGGTTCCTAAATATCCTTAATTAGTTGCACATCATCTATGAAAGTCCCACTCTACTTAAATAGAATAGAAATAGATAGAGAAAGGGGGGATTTTCTTCTTTGACACGTGTAGAAATACAAATAAGAAGCACTCAACTAGGAAAAAGATTATATCTTATCGTATATAAAAGCATTCAAATATCATATAAGACATGTCTTAAAAATATAAAATTTATCTCAAGCATTGAAAAAGTGTTTCAAATCAACACAAGGGATAGGTCACATAGATGAGGCACACCATATCTCACTAATACCATGATGGGTACATTCTATACTACACATTTAACTTGCTATCTTGGTGTCAAGAGTTATACGAGAACCTCTAGAGGGTTGGTTAGCTATAAACAATTGTAAAAAATAATTAGGAGAACTATACGAGGATTGATTTATGTAACAAAGATATGTAGTGTAGAAATGGTATTGGTTCAACAATTAGGATTTTGACTACCTAGGGTGGTCCATCCTCAAACACACACAAACACACACATGTTTTTCTCATTTTATTTGTTAATGCTATGATGAAAGGTTCTATAGGTTGCTAGGGTTTCTAATTTTTTTAAGGTCATCACATGTGGGTAGATGCATGAAGATTGGTTACAAAAAAGGGGTCTTAAGTGGACATGTTTTCTTTAAAAATTGACAAAATTGTACTTTTGTTTATTAATTTGGGTACTTATACTCAAAATGCGAACAAGGTATAAAAAAATGAATTGTTGCAACTTGATTCTAGTTTTTAAACCATTGTTTTTTAAATGGTGAAGTATAGGTGGTAGAAATTGTAAGAATTCAAATAAGTACTCTTGTTTTTTAGATAAAACATAGTTGATAGCTTATCATTTGCCCCTCACTTTTTTTTAGCATCATTTAGTATGTTTTAAATCCTTCTATGGAAAGTTAGATAAGGTTATCTAGTATGTTATAGATATTTAGAATAAAAACTATGTTACATATATATTTTTAAAAAAATTATGCATTTTTTTGTTTTTTAATGAATTTTACTAGTAATAGAGATCTATGGATTTAATTAAAAACATGGATAATTGAATTTTTTCCCCACATAACTACCTCAAAATGAATTGAAAATTGAGAATTTTTAAAAATGTGCATAGAAGTAGGTCTAGTGTATGAAAATATAATGTTTTTTGAATTTGGATCCAGATATCAAAATTTACATACATAAAGTTAGAAATTATTTTATTTTCAATATAATGACATATGAAGACATATTTACAAATATTTAACATTAGTATCCTTATAATTATTTAAAACAATGTATCATTAGAAAGAGAACAATTTGATCTTCCTCGTAGTCATGATTTGATGAATTTTGTAATATGAAAAATGCATAGCGTTTTCCAAGCTCGAAGTTGAAATTTGACATGGAAATCATTTTACATAGGAAAATGACAAGTCCAATCCTTTGGCTAAAAAATTCTAAGGCATTCATGAGCTTAGAGGGATGTTTTAGGAAAGTGGAATTTAAAAAATACATATGCATTATATAGTGCATACACATTATATAATGTGTACATGATATAACACATATGTGTTATGTTTTGCGTACCATATAAACTCAAATACCAATATATATTATCAATTTATTCTAGACATTTTGAACCCACTCTATTTTTTATAGTACAATGCAATTCGTGACATAGAGATTTTGATATATTCTTCATGCTTGATGCTATGATTACATCTCTTTTTATTTTTTCCACGCCATTTTGACCCCACTTTTGATTACTTCTCTTTTGTTATTTTCTCAAAAATTCTGACCCCACTTCTAATTACTTCTCCTTTGGATTTGTCTCTAGCCATTCTGAATCTTAATCTAATTAAATCTCTTTTTGTTTTATCTAATTGATTTTATTTTATACTAACAATTTCATATTGGTATATTTATCAATTTAGGAGCATGGGTAGTTGATTCTCGTAGCAACACGTAGGAATAAATTGACAGATCTACATAATTTGAATAAAAATGAACTGGAAACAACATAGAAGATAAAAGCGAATGCAATACTGAAGAGTTCAAGAAACTATAAGTATGTCATCTATCCCTTAATGATCACGTTAAAATCCATTATACATCATCAAAAGTAATGATTAACCTTGATGAATATTCTTCATTCAATTTTAAGTCCAATTTCAATTCATGACGTCACATTGAATTATGTTTACAAGTCCACATTTGAATTTTCAATTTTTTAATTCTGATATTGTTAAAACTATGTCAGGTTAATTCATCCCCTACAAACAAATAATAAACAATTTAATTGTGACATGAAAATTCAATGGAAAAATCAAACGAAGAAAAAAACAATGAAGATCATATAATGGAACAATCAAATGAAGTAAGTAACAATGAATATAATTCAATGGAAGCATAAAATGAAGAAAAAAATGTAGAAAAAAATAATGAACCATAAAATGAACAATGTTTACCATAAATAACACCTCTTAGGATTATACGTAGGAAAACCAGAGTTTTGTGCACGAAGTTGGTGGACAATTCCGTGGACATAAAAACCTAAAATTCAAAATTCAGGAACCGCGATCGCGTGGTTCCTGAATTTCAGGTTCGGCAATTACCTGAACCTTGATCCGGTTTAGAACCATGAGCCGGTTATAAACCGCGATCGCGGAACTCTGAGACAAAAATTAGCAGTCCCGCGAGTCCTCATTTTCCCCATTTTTCATTTCAAACCGTGATTTCTCCTAGACGTTTTTCACTCGAGCTTTGAATACCACCTCAAAATTGCTCATCGGACTTCTGGATCGCGATAGATTCAACCATGCCGCCAAGACGAGGAGGTAAGCCCCCGATTTTAATCATTTTTTTTTTGCATTTTAGGTTTTTTTTTGCATTTTCATGGGTTTTTTGAAATGTTTGTTTATGTATACAATTTTCTTGTTTTGTCAGTTGGTCGGCAAGCTCGAAATCATGCAAACCGTCAAAACATTCCTCAAAACCCAAAACATTCCTCAAAACCCTCTCGAACATTCCTCAAAACCCTCCTCCAAACATAGATCCGCCTCCTGTGGCTCCTTCTGTCCCCACTGAACCAGCAGGAACACAAGATAATATCATTGGAAGAATCTGAGAAAATAAAATTGTCATTGAGAACCTTATTCAGACTATAAGACAAAATCATGCCACAAATCCATCCCGCATGACTTTAGCCAACACATTGCAAACATTGATTGGTGAAGTCGACTCAGCAACCAACCAAATACATAGATGGAATACCTTTAGAGGTGATTGTAGGAGGTGGTATGTGGATAAATTATCCCATACAGCCGTAAAAGACAAAAAAAAATTGGAAAAGACCTCATTTGTGCATTATTTACTGACCCTAGAACCAATGCCCCCCCGCAGTTACTTGCAAACGGTTCCCAATCCATTGGTGCCATGATGACCGAATCAAAAACAATTTTTGGGACCGATGGTGGATGGTTTTTGATTATCCACCATGCAACAACAATGAGGTTCCTCTTTATTTTTTGAAAAAATTATATTGCGAGTTCGTGCTTAATGAGGTCCCGAATTATTTTGACTTTTCTGACTTTTTTAGTCGAGGAGGTGGCTCTGCACAGAGTAGACCTGGTGCACGCATAGGTCAACCAAGGATCCCCCATGCCCCAAAACCCCCACTGCCTTCAGTTATCCCTCCTACAGTGAAGGAGGTTGTGGAGATTGACACATTGCATGCATTGAGGGAGCTCACTGACACTCTGACCCAGCATAGTGACCAGATTGCATCTGGTGATGTTGGTGGAGGCGCCAGTTCTAGCGCACCACACCACTGTGGATCATGTGGTGCCGTATGCACTGCGGGCGAGACATCATTTGCTGGTTCACAGGATTTCTTTTCTATAGATGAGATGCTGGGGGATGTTTTTGGAACTGGTGCCACTGATATTGGTCTTTCACAGGTAAATTTCAAATAAATATAAATAAATATATATATATATATATATACAATAGTTTAATTCACATGTTTGAGATTTTAATATATATGTATTTGATTGTACGTCATGTACATACATGTAAAAAACTAATTTTTTATTTTATTTTAAATAGCAAGAGCCGGTGAAGGAAACATCTGGCGTCGACATGCTAGCTACTGCAGCTGGGCGTGTTTCAAACGTAAGTTTCAAGTTGTACAAACTTACATTTTTAATTTCATTTGATTGCACTAGATTATTATTATAATGTTTCACGTGTATGTTGTACATATTAATATGTTTGTCTTTTATACACAGGAGCCTGGCGGGTCATCATCTGCTCTGGGAACTGAGGCTACTGGCACGCCTCACATGAGTTTTACGCAGGTTAGTTTCTCTTTACACTTTGTTTCTAATTGTGGAAGTTCACGTGGATTACATGCTTTGGACCTCTGTTATGTGGTGCACAGTCATGTAGATTTTAATATTGATTTGTACATGTTTTTTGTATAGCTTATGACTGCCAGAGAGACTCCTCCATATATGCAGACTGTGGAGGCTGCTGTAGATACTGCCATAGCATCTGCAGATCCACTAACTGAGGTACAATTTTTCAAATTTGTTAAATTTTGGAGGTTCATTATTTCTTATTACTTAAATCTACAATATCAAATTTTGTATGTATGTGAAATATTTAATTTGAAAATTAATTATTTGTATGTAGCTTACCCCTCGTGAGTCTATTGTTGTCCCTGCGATGCGTCAACAACAAATTGATAGGAATCATGACATTGCGGTAAGATTTCACATGCATTTTAACTAAATTGTACAAGTTTCTAAATTTTGAATGTATTTTAAAATTTTGGGTGTTAAAAACTTGTTGTTTATGAATGTGCAGGTTAGGTTGCAGGCCTGCTTAGAGATGCCTAGGACCACACGGATGAAATCCGTAGTGGCATCTCCCTCCACTACATCCCCAGGTCGTGGACGTGCTACTTCTAGCAGGGCGAAGAGAGGGAAGATGTTTCATGAGTAGATTCATAGTCCACCTGGATGTACATAGATATATATATGGGCCATCTGGTCCTAGTGAACATGTTTCTTCATATAGTCCATTGTATATATATAGCCTTTTGCGACCGCATGTGGTCCTATATACATTATGACACACTTAGTTCGAGATGTACACATGTTATGAACTTACATATTTTCAGAGACGTGCGTCTGGAGCACACTTTGTTTGATTCTTATATATCCATGTGTGTTGGTTTTCATAACGATATTACTGAACTATATGTTTGATTCGATTTCATTGCATGTATGATATCCTTCTATGTATGTTTTCATAACCATTTATTAGTTCTAGATATGTATGTTTGATTTAAAATTAAAAAACCATGTCCCGGAGCACTACATGGTACAATTGTTAAGCAAACCTATTCCATTAAGCAAAACCATGCTAGGTGAACTACAAAAGGGCAATACGTACAATTACTTTTTTTTTAAAGCTAACACTCATCTGTTGCATATCAACTAATGTGAACATTGATAGAAATAAGCGAGGTAGAGTTCATCTTGAACTATATGGTTACTTATGGTGCAACATTGAAGATTTTACAATTCCCTGATTTTCAAGTTTTACAATTTTCATATTTCTAGAATTGAAGAATACACAGAGGTTTCAATTTTTTTCTTTGTTATCTAAACTTATTAATTTTAGTAAGGCTCCTATGCCAATTTAATAATAAATATAATCATGTCTTCTTGTATTTGGATTGAGATGAAATTTTTTCATTAGATTAGGTATTTTCATATGGTTTCCTGCTTCAAATTTCAAGTGTTTTCGATCTCCAGAATTGCAAGGATCTAAAAAGGCAAGTTTTTTCTCTGAAATTTTAAATGGGATGCTATAAAAATTTAGGGTACCAATGGAAAATATTTTTAGATCATCTTCAAGGAGTTCATGAGTAGAAGTTATGGGCAAAATTGCAGGGGAAATGGAGCAAAAATGAAGGAGATATGAGCAAAAATGTGATTTTTGCAATAGGGTTTCTTGAAAATTTAGTAGCATAACTAAATACTAGCAGCAATGAAGGAAAAGGAAATATTAAAAAGGGATTAAAAAAATGGCTAAGTGTTTGTTTATACTCACCTCTTAACATTAACCTAGCTAACTCACCTTCTAACTCATCCTTGACCATTCTGGATTAACCCGGGTTACATGGCATGACAGGGTAGGGTTAAAAGTTTCTAAATGGGTTTTGGTTTTCCCCATTTCCCTTACCACATTTATTAAGGGACAAAGGGACTTAAAGGGGTGATAATGTGTGAAGGGGTTAAGTATTCATGAGAGGGGGCAACATAATCAAGTTGGGGTGCTGAGGAATCATACCTAGTGAGAATGTTACAAGCCTTAAGTGACGAAAGGGAGAGATTTCATGTGGTGGTGCATTCTGATGTCCCCCAAGTCCCTTTGAAAAGGGTAAAAATTTGACAGTAAGCCCTTATTAGTATTCTTAGGTTCCACCCATCATGAAGAATCCTCCTCTAATGAAGAATCAACTCATGTCTTCCTCCGCGGAAGATCTTGAATGATGAGGCTTTTCCATAGACCATCTTGTTGAATCTGGAAACTACAAATGAAACTTTCTCATCTTCCAAGATGTTCACATGCTCCAATGTGTTGAGTCAATTCTCAGGAATGGCATTGATATTTCCACATTGACTAAAATATTTTTCATAACTCTTCATAGGATTAGAGATATAACCTATGATCTCTACAAGGGCTTCTAAAGTATCACTATTGAAGGAAAGGGTCACAAATATTTTCCTGAACCAATTCTTGAAATTTGAATCCTGAAGATTCTTCATGGAATTATTCTCCCTGAGAGGAGTACCAAGCTCATGCATTCTTGTGCCAAGATCTTCCAAAAATTTTGATACATTCTCCTCATGGGATTCAAAATCAGAAATGGCTTCTTTTAGAGCATCAAACCTCTAGGTGATGGTATGGGACAAAATGTCATACAAGTTCTCTGAGTCAGATGAAAACACACCTGAGCTCACCAAGGAATGAGAATCAAAATTATTCATCTCACTCGCAAATGGGAGATTATTTTCCCAATGGAATTTCTCTTTCTTGATCTCAACTCTATTCCTATTGATTTTCAAATATATGACCAAGAACAATCTAAACAAAGAGATAATCTCAGGAAATAGATCATTCCCTTTTTCAAGGATCATGCTCACCCAATGGTCACATGTCCTTCTTTGCAGTATGAATGCTTGATCTTGCTTGATGGACTGGGGGGTTAAAGTTTCAGATGTGAGACATTGCTTCAATTTGAGGCATACATGATTAATCTCATGCAATAAATGATGCACTTATGAATAAAAGGTCCTCACATGTTCCCTTAATTTTTTGATGATTTACTTATACTCCTAATTCTGTGTAGTGATCTGTGATGAAGAATCCTATTACAATGCAAAAATAATGAGCATGTAAGCACATAGCTGGGGCAGCAGAGGATGGAGAGAGATCACCACAACAACATAGCTCAAGAGAGAAAAGCAAGGACAGTGATGAAGCACCTAAGAGGACAGAGGCAAGTCCAAAGAGAACAAGAGAGATGGAAGGTAAACAAGTGACATTGAATGTTTTGAGTCCTAGGAAATGAACGGAGGTGAGGAGTGAGAAGTCATGCCTTCAGGACATCATGGCACCAAACCAAAATACTGCCAGACACATCTGGGTGGCCAGGTGAATGCTAGAGGAGGTGGTGTTTTGGTGCGCGACAAGGTCGTTGCTTCCGGGCTACTTCGTTCGGGCGTAGTCCCTTAAGAGCCCTGAGACCAAAATATCGTTCAACTTCGACAGGTGACTACTCGGACTCCGTGGCACCTAGAGATGCCTCGTCTAATCTAAAACCTTGGCATAGGGACCCTCTACAATAGCCTCTCTCAGTTTTTTCCTTCTCATATCGGTGCTCTCGCTGCCCTATTGTTTGCAAACACGTGAAATAGTGCAGTTGGAGCCAGTGTAAGGTTGTCAAACACTATATTTTGCAAACAGTGGGTCGTGGCACCGAACCAACTACACCGACATGTCTAGGTGGCTAGGTGAATGCTAGAGGAGGTGGTGTTTTGGTGCGTGACAAGGTCATTGCTTCCGGGCTACTTCGTTCAGGCGTAGTCCCTTAAGAGCCCTGAGACCAAAATATGGTTCAATTTCGATGAGTGACTACTCGAACTCCGTGACACCTAGAGATACCTCGTCTAATCTAACAACTTGATGTAGGGACCCTCTACAATATCATCTCTCTATTTTATCCTTCTCATACCAGTGCTCTCTCTGTCCTATTGTTTGTAAACTTGTGAAATAGTGCAGTTTGAGCCAGTGTAAGGTTATCAAATGCTATATTTTGCAAACGGTGGGTTGTGGCACCGAACCGACTACAGCACATTTCGAGTGGAAAATGAACACTAGAAGGAGGTGGTGTTTCGGTGTGTGACAAGATCATTGCTTCTGGGCTACTTCGTTCGGGTGTAGTCCCTTAATAGCCCTAAGACCAAAATATCGTTCCTTCTTCATTGACTACTCGGATTCCAATAAGTGGCAAACTAGAGATGTCTCTCTAGAAAATCCACCAAAAGGAATCGGTCCCGGTACGGAACTGTCATCACCAATCCGGCACTATGATAATTCTTCACCGGGAACTCTTCGTGCAATGATTATTAACTAATGCACAGCCTTTAGTTTGGTGGATGTAATCTGGAAACAAAACAACAACATAACACAAGAATACCATCGACTATGATAAGACGGAATGATGACAAATCTGAAATATCAAAGTAAATTATAATATTAACATGAAATTGTTACAATCTCACCCATGAGGTACTTCAAGTGTTATTGACTTCACTTTCCTTTCACCAATACTATGGGAGAAACTTTATAATTACACCTCTTAATGGCTTCTTCAACACACCTTTAAACTGATGGCTTCCTTCGCACACTTCCTACAATATTTCTCACTACTTCCTTCTATGCTAAATGAGGGGGGTGGCCTCTCTATTTATAGAACTTCCAGGCTTATCCATCTTATCTCTAAGATAGGATAAGAAATCCACTCTGACGAATCATATTCCATACCTTAACTCTTATCTGTACATGTAAGCTTATCTGTTAAGATAAGATAAACCTTATCATTTTACATGGGTTCCACATTTTTAGACTTTTTACAAATAAAATACACAAAATATTTATGACCTCACTCCTTGTCTTTATTACCAATATAATATTTCTAATTCCTAATCATGTAGACCCTACTTCTCTAATTACCCAAACTTTGACATTTTAACATTACCGGACCACTTACGACAAATATTTACTTTTTACAACATTCCTATTGTACTTTGACTGTTACCGTACTCCACATTATTGGCGGCATTCAAAAATACTAACTTATTCTATCTGAGGTCTTGTCGCATGTCATACTAATCAATAAAGATACAATTTGATCACGTTTCAACTTTGAATCTTTCGCTATTTAATAACCCTATTCCTTAAACGTCCAATATAGAAATATACTGTAACGCGTTAATTTTACCCTTGTCGACAGTCCCTCAACTTTTCGCCCAATACCCGATAAAGCTAGCAATGTCAATAGTTCATCATATCAATAACTGATTGAATCATTTCAAAAATAGTTTACGCATGAATAATATTTATATATTTATTGCGCATCAACAATCACAGGCTAACAGTAATCTGAATCTCTGGTGCTTAAGGGTATGCGAGTTCAAATTTCACAGTATTGGTAATTTGTTAAGCTACTTGAGGTATACTAAGATGAATCAGCTAGGTTTTTATAGGATATGTTTTCAAATGAAGGCGAAGCCGACCCCCCAAAAAAAATATACTATATATTTTAGGCGAACAGGACACCGACCCACTCCGAATAATTCTGCCTTTTCAAATTTTCAATTAAAATGAAATTTTCACCATATTACGAATATTTGCCGCTAAAATTATCCTTGATCAGGGTTGAGTCAAATATTCTAATTAACCACCATGTTGAATATGACATCCTGAATATAGGCAATGATCAAACTATGACACAATGGAACCTAATGAATTTATTTGCTAAAGAAATAGAACTAGTAGTGGTTAGGAATATCATCAATATTCATGGAAATTCAATACATTGCTATGGAGTTAAAAATAGGATCTTCCTAAATGTAATATCTGAATTTTTCCAATTATTCCTAGCTATAAGTGCACCAAAATGAGTGTTTCTCATGTGCCAAATGGAAGGGCCAGATGAGACCTGTTCTCAATGGAGAAGATAATTTGCGTGATTGATAGGTAGACTCTGGAGTCAATAAAATATGGGAAATTGAAGTTTAATAATTTACAACTTCAATGAAGCTTCACGTTAACACATGGTAGCCTTGTGAGTGCAGCTACACGTGGTAGTTTATGATTTGTTTGTATAAGTGAGCTTCCTATAGTAAAATTGTTTTATAATATTTTACTTCAATTTATAACAACCTTATGTGGTGTGACCTCTTTTTTTGATGACATCTAACTGACTTAGCCTGTGACTTTTGAAATCTATTAATGATTGATCTCATTTTGATAAACTTCCCAAAATTGGAATATGCAACTAATGCATCCTTAAGAAAATCATTTTAGCATTTGTATCCCCTCCTTTTCTTGAGATCACTTTACACGAGGAACCTGTAGAAATATATGCTTTTGTCCCAAACGGGGCTGACCCCTTTGTATTGCAATTTGAATTTATGTCCCCGAGGTTGTGTCACGTGTTGACTTGATATTCATTTTTGGGCATTACGGGTTGATTAGCATATTAAATTAGACATTGAAAAGATGCAATCTTGTACCAAGGCCTTGGAGAATTCGCAACTAAGGAGACAACTTCAAAGCTCTTGGAGAAACACATATGTTCATATTATATACGGACTACTTCCCTACGAGTTGGTTTTGGATACCTGCAAAGATGACACGTGGTGTCAGGTGACAGAGTCTCAGAGGTAATTTACACTTTTGTAAATTTTTGTGATTCTTGCAATGTGTGAGATAACTGTGAAGAATCAACTGATAATGGGACTATTGTCATATGCCTCGGAGTGTGTTTTGCAAGTTTGCACATGCAAACTTTAAATTCACAAAAAACTCCCTCCAAGGCTTAGGTTCTTAAATCATCCAAGTCCAAATTTCTTTCTGTAAGTTGTTAAAATAGCTTTGTAATATTTCTCGGATAATAAAAACAAACAAAGTTAACAAGTCCTAATTATGAGAATGTTAAGGAAAAAATAGTAATTCTCTCCAAAATGTATGTGGTCCTTAGCAATTTTTATTGTAACGACCCAAAAAATCACACACGCTAATTTTTTTTGACTTGATTGACACAAAACACGACACAACATGTCATCACCAAGGTTACAACTAACTCTGTGAACAACTTGATGCAAGGATGACCACAAAGGCAGCACGGAAACGTTCACACCCATCAAGGACAATTTACTTTTCTTTTAGACATGACAACATAGAAGTCCAACCACAGAACACACTTACAGTTAGGGCCAACCACAATGAGATATTCTTGAGGGTTATTTATTTTAATAAGACATCTTGCAATTCTTAGCTTACGTTTTCAAGGAGGCTCAAGATATGATTCATACAATTCATCTTACCAAGCTAAGTTTATTCTTTTTACACTGAGTAATCATCTTTAAATCTTCTCTATTATGACATTTATTTGTTTAATTCAATTATTTAATAAAGGAGGTAAATTAATTCCACAAGGCCATCTATCCACACTTACGCTACTAAAACTCGCTCATACCCTTATTACAATATCATCAGATTTTTATAGTTATTGGATTCGCTTTCAACATACTTAAGAGAAAAATTACCAAGCACCTTGGAAAAAGGTTAGAGGGAGAAGGTTGAGTTGAAATCATCTTTAAGACCTCATTTGTTATTACCAAGATTTAATTGAAACTTGAGAACTTAACCAGAATTATTAAAGATTTTACTTAGGCTTTACTAAATGAGTCTTATAAAATAAAACAATTTACCTTCCAATGGCTGAGAGATAGATTGTGTGGTTACCAAATTGTTTTCTCCTGCTTATTAAATCTTATTATCTTCCAGATCTAACCATAGATTTCCCTTAAGTTCGTTTAAGAATTTCACCATGAAAGGGATAGTGTTCATTAGTGTAGCTAGGGATATCAAGTTATATAATGTTACTTAACAAAGGATAGTTTCATCTTTGATCACTTATGGAATTACATGCTCTCAAGTTGGTCACCTCTACACTAATTTATTTGCAATATAAATTTTAGTTTAACTTCTATAAGTATTAAACAACCCATTTTATATTACTTATGACAGACTATTACTAAGTCTTAGAAAGATTTAACTCAACCTTTAACCGCAGGGGGTAAATTTTAACAATACTCATTTACGAAAACAAAACAAGGTTACATCAACTCTTAGAATACCGATAATCCATTAAGGTCACTCAACAAGCGGTAAACAAATTTTCTTATAATTTAAATGATAGTCAACGATCCAAGGTTTCCAAAGTTAAGATGACAAATTCCACAATACAATATACTAAGACATTGACCCTCTTCTGAAAATTTCCACTGGACGTTACAATAGTTGAACCATAAAAACAACGTACAAGCACCTTAATGATTATCATCTATGCAAATATAACAGCCACTTCTTTCATACTTGAGCTCAGAAAATCAACCTGCAAAAACATGTTAGCTTTTGTCAGTTCAAAAGAACTGGCATGAGCATGCATTCCCCTTTCCTAGATATCTCATCAAAATTAATTGAACGACTAGTGCATGATTTCCATTCCATGACATAAGCAAAAAGTGGTTAGTATGAATGTAAACAAAATAGATACCTAGTTAAAAAAAGGCACACTGCGTGACATATGAAGGCCAAAATTGTGCATTTTCTATCCAAAGTTACTCTTACACCATACATTCTAAATTATAAAAAATTTCCCCCATAATACACTTTTTTTATTTTCTTTAAGTAAAGATAGCGATAGCAGCTTCACATTCACAAAACTAAATAAAGGAATCGTACGACAACCACCCAATATGGAATAGTAAATTATCTTGATAATGCAGAAAGAAGGTAACTAATTTTATTATTCCGAACATCCCTACTCGGATCAAGAGTGCCACACAAGCACACAAAAACTCATGCAGCCTATGGGGGGGGGGAGGTCATGGCCACTCAAGGACCCAATTCAAAGATCATGTAAAAAGGAATGCATTGCACATGCGTACACCTTAAAGAATGCAGCTAATTTTTTTTTTTTGATTGTTTATATATATATATATTCAAGGTTAAACAACGTCCACATATGATAAGTTGAAACTTTGAAAGCACTATTAAGCCGCAAGTACCAACTCCGCACATCCCTCAACAAAAAAAAAAACCCTTCATTCCCAACATAATAAATATTTCAATGTTATACACTTTTAACTTACTTGCTGAAATAACGAAGAAAGGTCTCATAAAACATTGTTGCTTTGGGGTAAATGTAATTTACCTTTCACAGGTCCCCAAAAGCATCTCAAACCTCAGACTTTGTTCCATGTTCACCACATCCAATATATACATCATTGTTTATTGCTCGGAAGGGGTAAAACACTATTCATGCACTCACTACCGTGGGTGCATCCGACAAGGAAAGGCTTTTCTTATAACAAAGAAAAATTTAAGTAAACTTACACAGTTGTGTCGGGCACATAGGATATCCCATGTATAAAATGAGAGTGCCTCGAATACTTTAAGTATTTTCTCCAAAGGTTTGAGTAAGGTTTTCCTTATAACAAACCCTCAAATTTTCCATCACAAAGAAGTCAGTGGACCTTTCATAAGACCAGTTAGGGAGATAATACAAATGTAGGACTGATGAGGATATCCCTTGGCCAGGGTACTAAAATTTTAAGGTCATCATAAGCTAGGTAAGCAAGTTAGATTTGGCCAAAAACAACGTTTGGATAAGACGTTGTCGAAAACCCACTATCTAGTCACAGCCGGTCACAACCGATGAGCATAATACATAGTTTGTTAAAGCTTCTAAAAAGAATAGAAATTTATGATGTTCCAGCCTTGCAGTCGACCTCCCAGGTCTGAAATTGGGATGAGATTATACCAAATTAGATTGCTTAAAAGAAAAGGATGAGCAAGGGTCTCTCTAGTATCATTTCCAAGACAAAATTAATACCAGACCGTGATAACATCAAAAGGGCAATAAATACACAACTTCTCATGAGGTAAATATTTTTATTCATTTATCACCTGCTCCCCTCTATAACCATAGGGATACATAAAGGAGGTAAAAATCACATTTTTTTAAAGAGGACAGAACTTAAACAAACAACTCCTCATTGCCACGCTGAGGAAGGTCCAATACCAGGTTGAAAAAAAACAGAACTACTCTCACAGGCATAACACAGATGTATCTAGTAAAACTCCACGCACATCTTATAAAAAAAAACTACAATCTTTGTGGGGAAGGCGTACAACAACCACACAACATTTCAAATGATATTTCCTCACGCAGAGCTATCCCAAAACAATCATAGCAACCATTTACAAGGAGAACAAGCAATAATCATGCAATCAATATAAAAGAAATAGCTGGAAAAGGGGAAAAATGGCTCATGCCTGTTCCTCCTGATTCAACATCGCCCCTCCTTCCTCTTCCATTGCTTGGACACCCTCCCAAAATCCCACACCCAACAAAACATGCCAGACTATAGAGGAAGCCAGTGGAAGCTGGAAATGTGGGAGGAGAAGAGGCATCCATCGCCCAAGTCAAGGAGAAGAAATGAAAGGAAGAGGCTTCGTTGAAGGAAACAGGAAACACCTGAGCAGAGGGAAATAAAACAGCACCCAATGATCCTTCCAAGGGCCAGCAGCGCAAGCCCCTTGACAGAAAAGATTTCTATGGCCTCTCTGCCCACGCAAAGGTCAAAATGGTAGTTTGGAACAGGTGCGTACATCCATCCATGCACGCAGGGTAAGAAGAGGAGGATTTCCAAAAAAAAAACCAACAAGAGTCGAAGCTAAACAGTTTGCCACGTTTTCCAGCAAGTTCATAATTGCAAAGCAAATTGTGCTTCATGAATATTCTGATATGAAACAGATCCACGCCTATGAGATTCTCTTCCATGAGTTACATCGTAAAACAAGTAAGGTCTCAATAGAGAATCTTTGTAATAAATTTCATCAGGTCTCCTGGTAACACTCTCACTGTCACAATATCGATTTTGATAAAAATATCTTGAAGGAGAATCCCAAATTTGAGGATGCATTCGATACTGAACAGATAACAACATAGTTGGACAACCTGCTTGTTGGAAGCGCTAAAAAAAAGGCTTCTACTATACTGCAACATGCCTGCTGCCTGGCTAATTACTGTTGCAGGCCGTTGCTGTGGATCCCCGACAAGAACACACCTCGCAGCACCCAATGAAAGTGGAGGTAACACGCCTGCTTCACTAGCTTGTAGCTTCATCTAGCCACCGTATCAAACCCATTACTGCGCCCATACGCATTGAATAAAAGAATCAAAATGAGATCAAGGTGAAGAAAAACAGGACTCCACCGACTCCCATCTCCCTCACGCAAGGTAGAAACATAATGGCCATTACGGTCTGCAGGTTGGTGGTTGGGAGGAGACTAATGCCATCTACTTGCAACAAGACATGCGAATGGACCTGGTCGGCCAAGGTGGCAGTGGAGGGTAGGTGAAAGCAGTTTAAAAGATTTAAAAACTGGGCAGTCCTCACCACGACCTGGCGCCCCCATGAGCCCCTCCTTCAGCAAAGATACGGGATAACAAAATCTCTACTAACTAAGGTAAGCTCACAAAGCATACGAAAGAAGATATATTAATACAAATGCAAAAGGAGTTACAAGATTACCTGAACAGTTCTCATAAGCTAAAAAGGTATACGAATTTTTGTATGATTACTATTCAACCCGAGAAAATTTAATCACGTACACACGAGCAAGCTAGAGGAAGTAAGAATCGAACTCTCCATTACTCACAAGGATTAAAAACAACATGCGAACAGGCCTAAGCGACCAAGCGCAGAAAACTAGAGGTTGGCATTCAAAAGCAAACACAAGGCAAGGAACGACCATGGCACCAAAACGGGTAATCCCTTCCTCAGCGCGGAACGGGGTTCATTCTGCAAAGCGACCAACCAAACAATAAAATCGTTTAACGATAATTAATAATACAGTTGATAACAATCGACACTAAAAATAATGAGTTATCGTCGATCAATAATTAAAATAATAATATTGTTAATATTATTATTATTATTATTATTATTATTATTATTATTATTAAAATAATTATTATTATTATTACCACTTAAAATAATTATTAATCATATTAACAAAGACGTATATACCAACTTGACAATAATGTAAAACAATAACACTATAAGATAGAGGCCAATCGATAATTAAATTAAAACAACATTGTTATCATTATATACTATAAATATAAATAATTTCTACTCACATCAATAATGACCAATGATCCAGCTTAACCATGCGACAACAAGATCCTCCTTAAATAGGTTAACGCACAGGACATTACACAGTCCACACACAGAGGTGTCAATAACAACTTGAGAATGCAAGAAGGAGAGGGAAGGTTCTAAAACATCACTGAGACAAGATCTAAGACAACGGAAATACACACAGCCATTCGACCCTCAACAAGAGGGTCATTGCGACAAGAACTAGGGTAAACGCCGAACGGGGCATTACAGCAACCAAGAACAGGTAAAGGAGAAAGTACACCCTATGGTTTAAAATTTTAGTTGATTAAAGCACGGTCACAAGGTAGCCTTAGGAACATTCGGTAGAAATTTTAACTTTCAAGGTTCTGTGAAGATTGGCAGTTCCCTCTTATTTATTATTTCATTAGTTCCTTTCCATTAGCATTATTCTTAGTTTAATTCCTTTTAAAATTTCATCATTGAAGAGTTTTGGTTTATTTCTTATTGTGGGTGCCCAACATGAACTGCTAACACAACACCCTATCAGGTTCAAAAGGACACTACGGATTCACAAGCACACAAGTATATTCTTCATGACTGTATTACACCACAAAAGGTTACTCAAATACGGAATGGATTAGGCACAGTCCACATAACATAGTACACGTCACACATTTATGACCGACGTATAGAATGCTCGAACAAAAGAGTACTACGACAACCAGACATTTCCTCAATTCTACCTATGAGGATTTTACATGACTCATAACAAAAACTACATGTACATAGGGTCCACAAGGGCATCAATGCCATATCCACAACATCACAACACATATCCGTCTGACATGAGTAACACATACATCAAAAGACCACTACCAAACATCACAATAACTCAACATATATCCCAGAACATCAACCATACACAAATATCTTTTGCCTCCCTCAAACTCTTATGCCTCCCTCAAGTCTCTTATGCCTCCCTCAAGGAGGCCGGTTGACCCTATGGCCTAAGACACATAGAGTTCGAACACTCCTAACCCAAGTGACATAATAACGCGTGGTTCAACAACCCGCTAGTTATCTGTAACTCCTTGGGGCATACCCCCATACAACGAAGCGGGTCCATAGGTCCAACCATTCCATGGTGCATCCCATGACCCTATTCCACACATCATGACAATAGAACCAGCATAACAATCCAATCTAAGTGCCAAGTGGCAAAGTACAAGCCTTGGGCAAGGCGGTAAAAATTTAAAATTTAAAAATAAGGTCCAAACCAAGAGAAAAATAAATGGCCAAATAGCCATAGTTAGTGTCAAAATCCACATGTTAGTGCCATAAACCAAGGAAATGCCCAAAATTGTAAAGCATGGCAATCAAGAAAAGCTGCTGGTCCTTACAAAATAAAGTAAAAAGCTCAATTTACGAATAAAATCAACTTATAATAATGTCACATTACGATAACTATGTGGCCTTATCTGGCCTCCAAGGGGTACTCAACGAGTTGCTAGCACTCAGAACATCGAGCCTCAGCTCGTAAAATACATATCAATAATACAACTGTCATCACCTCTATCTGAATCATCCCGCCACCACTTCTACAAGGCTAAACATAGTCATAGTTGCACTTAGGTTGCATACATACAACCACATAGGGAGAGAGGAAAGAATCACAGGTTGTTATCTACTAAACTGAATTTTGGCTTGAGTTATTGACCCATGGTACACCATTCCTCACTCTCAACATACACTTCTACCGATTTCCCTCAGGTTCGGTTAGCGTAAGGTTCACAACATAACATGTAACTACATCACTAACACAATGGTGGTACATATACAAGGTAGATCACAATCATACATTCACCAGGTGTAACACATCACTTTACCACATTCTACACCCAAAGTGCAATCACCATACGATAGGGTTCATATGCTCACCGCATGACCCTAAATCACGACATGAATCATTACATATTACACACATCATACATATGATGAACATAGTACATCACAACATAACATCCATTGCTACATAACAAGGTGGTACACACATTTCTTCAAAACATGGTAAAAACATCATGATACAACTCATTTCTTTTAACATCAATCTAGTCATACAACACATTGATACACCTACATGTCACAATATGTCACAATGCTCCAACACTATGTCATCCACATTATAATTCTTTTCACACATCATAAGCAGTAATTCACACGTGAACTCTTCATAGAATCCACAAGAAGGAGACAGAATACTCCCATCCCCAGCACATCAACATGATGACAAACACGCACTAAGTGACATACACATCATGTGCGTTCACAATATCACAATTACAACATCAATTACATCACGCTTGTACCACATTACTCTTCCAATATAAACCACCATCATGCAATACCATCATCTCCATGTAACACTATCATGTACACCATCATCATCATGTAATACCATCATAACTCCAATCTGGCCCATAGGTTCGAGAGCATGAACCTACGCTCTGATACCAAGTGTAAAATGGTATGACAACCACGACTTGACAGAAAAGATTTCTATGGCCTCTCTGCCCATGCAACCAGGTCAAAATGATAGACTGGAACAGGTGCGGACATCCATCCATGCGCGCAGGGTAAGAAGAGGAGGATTTCCAAAAAAAAACCAACAAGAGTCGAAGCTAAACAGTTTGCCACGTTTTCCAGCAAGTTCATAATTGTAAAGCAAATTGTGCTTCAAGAATATTCTGATATGAAACAGATCCATGCCTATGAGATTCTCTTCCATGAGTTACATCGTAAAACAAGTAAGGTCTCAATAGAGAATCTTTGTAATAAATTTCATCAGGTCTCCTGGTAACACTCTCACTGTCACAATATCGATTTTGATAAAAATATCTTGAAGGAGAATCCCGAATTTGAGGATGCATTCGATACTGAACAGATAACAACATAGTTGGACAACCTGCTTGTTGGAAGCGCTGAAAAAAAAAAAACTTCTACTATAACTGCAACATGCCTGCTGCCTGGCTAATTACTGTTGCAGCATTTTGGTAAGCACAATAGATCCATGCCTAAAACAAAAGTCTCTTCCATGAGTTACATCGTATGCACAAGCAGGGTCTCAATAGATAATCCATGTAATAAATTTGATTAGGTCTCCTGGTAACGGCTCAGAGTCACAATATCAATTTTGTAGGCAGCAATCCCGCTGCTGTGGATCCCCGACAAGAACACACCTCGCAGCACCCAATGAAAGTGGAGGTAACACGCCTGCTTCACTAGCTTGTAGCTTCATCTAGCCACCGTATCAAACCCATTACTGTGCCCATACGCATTGAATAAAAGAATCAAAATGAGATCAAGGTGAAGAAAAATAGGACTCCACCGACTCCCATCTCCCTCACGCAAGGTAGAAACATAATGGCCATTACGGTCTGCAGGTTGGTGGTTGGGAGGAGACTAATGCCATCTACTTGCAACAAGACATGCGAATGGACCTGGTCGGCCAAGGTGGCAGTGGAGGGTAGGTGAAAGCAGTTTAAAAGATTTAAAAACTGGGCAGTCCTCACCACGACCTGGCGCCCCCATGAGCCCCTCCTTCAGAAAAGGTACGGGATAACAAAATCTCTACTAACTAAGGTAAGGTCACAAAGCATACGAAAGAAGATATATTAATACAAATGCAAAAGGAGCTACAAGATTACTTGAACAATTCTCATAAGCTAAAAAGGTATACGAATTTTTGTATGATTACTATTCAACCCGAGAAAATTTAATCACGTACACACGAGCAAGCTAGAGGAATTAAGAATCGAACTCTCCATTACTCACAAGGATTAAAAACAACATGCGAATAGGCCTAAGCGACCAAGCGCATAAAACTAGAGGTTGGCATTCAAAAGCAAACACAAGGCAAGGAACGACCATGGCACCAAAACGGGTAATCCTTT